>JARKIC010003698.1:0-12017 GCA_029378375.1 Mycena olivaceomarginata | reverse complement strand
GCATGTTCACAACTTGTTTTGTCCCCATTCGTGCATTCCTTTTTATTAAATTCCATGGAAACAAAGATAACACGGCCAGCACTTATGGGCCGGTCTTAACTTTACTGTAATAGGTAAGATTAATATGGCACACCACCAGTCTTGTTAGTCGCTGGCAGGTCAGTGCCGGTCTAGATACCGATGAACTCGCAGCCGCGACACTCGTATCGTGTCCAAGGTAGGACCACCACTCTTTGCCCATCCCCAGGTCTCTTTCGGACGCGGTGGAGCTCTCCCGCGGCACACATATGCACTCCTGTTGTGCATGGTCACTATGGAGAGTTTCGCTGTTGTAGGAAGAGGTCTCATGCGGCGGGATGTCCACATGGTTGAAGCTGTCCACTCTTGCTTACTATCTTGACCTAGGTCAAGACTTTGCTTTCCCCAGTGTCACTTCACTCTCTTTATAAAATTAAGCCTCTCTGTCTGTCCGAAGCCATATCTCCATTTGTAAACTTCTGCAATCATCTGACAGGCATCACTTATTTATAAAGTGGGAGCCGGCGCGAAGCGCTGGCGAGCACTTGTCCTATATATGAAACACAATGAGCACTAGAAAGCGCCGCCCGTGGCAGCACAGCCCTTGCCCTGACGGATGTACAGATGTTCACAAATCATTTGTATTCTCTCCGTATGCTCGCGATATTACCGAGTTAAATTTGAGCTTGTGAATCACAAGTTCGTCCAGCGTACTATCCGGTGTTGCCAATTTCCAATGACTGGTGGGTTTGATGAAATCAGATCTCGAAAACACTGACATCAAGCTAGGTGCATACACATTCACGGATTATAGATCACAGGGCCAAATGATACCATATGTCCTGGTCAACATTGCGTCCCCTCCAAGCGGAACATTAAGTCTTTTCAATTTATATGTCCTCTTTCACTGAGCTCTGGCCGCGAAAGCATCCGTTTATTGAGAGATTTCAATGACAAACTGTTCATGCAAGCCCATGATCCGAGGTTGTTGGAAGAGGACAATAGATGGAAAGCTTGAACAGTTGGATGCAACAATGGTGGAAAGAAATGCAGTAAATTTGAGCACAAGGATACATTTGTAACGATGTAGAGAGCAGATTTGTATCTATTAGTCGGTCAGCTGTGGTACACTGCTTGGATAAGTATACCTACGCACATAAATTGTCGGGACTCAGGGAGCTTTGTGCTGTCGTATATTTTGCGCAGTATGGTACAAGGTTTCTGGGTTTTGCAGTATTTCGAGGAGGAACAAGAGCAAGAACATTGGTCTGCAAGAGAATCCAGAGACTTCAGAAGAGATTGCGGAAAGAGCCCAAGATGAAGCGGAAGACTCAGAGTACTGTACCATTTAATTCAATTCGTACGCCCTGTGACCTGTGACCAAATTTACGAAATTCAGAATTCGTACTTTGTCTGAAGGAGCGTGACCGATTTTTTTTTTTCGTAAATCCGCCGCAAAGTGTGCAGGATGCGACAGAGTTGATAAATCTGCTAAACTGTACTCATAGAACTATTGTAGACAGTGTAAGATAGCTGTGACAATGTTGAGGTCCTGGTTATCAATTTGCCGGCAGTACATAGCTAGGAGAGTTGTACTTCCATTGTTGTTTCACCTTCAGATGTCCAGAAAGGAGGTGAGCAGATCGAGGAGGCGGAGGGGAAGTGGGAGGAACCATTTGCTGCCGCTGTCAGAATTGGCAGCTCGTGTGAATACCGTGGCGTCGTTACCTGTTGCGGCGTGCGCGGAGGCAAAAAATTCAATTTTTGAGCTATTTTACGGCGATTTCGTGACTCGTTTTCAGAATTCGTACATGGCTGGGTGACCTGTGACCCGTACGAAAAATTTCGTAAATTTTGGGGGCTGTGACCTGTGACATACGAATTGAATTAAATGGTACAGTACTTTTGGAGTACTTTAAGCTTAGGTGTTGTGGCTCGCACGTGCACGCTCAGTGTCGTGTCATTGCAAATCATTATGACGCGGGACGACATGCGGCAAAAATGCTCTGTAGCTTTGCGTCAGTAATGACGGGGCAAAAATATTATGGGGTTAGATAACGGAAGAGATAACGTAGATCGGAAGAAAACGGGTGGGCGATTAGTGGGACCATTTCCTATATATGAAAACACAATGTGCACAGCCTCCACGTGAGAAGTCACCTGAAAAGTCACCTGAGAATTCACGTGATGTTGTCGAGATGTTGCTGCCGGGTCCCACGGAGGCGCCGCGCGCCGCGAGCGTTAGCGAGCGGCAGTGCGGTGCCTCTTGGAATCCAGGTGAGCTCGGAATCCACTGTGCGGGTGTCTCCGTGGCGAAGACACGGGTGCTTACAGCTAGTTGAGGGTGGAGAGCCCTTGACAGGCAAGGGAATAGCCTCCACGTGTGAAGTCACCTGAAAAGTCACTGAGAATTCATGTGATGTTGTCGAGATGTTGTTTTTTCCAAGTTTTTTTCTGCGGGTCCCACGGAGGCGCCGCACTGCCGCTCGCTACCGCTCGCGCGCGCGGCGCCTCTCGGAATCCAGGTGAGCTCGGAATCCACTGTGCGGGTGTCTCCGTGGCCACTGGCGAAGACACGGGTGCTTACAGCTAGTGTAAGACAAGTATGTGACAGCACGTGCTTGATCACGGGAACTGTTGGGAATTGTGTTGTGCAGCGAAGCTTGGTCTATCATCGTGATTTTTATCTGCCCCAATAACAAACAAAGGATCCCAAAAAGAATGACCACCATTTTTCCAAACATGTTGCTCCAACAAGAGGTATAAAGACCGTGGTATACATAAAGACAGTACTTCCAAACGAATGCATTGTCTTACAGTTTAAACACCAAAGGTTCGTCAGTTACGATCTCCCACCTGCCAGAAGTCTGTTACGCTGCCTCTTCTGCATCGTACAAAAATTGGATGCGATTCTTTGTGCGATCAGCCCATACATTTGCGTTGCCTGCCGATCCATAGATAGAGGGTTCGCCTCGTTCCTGGCGTAACGCGTCCTCCATCCCTTCTCGCATAGACTGATCGCGCGCTGCTTGTTCTGGAAAGCAAACCACGTGTGAGGGGAAGCATTCAATGCGAAAACGAAGTGTATCTTACCTCGGCCGTCGGGAAGGTGGAATATGGTCTGGTTCTGACGCGCTTCCAACTGCGTCCTGGTCGTGCGTGAATGTCGAAGAACCTGATACGCGTGAAGAAGGGGCTGGATTTGGTGCCGAGAGGTGACGTGCGAAAACAAGACGCCGAGGACGGCGGCATCTTCAACCTAGAAGCGAGCAAATTACGGTCACCGCAAGACCTATGGATGTAGAACGGATGGACGTACAGCCATAGCAGCTCCTTGAGCACGATATGGCTGGGAAAAGCGTTCAGAATCACCAGAGTGGATGAATCAATGAACCAGACGCACGAGCATTGGGTGGCACGCGTCGCCCAACAATGCCAGTTTTCCGGCTGGATGGACCCACCTGGCGAGTGGGTCCCGATCGAAGAGAGGCCAGATTAATGTGGTTGAAACCAGTTCGAGAAGCTTCTGCACCCTGCGAAGACAGAACCAATAAGTATGAAGTTATTAGATGAAAGGAACAAGCAATGGCCGGCAAATTGGACTTACCGTGGTTCCCAGCCCTCAAAGTCAGCTTTCATTCTCTGGACGGACCCTGGCATGTCGTACGCTTCCCCCGACGACCCTCTGTCAGGATGTAGCAACACAAGATTGTACTCCAGCCCACCCGCTGCGAATATGAACACACATTAGTTGTTGGGTGGAATCGAAGTGTAACCATACTATACAGTATCCCATGATGTGGACCAGGACCAATCCAGCCGGTCATTTCTGGATGATCGACGAGAGGCTTGAGATCAGAATCTTTGCGCATTTCTGATGTGGGTATAATAGCGCGGTATGCTGCGTCCCCGGTGCGCATCGGTCTATCGGGGCCGCCGACGACAACCGCACGCACCATACTCTTCACGCCATCTGCACCGAGAATGACATCGGCGCGAAACTTCTGGCCCGATTCGAGGGTTAACTTGAGATCCGGATCCAAGGACACGACTCTGCTTTTTAAAAACAGGGTCATGTACGGCGATGAGAGTTTGAAGAGCATGTCGAGGAGGTCTGCCCTCTGCATAGCGTAAAATTGGAAGAAATGAGATTCAAGCTGAACCTACGCACATGAACATGATAGTACGGCGCTCCGTAATCTCTGTCCATCGTTTCGCCCCATTTCGTCCAGCCAACTCGATGCCCAGTTTCGTCTGATTGTGTCTCAAAACTAGTGTCTGGAATGAAAGGTGTGCTTACACCGTCGAAATGTAATTGCCCGTGGCTTCACTGATGCTTTGCGGAGATCTTCGCCCAATCCCCATTTAATAAGCAGCCGGCTTAGATTAGGGCTGACCTAAATCGAAAGGGTTCAGGAAAATCTCAACACATTTAAAAGCGTACTTGTATTCCGGCGCCGACGTCTCCGATACGAGATGCACTCTCGAACACGAGAACGTTGTGTCCGGCCCGACCCTGCACACACTTGAGTTCAAATATCTATCTGAACCACGAAAGACAAACCAGGCAATATGCAGCTGCTAGTCCACCGAGGCCACCACCCACGATAATAAAACGCAAAGGAGTCATAGCCGCTGCTGTGGTCGGACACTTCGGAACTGTATTTATTTGACGGACTCTTGACGCATAAGACAAGACGCGCACCGCTGAGAGGACATCATGCTGATGAATTCTGTCAGGATGTTACTACTATCTGAAGGGTTTCACATGACGAGTAGTGGCTCAGACGCCATGTAAGAAGTTGGAGGAAGGAATGTGGGGATGAGGCTTGACGACAAGTTTCTCTTTCGGGAGAGTGGGAAATATAAGTGAAGGGTATGCATATTCGAGGGCTTGTGGTATTGCGGGCGATGCATGGGCGATGCACGATGCACTCACATCGAACAATGATCGCAAACAATTTTAGCTCCACGGCACATATAAGATACACGATGATTGCGACCTGTGATTGATTGCGATTCATAGACCGTTCCGAGCGGAGGCACAATCCAAAAGACGGAAGCGGAAATCAGCGGGGGAAGGGTTGTCCATCCGTGTTGAGTCAAGTGTTCCCCGAGGCACTTTTCGGACAGAAATCCATCATCCGCAGTGATTTCGGCAGAAAGAAACTCGCTCCCACTACCCCGATCTGCCCAGACCTGAGCTCAACACGAGAAGCGAAAATAACTTCAACAGAGGTGCTCACATCATTTTCAAACGCCACCAGTCATGACTGGTGCGATTAAGAAACCATATATGTTCAGCAGCCTGCCGCAGGGGATTAGAGTCAGCTGCAAGTTCACACATCGCGAAGCCAGGTGAGACCTCACCTCCACTGTGCATTCACATGTCCAGATTGCTCCTCTTCGTCGCTGTGGGAACTCGAAGTATCGTCTCTATCTGTCCGTGCTGCACTGCAGTTCTTTGGAGGTCAAAAAATACGCCAGGCACATGCACCGTTAGTTACTACGTGTGCACGGGAGGAAGATTCAAGAATTCCCAAACTATTCACTAGGTATCCCAGCGTGTAACGATCACCAAATCATGATGCAGAACGATGTTGCCTAGTAGGTAGCTCAGAATGCGGTTTCGAGAAATGATGATTCGACAGACATGAGGCCGCTGTTGAGATGCTTGTTCAAGGGCACCAATGACAGTCACGCTGTAACTCAGAGAGCACAGCCTCGGCGCGGCTCACACCCCATAGCACCCGATTGCTTTGAATTGCGTTGCCCGACGGATTCTCCACTAGCTGAGGCCAGGCCGCCGCCTATCATACGTATATTGGTCCTTCGAAATGACTCAAAAGATCGTGACTTGGAATGTATGACCTGGTTCTGTGAATCCGTGTGTGTTGGAAAAATGTTAGTCTTGTAGTAAACACGATCGTGTTGTTGGCCGACCCGCTGATTGCGCAATATGGTGGCTGTGCCAGCCGACCGCCAGTTCGTCCATATTGCAGCGACGGGCCTCGTTGAAAATCCGGAAATATTTGGAGAGACTCTCAGAGCACATTCGAACATTTCCTCCCGCAAGAATCTCTTGATTCCGCCAGTCAGCTCTCCAGAACAGGATCAGGCCAAAAAGCTGCTTATGTAAAATGCTTCAGAAAACTCAGCTCATATCGCAACAACGAATGAAGGAAATTTTTAGCTTTAAGGGGGGGCCTCTAATTTGGAAGTAAATCGATCTGCATGCTCAAATATTCTCAGATTTATCGGCGCGTCGAGGCGGAGGCAAAACACGAGAAGGAATTTGATGGGTCGGCCAACAACAGGGGCATGATTGCTAACAGACCATATATGGATACTTGGCTTACCCGTCATCCATATTCGGTTCTGTCACAGAGACTAGAAAAATGTGATCGTTCAGATCATTATTGAACGTACGTCGAATCCACTGGTATTTTTGCTCGAGTCGTACTTTAATTCTCATCCAGATTTGCACGACAGGCGCGCTTAATTTAAATAACCGACAAGATTCAAACTTTAAATGACATTATTCACATGCAACACCTGCACGTCAACTGCGATCGCTGAAATGATCAAGCGGAGGATGCGACGGCTTTCCAGTGCAACCGAATTTTCTCTCCGTGTGCCTTGGTCCTCGGCAGGATGGATACGGGAAAAGGCGCTGGTTCGCTGTATCACTGGCTTAGCTACTGGCGCCCGGTTAAATGGCAGACTCACATGTTGACTCCGTCCAGCCAAGGCGTCGTAGTAGGATCGACCTCTATTAGCTGTCCGGTGACGGGATCCTTGGAGTTCCTGATGTCAAACGCCCACAGAAGCGCCGCAATTGCCGCCCAAACGACTTCGACTGCCAGGTAATTGGCCGGGCACTGTCTTCGTCCAAAACTAGGGCGACTCGAAAAGGATCCGGAAGAACCACAGCATAAAACACGTACCCGAATGTCCAATGACCGTCGACGAGACTGTCGGATTCCTTGACGTTTCCATTTGCATCTGGGTTATACCATCGCGAAGGATCGAATATCTGCCCATCTGTGAAGTTTCTTGGGTCCTTGTGCATGTTCCAAATCGAGGGCTGAGCAATGTGAGCGCAACATTCAACATATTCCAGAAATAGACTGACGACGATAAACGTTCCGGCGGTGATCTATTACAGTTAGTTCAACACTGGTTCACAGAAATAGAAATAGACCGTTACCTTGAATCCTTTGTATTCCTGATCAACATCACATTTATGAGGGAATGCGAGTGGAGTGACAGGCACCCAGCGCAGTGCCTCTTTCACCACAGCATGCACGTACGGCAGGCGGGACACGTGTTCGAAGCCGGGGACATCTTCCCCAACAACTTGATCCAGTTCGGCTTGAGCTTCCGCACAACATCAGGCTGGGTAAGACACGCCAGCAGAAATGTGTGGAGGAGGCACGCTGTCACAGATGTTCTGAATGAAAAAAAAAATCAGCGCTATCTTGATTAACGGTGATAGATCGCACCCAGCTTCAAACGCGCTGCCTCCAAGCTGTCGTACTCCGGTGAGAATATAACTCACGACGGATGTGTATCCTTACGTATGCCACGGTTTCTTCGTCCAAATCGTATTTGGTCTGGCAATCCCACACTGAGCCATGAAGGATTCCGAGTCGTCGCCGTTCGCCCTTCGTTCCTTCACTTGCACCGCAAGCCGTTGGAAAAGCTGTCCAAAGTATTAAAAAGTCCATAGTTGGAACGCGAAAAATTCAACCTCGAGCTCTTCAAGGTGCTTTCTCTTGGCATCATTGCGCCAAGGTGAGAGAAAATCAGGCAAATAATCCAACCAGGTGAACGTACTGGAAAGGTAGTGAGAAATTATAATGTGGCACGGATATTTGGCAGGGTAACTCAACGAGATGTGCTCCTGGAAGTGCCTACAAATAGAGTGTCAGCTCTCAAAAAATGAATGATCAGCGTAACTTACGTCGAGGTTGAAACTTTGGTTCGACGCCAAAATTGCATCAAGGTCGCTTTCCTGTCCGTGTAAGCCTGTTCCACCTGATACGCATAATGAGGGTGGCTGTGAACCGGTATAAATGATCTCTGTATCTGTCTGGGCCCCTAACAGATCAAGCAGCAGACGAGAACTCTGCTGCTCGATTCTGTCATGGTATGAAAGCAATGCTCAAGCAGGTTTCAGATTGCTACGAGTGAATGTTCGGAAGTTACCGACGTACCATTGGGGCGTAGGAGCAGTTTGAACACAGAACGTTGTTTCTTAAGATCCTCACCGTGCGGGAGGAGAAGCATCCGTTTGTTATTGGAACGGTATTTCGCCCCGAATACACTTTGTTTGCGCCCCGAAAAAATCGCGGATCGTTTGACCAACTGCCGATGCAATCTTCAATGGACGCGACGATGAACATTCCGAATTTACATACCAGCTCTTCCGCGTCAGCGGGGTGACTGAGGAGGAGATAATCGTCGCCCGCAAAGTTCAAGCTTACGATGGGCCCTAGAGAGGCCAACACTCGGTCAGGACAGACCCGGGAGCGGGAGGCCAACGCTCACCGAATTCATGGTACAACCGCTCAAACCATGTCCAGAAATGTCCTTTTGGCAACTGAAGGGTGTTTCCTGCAAATATTGAAATGGCCGGTTTCCATGGCAGGTTAACTTCGCCAGACCTAGTAAGGGTAACCTCCTCGGTCCCGGAATGCGGTCCCTCGCAAAATATCGCGTTCCGAGCAAGGTAAAAGGTGCACGCTGCCAGGGAGATGGCTGAAATGAGCACCAACATCGGGTATGGTGCTAGGGAAGGTGAGGGGAGTTCGGAACGGCAGAGGAGTTTAATGACAGTAGAGGCAACAGGAAGTTGGACAGCGCATCCACTCGGCCCGGTCTACAAAAGGACCGAAGCTTCAGCAGAGATGTTGCACTGCTTCCATCAACTTGAAGAATGGAGATGCAGAAGATTAAATGATATTGAATCCCGGGAATAGACTTACCCAGGCCGAGTTAATTGACTCATGACTCTGAACATGCGACACCCAGATATGCGCCCAGTCCCGCGCTTTGATGATGACATGTTTAAATGTTACTTCAGGATTCAGTCAGATCTCCGAGTATGACATAAATATCTATTCCAGAAGGGTACAAAAATATGGGGAAAGTACACGGCCAAAAACTGGAAACACGTCAAAGGGTCTTGAAGTAATAGTCGAGAAAAACCCCAGCCCAAATAATCACCCCCATATTTCCGTTCGCCTAGAAGTAGACTTGAAGTCAGTGCCAGTGAACCGCACGGTGCATTGCAGGCGAACCTCAAACTTAGAGCCGCAGTCTTCGACACTGTCGACCTTCCATGTCGAAAGTTCCCATACGAAGAAAAGGCTCGTGCCGCCAACGGCAATCGCAAAGAAATACGTCCCTTGAGCTTATTAGCTTGGATTTTTTTAAGTTGCACGCATATACTGTAGAATTTCATTCAATTCGGTGGTCACGCGTCACGCACCCCCTGTGCCGCGATGAATTTTGGTCTCGGTCACGGGTCACGGTGCCCAGTGCCGAATGTAAAATGCGTGACAACTGGGGCCAAATCTCCCTTGGAGGTGCAAAAAAGGCAAATTTTCGTAATTTTTCGTCGTGAATGCCGAATTTTTGGGGTTGTCACGCCAAAATTCGTTGGTTGCCGAAGTGCCGAATCGGTATTTGGGTCACAGGTCACAACCCGTGCCGAATTGAATGAAATTCAACAGTATACCTTGTTGGTTGAGAATACCGGCATAGCAGATGCAAGCAACGAAAATCGCTGCGAATATGGAGATATCGGTCGAACCCAGGACCCAAATAGCAGTGATGTCTATTTCCAATTTGTAAGCGGGACTCTGAAAGACGAAATTGTACGCACGGATTTCACGCCTGCAGCGCGGTCATCGCGGACGTCTTGGCATCCGTATATAGTCTACAGGAAGAATCAAAGTCAGCGCAAAAATCGAAGCGGCCACAAATGGCTCACGTCGTAAACGATTGTCCAGCTAAATATGTCGTCGTAAGCTAGACGGTGTACTCAATACAATGAGCCTCACCATATGTCCCCAGAAAGAACACTCCAACTACTTTCTTGTCCAATGTACCGGTCACTGAATCCATCCAACGGGAAATCCCCAATTCATCGCAAGCCCTGCCATAGGTTATTCACGATGTTGATGCCAAAGATATTATAGCGAACCTAAACCATGCCTGCGGCCACCATGTCCATCGTTTCATCAACGGATAAAGCGTGCAGAGGAAACACTCCGATCAAGCCATAGAAGAAACTAGATTTCGAACAAATCAAGAATTGAACCAGAATGTACGCGGGTGGGGCTTACGCAGTACGATTCGCAAATGAAAGTAACCCGACCTCGAGAGCGTCAACGAAAATTAACAAGGATGTTGCACCCGCCACGGAAATAGCGCCGGTGCAAGAGGTCGATTCTTGGTTCGCTTGACCAGGCGGTCAAAGTCCCGATCGCAGATATCGTTAAGAACGCATGCAGCGCTATGGAGTAGGGTACTTCCAATGGCGAACATAGGGTTTGTATAATCAAGTGGTTCAAGGGAAGTTGGATCGAATATGCTGCCATGGTGAGTCCCCAAGCTAATTCATGGTCAATTTGGAGGAGGGCGGCGTTGAGGGCGACACCTACCAGAGGGCCAGAACACCAAAATGCTTCCAAGAGGGAATTCGTGGAGTCTTGCCAGCTCGTAATAATTGTACCAGGTGCTGCCTTGCCTGGGGAAGAGGTATCTTTCGAGGCCAGTATCGGGGTTGACTCTGTCGCATATTCGGGAAGTGTGCAGGGTCAAGAGGAGGGAGCACCGAGCGCTTTTGAGCACTCCTTTTCAGCCGAAAGCCCGTGTGTTCAGCGGAAAGCCTTCGGCACACTGTATGTTAGCCCCGATGAGGAGCTTATTAGGAGTCATTGATTTCTTCCAGGGTTCCAGTTCGAAGATCAGCGCCGGAAATTTCCTTTAGATGTAAAGTTGATATCGACTGATTTAGATACTTAGGAGGAAGCTTGGATCGGATCTGAGGTGCATCGCCGTGCTAGCGGCCCCATCTCAACTTGCTATTAACTGCGCCCCACATCGTGGCAGTCAAAGATCTATGCCAAAACGTAAATCTGATGAACCGATCGGGTCGGCAAATGCAAACTCACTGTGATCCAACCATGATCAACGGGTGCTGCTGGCCAGATATCGATGCTGTAAAAGTGATAGAACCAGTATCGCTCTTTTCTCCACACTTGCGCCTGAGTTGCAACAGACGACATGGACTTTCCCTTGCCTTGATCACTGGCACTCTTCTCTCGCTGGTCCTCGTCTACTGGATAACTCGCTCGTCTGCATCGAAAAATCCACAAATTCCCGGTCCGCCACCCCACCCTTTGTCGGCCACACACTCCAGGTTCCAACAGTGAAAACATGGAAATATTTTGAGAGCTATACCACGAATACGGTGTGCTACAATGCCAGATATCTACTCAGTCGATTGACCTCGATACAGGGTTGATGTGAAGCTGACTCTTGCTGGGGACGATATCATTGTCTTGAGCGATCCATCCGATGCCGAGATTGGAAAGCCTAGCTGACGCTGTTCCACGTCCATCATCGCTGACGGCTTTATAGCTGGGTCGCCGTTCACACAACTACTCATCCCGAAGACCACTCGTGTACGCGGGTAAATATCAGTCGAAAGACCAACGCTTGGTGCTTTACCCTACGGCGAAGTTCTGAAGAGGCAGCGAGCGGCATTTCATCAAATGCTTCAACCCAGAGGTTCGTGAACAGTCATGGAATGTGCCGAACTAATCTTTCTCAAGTCGTCGGCGCATACGAAGAAATGCAAGATATGGAGTCGCTACGATGGTAGTTTGGATGTTTTGAAAGCGATCGAAGCGGACTGCATTGTGGATTGAGAATCAAGAAGTTCCAAGGCTAAAGCTTGCTGGCGGATGATGTGATGTGAGTTC
>JARKIC010003697.1:0-12017 GCA_029378375.1 Mycena olivaceomarginata | reverse complement strand
ATTGCACGTTTGTATCTGTCTCGTTTATATTTAGAATCCTGTAACGTATTTAAGTGGATGGTTATGGGAGGAACGCCAGTGAATCTCACCCCCCTGTTGGACGCGAAGTTACTAGACTTCACGCTTAAACCGGTAGAGTAGTCATTCATTCGGAGACCCCAGAAGCTATACCAAGTTTCGTTTGTTTTCCCTGTTTGAATATTATCTGTGTTGGATTTGGATCTTTATAAACGACGCGTGGACATATTGGATTAACGAACGGACGCGTGAATATAAGGAAACGGATCAGACTTGACAATTGGTTGTAATCTCGCAAAGGATTAGCAATCGCGGATACTATTTGGAATCGGGATTCATAAGAATCACTTGCTTTACGCATCGGAGTATCATCTCCAAACCTAGACCCACATCATACAAAACCGTTGAACATAAAATCGTCTGTCTATCGCGATTGCGCCTAGACGGATTCGAGCAAGTTTTATCTATACGACTTGTAGACCTGTAAAGTCTTGCTTATTAAAGAGAACTAAAGTTCAAATTGCCACAATCTATACTGGATTGGAACCCCGAACTTGCACGAGGACTATAGTGTTTGAGTTGTTGTAGTTGCATTATCGAACCGTGTATTCATTTACAAGGTTTGTGTTGTGGTTATTTCACCGCTTGCCCATAGTCAGCGTTTCAGCGCTCATGATGCTTGTTGTACCTGCATTCCAGGGCGTGTCATCCATGAGCAGCCCAGAGCAATAGAATGAGAGAGGAAAGCAAGGGTTTGATGAGGAGCTTGAAGGTAAACCAGTCGCGGAACCTGCACTCTGATTCTCTCGCACGGTGTAGTCATGATGAGAACCCAGAGAACTCGTCACTATGTCAACTCAGTATCGCCCAAACCTTGGGACGACCGGATCATCAGTGCGACTCCCACATGTCAACAGCGTCGAGAGCCTATCCTGGTGTGTTCAATGTGAATTGTGCAGCAATCATTTGCCCGCAAGGAATACACCAGCGTCCTAGTGCTCTTTTCCCCAGGAACTTGAACATGTGGGCAAGGAGCAGCCAAAGAGGGTGCTCAATTGCCAAGACACATCATTGTAGCACCCAAAGAGAGAGACGTTCAAGGGGGAAGTGAACCAGTGCTGCTGTAGGAGTGTTGAGACCCAGATTGAGCACTTGTATGGGCAGAGGCGTGTGGCTAGGGCGCCATTGGCTTGCCTTTCACTGCCAGACTCCGTGTTGGGGAGATGACAGCACCAGCCACACCTACTGTTTGTATGCATCGCACTTTGTGCGGGGTAGTCTTGAAGAATCCTGGCCGGAACCATAGCATACGGTAGGCGGGATGGTTCAGGTTGAATTTGGCAGATTGACATTTCGATCCGACGATCCCCGAACTGCCGACTTCACAAGCTCCGCGATCACGTGGCACGCGCGCAAATTTGCAGGCAGATACGATACATGCTCTCGACTTAAGCACTGAGTGTCTTTTTCATTTGGGATCGATGTCCATCGCAAAGGGTCCAATTTAAGCATTGTACCAAGTTTCCACTGCCAATTACATTGTCAAGGATCGCATTTAACCTTCTTCGTCAGAATCATCATCTTGTACTTGATCCGAGGCCAAAGTAAATCCCTCGCACTGAGACGGAGATTAGCGCAACGATTCACACATTCGTGCTTCTTGAGGAAGGTTTCAATGCCAGTTTTGCCATGATCACCAACCCCACTGGAACTGCAAGAATTAAAACTGAAAAGTAGCTGAGTCGAAGTTGAGAGAGCATACCCATCAGTCGTGTGGGTCATCATGTCGAATAACACCTGGATCCCATCACCGTTCTCATTGACAGCTGTGGCGGCTGGAAATATGAGTTAAACGGAGTGGAAAGACAAATAAAATTGAACCACGTACTTTGAAGGTCAGCGAGCACTATGGATTCCTGACTCAACACGTACACATAATGCGCAAATGCGTTCAACGTGCTCCCGAGTTTATTCTGGTGCCAGGCAGGGTGCTCATTTGTACCACTCCAGTGTACAACTTTACTTGATCGCCTTGGTTCAAACAGCCAGATGACGATGCCCGGATCTGAACCGGAGTCATCTTGAGCCTCACATGCAGCTTGATATTGTTCTAAGGAAATTCCGGATGCTGGTGAGGGTGCAGAACCAGTTTCAACGACTTCAATGCCGAGTTTGAAGTCCGTAACGGAAATTTCTGTGTGTTGTGCAGTGAGGGAGAAATAAATATATAGGAGGAGGAGGAGGAGGAGGATTACCTTGATCGATGTCCACACCCTTCCGTTTTGCTTCTGCCATGAATTGCATGAGCAGGTAGCTGGTCCTGCCCAACCGAGTAGCCTCCTTGATCAACTGCTCGCGGTTTTCCGGGATCTCAACGTGTCCTTCCCCTGCACCGATGTCAGAGAAGCGTTTCGCAACCCATGGGAACCCGTTGTAAATTGCCTGTGGCCCATAAAAACCAAACAAGGAGGTGGAGTGCAAAGAGTACCTTATAAACCTTCTTGGTCGTGCCTTGATCAAATGGTTCATCCTGCAGAAGGCACACGGATGGAGAAAGGTTCTCGCGGTCCTTAAAATCCGGCCACTCAATCGAAACCGACCCATCACGCCCAACCGAAACCGAAGTGAATAGGAAAGCAATCTTCGAGAACCCAGGGAGATCCCCAATCTCAGAGCGCAACGGAAGCGGCCCCGAATTGTCGCCTGATGAGAGATGAATCCTGTGAACTTGAATGGCAATATACACTTACTGCGAGTCCGCTTTGATTCGCTTTGAAGAGTGCGAGTTGTCTGGCTAATCTTGCGCTTTCTGTTCTCTTTTTCAGTCTGCACAAAAAATACGGGGCCAGCGCTCCGGTTTTATTCTCAAACTATCAAAAATGAGTCGGGAGTTCAAATGACGTGCCGACAACCTACATCCTTGACGAAATGAAACCTTCAATTAGATTGCTGGAGAGGGTAGTTTGAGGGTCCTAGGGCTTGAAGAATCTTCTTCGGGTGATTACCGTGAACACGATCATGAGTGTCAAAAAAATGGGCCAAGGGTTCCGAGTGTACTGTGTGGTTGAATTCCGACATTACCGAGTAGGCGGAAGTGAAATGTGCTCCCTATGCAAGGTCAGTCTCAGTGAGCAAAAAAGGATTTTCTCTTAAGAAACTTACGGTGCAAGACTTTCAGAGCAATCCTTCTCCCAGTCCAAGTTCCAATGACGAAGAAGGTGAGCCAATGCATCTATAAGAAGCGAAATTATTCAGCAGGAAAAATCTGAAAGAGGAGACTGGCTTACCGTTTCATCGGAATGTCTTCAGGGAAGGTACGGGTGGCATTGGCCAGAATTCGAGATGTGTCAGTGCGAGTACCATTGGAGGTCATGGGGACGAGATAGACAGTGATTTGTCTTGCTGAACCTTTCGCAACTGCGGCCTGAAGAGACAGAGAACCGGTCGCAGGCTTTTGTTGCACCCTTTGCAGTGTCCTGGCCACCATTGCATTACGACAGGTCCGGCTTGGATTTCTTGAAGGCTTCTCGTCAAATGGCCGGTCCCGGATGGAAGATTTTGGTCTTGTGCATCCAATGGATTACTGAGGGCCGGAGTGGTGAGTGAGCAATCTAAAGGTGAAAGATATCAGCGATTAAAAAATGCTAAGAGAAAGAAAGGACCGACCTTCCCTCGCACATGTACCACACAGCGGCGCTTTTAGGAGCTTGAATTGAGCAGAGCAACCCTTGCACTGGGGCCAGTCCTTCCGGGAATATATTGAGAATCAACAATCAAATCATCAAATATAGAGCAGAAACAGACCTTCATGATCTCTGCTCGTTCTGCATTCATGCTGGTAATATAACACTTCGCACAAAGTCCAGGGCAGTCTTATGATCGAAGGAATCACCACAGCACTCTCCCGGGGAGTCAGGATTGGTGCAGAGAGTTGGATCGAGCGGATAGATGTCATCGGCCATGAGTGTAGATGGGGGAAATGCGTCAAAATTTGCATGTTCCCTTATAGGTGGATAGGGAGGTTGTGCAGGTATGGTCCGAGAGGCAGACACACGGATTTGAGTTAAAATGATTTTCCTGACTCAAACTCAAACAATAGGAAGGTTTACTCCTACGAGAGCACAATTAAAAGGATCGACATTGTTGACCCGAGACAACAATAGAAGCCAGCGGATCAAACCACAACCACGGGAAAGTGGAGACCGACATGACCTGGTTTTCGATTTGGCGTGAGAGAAAGTGAATGAGTCGTACAACAATTTTCCCACACATCTCGTTTCATACCGGACATAAGTATGTCTTGGGTGGAAGTGTTTTTGTTCGCAACTTGACTCGATGGCTCGGATCACATATTCCCGTGGGATAAAAGTCGGTCTTCCCACGGTTCAACTTCATTTGTGCAGTCGGATTATTCAGGCAATCATAATGCGTGGGAAGGATTTCAGCGCTCTTTGTTCTCGGGCTTCTATAAGCCCAAGTCCCCTCAGCCTCGGGTCTCAGACCAGCTACAGCATCAATAGTTAATACAAGCGGCACAAATGGGCACTTTAATGGTACTCGTAAGCAAATTACCCTTATATGCCTCAAGTTCGCAAACATAAAATATCACTAGGTCCACCGGATGAAGTTCTCAAGCGTGCTCTGCATGGCTATGCCCGGAAAAGTCTTTCCCTTGAACAACGTCTTGATTATTTACTCAAAGATTTTGGTTACAAGATCAGGTACAATTTATGTGATAATTGTGATTGCTGATGGACCTTCTGTGTGTTATTTCAGTATCAGTTCTTTGAAACGCCTCAATCGCAAATTCAAGGTGCCGACCGTGAAGAAACCTCCTCCGGTCCACATTGCGTCCACCCTGACGGGGAAGCCATTACTCATAATGTTTCTCTCGCAATGGCCCACAAACAATTCAAAACCAGCTTTCTCGTCAAGATGGAATCAAAATTCCAAGGTGAGTCAGGCACAACTTGTCCTTAGCTTGTGAAAATCTTGTAACAATCATGCTCAAGGGACATGGTTCGTAGTCTTATGGCAGACATTGACCCGGATGGCGCCGAGGCCCGATTCCCTGGTCGCAGACGTCAGCCCTAAACAGCGTGGGCACCTGACTGATACCGGAGTTTATTATGAAGTTCATTTCGAACGGCCATTAGAGCTAAATTTCAAAGCTTTGCGAATGGACCTGTTTGGCATTGTCATTTATGGTTCTTGTTGCCATTCCAGCAGTAGAATGATCAAATTCCTTGCTGTCCCAAATGCTCGCTGCTCCTCGACGGTTTGGGCACTATTATCTTGATTTGGTTGAAGAAAATGGTGGTATGTTCCCTCTCCTGACTCTAACATTGTGCTTATCTAGCCCAGTTTTCGTTCAAGCTACAGTAGATGGTGGCTCAGAAACTGGAGAACTATATGCAGCTCATGTCGCTTTTGCGGTAAGTCGCAAGTTAACTTTGTTTCTTTCCAATGTCTCATCGGTATATTGCAGCCACCACTGTATGCCGGATATCCTAATCGACGCTGCACCTCCCTTTGTGGCTCTCCCCAGCACTGACAACATCCCAATCGAGTCGTCGTGGCATCTGTTCACGAACTATGTTGGCCTTGACATCAAGCAGATCTTACTTCTTGGAAAAGCCTCAACTATTTCAACCCAGGTTTTCCGCAGCATGTGTATGTGTTGCTAAGATGTCGCTCCTAAATATTCTAACTGGCTTTCAGTAATCTGTTTAATTGGTTATGGCCCAAGATTGTTCAACTTTGCCTTGACGACTTTGTTGATCATTGGAACACCCACAAGATTCGGACCCAGCGCGGCAAACTCCTGCCCATCCGGTGTCTCTCCCAACTACATCTGAGACTTTCCGGAGCGGTTTGGCTCATCAAATTTGGTGAACCAGCCCCCCAGCATTTTATTGATGCACTGCGGCAAATATTCCGAAGTCCCGGGAGGAATGTTATAGGTGGGTATCCAACGAGTTTGACACAAAGGCTTGGGAGGTTTATGGACAAATTGGAAGTCCGAAATTGATGTTGACCGACGGTGGACGATATTTTGCCAGATGCTTCCTCACTTTGATTGATCTTCAAATTGACCTCTCACGGCTCTATAATTAATGTTGTGTTCTCTGTGTCGTTCTTTTTACAGCTGCTAAATGAGGGAAAGTCACCATTTACTATATCCTACTGGTGAGTGTAGGGTCTATGATTGCTTTCATTTTCTTTGAGAGCCTTGAGGAGGATTGTGTACCGTAACTTTGTTGGCCTCAACCACGTAACATCAGCCTTCATATATTACTCGATGTACCACTCTGCCAAAACATTTAGTTGTCTTGACTGTGAATTTTCATTGCCGCACCCACACTGACTCACGATTACTGATCATCATTCACCACTGAGCAAACCACTGGTGTCACATCACGCTCATTCTGGGACAAGCGTGACTAACGGCCCAGGTACCTGACCCGGGTATAATAAACCTATCGTACATCCGATCACGGCCAAAAACAAAATTTATCCACTCGGATGCCGCCCTCCGGTATAGAAAAGAGTTACCCTAGGACTTGCTATTAACCAAGAAACTACGGTTGAATTGAGCACAAGTGAAGGGCGAAGCTCAATTTGGATCACCGGATCGAAATGTCAATCAATCTGTCAAATTTGTCAAATTCAACCTGAACCATCCCGCCTACCGTACATAGCAGCCACTGTGAGGTGCTCATGGTGATTGTCTTGTTCACATTGAGTATGCATGTTGTCCGTAAGAGCCGCCAGGAGGAAGAGGGTAAGGAAGAGAAAGCATAGAAGAAGTTAAGCATAGTGTAGAGGGAAGCATGGAGGAGTGACAGGGCCGTAGAGCCTGTACACTGAGTTTCTTGTCGCCCAGCGTAGTCATGGTGAGAAGCAAAAGGCACCTTGTCGCCACGTAAGCTCGGTGTTGAACTGAACACTGGCAACCGGGTTGTCAGCGCGATTCCTGCATGTTGACAGCATTACAAGCAATATTTCTGGCATGCTCAACGCAATATGTTCACCCAACTGTTGGCCAGCAAAGGGAAACACCAGCTTCCTTGTGTCCTTTCATCAGGAGCTCAAATGGCATGGGTGAGGAGCAGCCAGAAGAGGGTGCTCACTTGCCAGTACACACTGTTTGAAGCAGCCGAGTAAGTAGCAGCATAGAAAAGCCGGCAGAGAAGCTCATCAACACTTTCCCTAAAGCAAGTACCTCCCTCGGCGAGGGAATGCATGCCCCCCAGTACCAGTTCTCGCTAGGAGATGAGGGGCAGCACTAAGATATTCAAAGTGGTGCAGCCACGGACCAGGCACGCGCGCTCGCATCTCCTCCTTGCTCATCTGCGTACCAGCAACATTCTCCAACGTCGATCCTGTGCAGGTAGGTCCAGACTCTTGGAGTTGGTTAAGGGGACAGAACACCATAGGGGTGTTCAGTCCCGCCATGGCTGGCCACAATTGGTGCAGCCAGTGGCGGAGGAGGGGGCAATGGGCTGCTGCCAACTAACCCCATCTTGAACCTGATGAGGTAGCCGTAAGGCAGCCACCATTGACCCACGCACACCATAAGCCAGTATGGTGGTGTGACATGGGGTACCACTTCCTGAAGAGCAGTCTCATCACGTAAAACCGCCTATGAGACCCTCCAAGGAGTGTGGTACCCTCCGCCCAGAGGACAACAAGGAAACTCACCCTGAGTACCTGTTGTTATCTGTCCTCTGCTTCTCCAGCCATGGTGAAGCACTCGCTGTGGGCTCCATGTGATGCAGGTCCTTTAGGCCTCACCAAGCTGGAGGAATCAAGCAATACGAGCACGTACATTTGAACAGAAGAGACGCAGGGCAGCCGACTCACTCTGGGCACTCGCCACTGTTTGTAACACTTCAGCTAACGGTCTTGTCACCTGAAGACCAGAGCTCCATTGAGTAGTATCTCAAGGAGCAGGGAGAGCAGTTATACAGTTGCTCAGCTATCCCAGCGGGTCCTGGGTGGTTAGCCCTTTGGCAGTAGCGCTGCCACTCATTGTGTCTAGCTGTTGCCATTGACATGGGAGTTAAGAGCAAAGATAGATGATATCACATGATCTAGCTACCTGAGCTATACAGAATTGTACTACATAAGCATATATGACATGTAGCGATATCTACCTTGGGCATGCCCCAAAATACCCGTCATATAACAGGCCCCAGAGAGAAGCCATCACATTCAAATCACCATCCATACCCAACGAGACCGATTGTCTCGCCATCGACCAAACAACATCAGTGTCATTCTCTGTGCAACACTCATCGCACCTCCAGCACTGGTTCTAAGGGGGAGAGCACACCAAGGAAAAGCATACAGGGGCAAAACATTTAGGGTTCCAGTACGCTCGTACGGGGGACCAGGTTTAGTAATTCATATTCTCTACATCATTTTCGCTGACAAACAGGTCCACCAAACTCATCCACACCCAGGAGACAAACGGTCTCCACGAATCACCGTACACACACACAAAGCGGATTTGCACACCAACCTTCCTCTCTATCATTCAACTATACTTTCCCCTCTAGAGGACGAACACAGTCAAATTTGAAATCACATACCTTTCAATACGACACACGTGGTCCTTATCACAGCACAGCATGGGCTTGCTCCACGGTGCTCTTAAACCTGCAATGATCATGGAGTGGAAGAGTACTGGGTGGTATGATCTGTTCAACACCCAGTGTGTATCTGTTGGTTTTTTAGCGTGGTGTGGACTTGTTCTGACAACCTTGAAGTCTCAGGACGAGTGCGAAAGTCACACAGCAGGTTGCCCGCAGTTCAGCATGACCCTGTCCGATCTCAACAACAACAGCGATGATAATGACAGCTCAGACTTAAACATTGATCCCCATCTTTGCAAGGCTCCTCCTCATGTACTCAAGACACTGGCTGTGACTGTTTCCGAGCCAAAACACACCCCCGTTGTCTGGGTTTGCAAACAAGTCAACAGTTCATTGAGTGGCCCAGGAGAGTTGATGAAAATCAAAGTGCTGCCGAAGAGAAGAAGTAGGTGATCTGGATGCGTGGCTAGCTATCGACTGTGAGAGATTGGAGATGGGGACAAGGTGAAGGAGAAAATTGACATGGCTGCAAAGGTACTGGCCATGCCAGGTACCAGTGATGAAGTCAAGGATCATGTGAATTTCATTTCTCCTCAATTACTTCAACTGACTAATTTTTATTCTTAATCCCTTTACCATTCACTAATTCAATGTACATGTTCTCCACACTTTTGTTCGTTATAATTTCACAACCTACATAACTACATAATATTTCATATAACAGGTCTCCTCCCCCTTTGTTTGATATAATCTTACAACCTGTGTAACTACTTACCATTTTGTATATGGAGTTTCGAATACCAATTGCAAACAGGACTTTTGACGCTCGCAGACAGAGATTGGCCCGATTGGGATAACAGCTGAGGCGGCGCAGCCATAAGGGATTTTTTTTCGATTTTGATTTTTCGAAATTAAAATCTGACCTGACAGGTCGACCTAAGAATTGAGTTGCCCCTAATGCAATCACATTGTAGTTGAAGGGTAGATCATCATGAATTATTTTTTCACTTTTTTCTTTCCACTACCAAAGAATGAATAGATGTATGTGAAGTCACAAGCTCCAGTAGAGCTTTCTGATGAGCTTTCTCTGCTGTTGAAGAGCCTAGCATCAATTTGGGCTACAATCCTTGGGCCTGTGATGAGACCGCTCAACAATGGCCGAGCTTCCTCCCAAAAGGCAATTGCTTCTGATGTATGGCCTTGTCCCTGCAAGATCTCCTAGACGTATCATGCATTGTGCTCGGCTCTGGTGTATATCCATGTGGGTGAATCCTTCCAGAGCAACAATATAAGCATTGGTTGCAGTTTCTTCATCCTTGTCAGCAATGAAAACATCCCCTAGAAATAGAAGTGCCTTGTGAAGTGCTACCTTCTCTTTGGATTTATAGGCATACCCACAATATACCACTGGCCATTTGAATTGCCATTCAGAAGTTGGCCAAGCCCTGATATCAGCCAGCCTTTCCAAACAGAATGATTCACTCTCATTGTCTCTCCTCCCCTACTTTCCAGGAATTTTCTCTTTGCTGTATCAAACTTCTCTCTCTCTAAGTTCAAGATCAGCCTGAGTTCATACAACAGTACAGTTTTCCCAGCTCAAGATTATGAGCACTGTAAATATTCCTGGCTTTATTAGCTTATGGTACATATCTCCCATATCTTCTGCATCCCTGCAATCTTTATATCAATCTGTACATATTGAAGAAGTGCTGTTGCATAACAGATAAAAATTTTGGTCAGGAAGAGCTGGTTTCAACTATTTTGATGTAAATTTCTGGCTGGCTTGAGCATATTCTGATTTAAGGAGAAGGTTCTCTCCTTGGATCACAAATACTTGAATAATCAAGTAGTCCTCCTGATAAGCCACAAATACTAATGATCTCTCTACATTTTTCAATTTGGGCCATGCTCTGTTTAAATCCCCAAGCTGTCTGGAACATTCAGCTCCAATGTGAAGGCTTCTTGCTTCCCTGCCACAATTGCTGAAGTTGAGATAACCTTTGTGCTTCAGAAGCATGCATTTGGGCAGTATAGTACTCTCCAACCTTGTGTTTTAACTGAGCAATACTGAGCAAGACTTTGCAATGCTCATTGGTGTCTTCACATAATTTTGACAAGTCTAGTGGCCTTGTGAAAAAAGGACATGGCTTGAGATGAATTGGATCCGTAGTGGAGGAAAATGACTCCTGCTGCATAATAGAATTGGCACTGGTATTAAGGGAGATGTATGAGACAACAGACTTGAAGAAAGAAGTGGACTTACATTCTAAATGAGGGTTCTTAACACATTTTTGAAAAGAACTATTGCTTGAGTTATTAATTGTTGGGGATCAAGACCAGGAGGGTGGGTGTTTGACTCAAAATCTCAGTAGTACATTGTATGTTGAGTTGGTCATCAAGCTCAGGCAACATAGGATAAATATGATTCATCAGAATTGTGTACCACGCCCGGTGGATTCGGTGGAAGGAGTTCAGGGATAGTATGCAGGAAATTGTGTCTATATGATCTGAGACTATCATCTAACCCTTGTTGCAGGACCTCTTGCAAATTTCTGAGATTTAGAGTGATTTGATTAACTACAGGCCGTAGCTGCTCCCCCTCATACGTCCGGTATAGCTCCAGAAGTGCATAGAAATATCTGTGTACAGATTGTATAAGGGCCTTGGATGGTGGCAAAGAACCGCTGTATATGTTCTCTTATAGGTACCAAGGAGCGAAGTTGTTTATTGCTGTCCAGATATGCAAAGTGAGGTAGCTAGTAATGCAGCTTTGCAACTAAGAATGTTAGATCGGAAGATTGCCATGGGCCAGTTGTGACAGCAGCGAGTCCATCAGGGAGGATTGAGAGGAGACTCAATAATTCCTTGCTGTTATGTGTGATTCGGGGACTCGAAAGAGAGAGTGTGATAGATGAATCCAAATTTGACTTTGGTCATAGCCTACAGAAAGCAGTGCTGTTTTCTCTGTTTTCCACCTTGTGTCAAGACATTTAGACAAGCCCTCGTAGTCAGATAAATGGGCAATGAGATCCACTGCAAGAGGCATGTTATCTGTGAATCCAAGGATTTGATTTACATCCTCACTGCATAGACATTATCTGTAATATCCATGAAGGTTTGTTGTGCAGCTTCATCTGACAAAGGTTTCCAAGGGTAATAAAAATGGGTGGGTCCAATGAACTTTGGCAGGCCTCTCAGCCCCTCGCATTGTGATCTGTTTGATATTAGCACACAAAATTGAATTCACTACTAAAGGACATACTATTAGTGTGAGATGTTCCAACATCTGTAAGCAGAGAAAGAATTCTTCAATTCCACCTCGAGATTGTATTGGATCCCACACAGTTTCCAGGTTGTCCAGAATCAAAGCAAGGATGGTGCCCTGGAAAAATACTGGAC
>JARKIC010003696.1:0-12048 GCA_029378375.1 Mycena olivaceomarginata | reverse complement strand
GCGTGTAGACTTTATATATCCTACATCTAGGTTTATTTCTCCATTATATAACCAGGATTTCGACATATGTCCCACTTTCCATGTCCCAGTATCTTCGCCTCAGAACAAGTGCCATACATTGGGTGAGCTCAATGTACCTTGATGCTATTTTTTGAGTATCATTCAATTCAATTACGTGCCTCCGAGAGGATATTTACTCGCCAGTGAGGCAACTTCATTGCGGCATCGGATTGAAATCTAGCTCCCAACCGTGACGGTACTTTGAAGTCCGGTTCAATGTTCTTTGGATGAAGGAAACACTTGTCCTCCCTGAACCTCATCGGGTGAACACCAGTTTGGATAGAGAATTCCCGAAGTAAGCAATGTCTATCCTCTTACTTGAGCATCTCAGTGCCTCGTATTCAATGTAAGATGTAGACATCGCAATTCGGCTCTGTCCCCTTGCTTATGGGAATGTGGGCTTGAGACCCAATCCCCAGATTCAGGAGCATTCACCGGCAGAAGAAATAAAAGCTGAGGTATTGCACCGAGTTCACTTTAGTGCCAGGCTCGGGCATCTTGGTCTTACGGATTACATCAAATGGGGGGCAGCAATTGAACATTGGGAGAACTTTACATGCATTGCCTATTTGAGCGACGTGCCCGAAGGTTCACTGTGGTTAAGTTAGTTCCTAATCTGCGTATCCAATGTAAAAGATTTCACTTTGAAGCTATGGTTGTGCAGAACCAGGTCTGTCTCACATATGCTACTTATTCAATGTCTTTTTCAAAAGCGTGCACGCTGTGTCCAAAAGTTTTGTTGGCTAAATACGGAACATGATATAGTTTGGTCTACCTTCTGTGAGTGATAACTCCTGTAAAATCCTTAGTTCACATTGATGGCAGGCTCTGATGTGATATTCAACTTTTTCGGAGATGTCGAGGCAAGACTGTGGTTTAACTGGTTGGAGGCAAAATACGACGTAAGGTTAGATCGAGGGCATACTCAAGTTGAGCACACATGTCTCGGCTGATCAACCGCTGCCTCGAACTGATCCGATATTGCTGCTTTTCCCATTCTGCGAACTGGGGTTCAAGCTCATTGTTCTTCCCGTTGCTCTCTCTGGTTTCTGCAGACAGTACATTTATGACGTGTTCGTAGCCGCTGATTCAAGCCCTTCGAGCTTCATTGCCAACAAATCTTCGGCACATTTGCAGCAGTACGAGAACCTTGCCATCCGTCCTCAAACTGCCGCACTGAGTGCTATTCTGGAATATCTTCCGCCGAAAGCCACGGAAATCGATTGGGAAACATGTATAATGGTTTAAAAGAGCTTACAACAAGCATGGGTTTTTATCTATTTGCTTCTCTTGCGACCACGCATATACCACGATGGTTGAGCAGAAGAAGCAAGAAGAAGAAATGACAACAAAAGCCTAGACACCCGCTCTTTCGTCCATTGGCGTGGCTGCACAAGGCACTCCAGCGTTCCAAAAAGTGCTTTACCATTGGATACGGAAGGTGGGTCTTTCGCAAACTCCTGGACCTTGGACCGGACTCAGGTTCGGTTCCCCGCGGTTCGGTCCAGGTTCAAACCTATTTTCCGTTCCCACGACTCAAATCACTCAACTCCTGTTCAAAACGTCGTCAGCATGCAAATTTTTCCTGTTGCCAAACATAAAGACTCTTCTAAAGCCCAGACGATGCCCAATTCTTTCTAAGTGGCGGACTTGCTTTTTATTGATTTGATTTGCAGGTTGCGCGATCTTTCCATTGTGTTTCTGAATGCCAGAATCCCCCCCAAAAAAATTGCCAATCAGTGTTTACAGACGTTTAGAGTTGGCGGGGAGCCTACTCAAACCAACATACCCTTCAATGGTACTTCTCCAAGATTTTTTTGGCTCCCAGGTCCGGTTCAGATTCAGCAGATTCAGCAAAGAGGAGGAGGATGTCAGGTTCGGTGGTGTCTGAGCCTTGAACTGGATGCGAGGTTCGGTCCAGTGAACCTCACAGTCACTGAACCGGACTTTTGGTCTGGTTCGGGTTCAGTTCAGGTCAGGTTAACCCGACTGCGGAAACACTACTCGGTGTGTATCCCCTTGCATTATTCATCAAAAAATTCTGTAGGTTCTCATTATTATTGTTCCGGTTCGACGAACCCGCCAGTAGGTTTACAGCTAATCGATCCCCGCATGTGTGTTCCATCTGAACTCATCTTCCATCAGTCTGACTGAGCGTTTACTGGCATTTTTCGTTCTTGAAGGATTAATCCAGTTCTTCACTCGGACCCAAATTGCAATCACAGAGTGTTCCTACTATGGTTTTGAGGGTTAGGCTAACTTTAATTGGCAGATTCTCGGTGCATCTCACAGTTTGTTCAACCGAGTTCATGGCGAGTATCAACACCATCTGCAAACAGCAATCCCCAGTATCGGACTCGGTACTCGATGCTCAACTGTATTAGAGGGCCGAGGATTAACAAACCTTCTTCTGTCTTGCAATAAATATTCCCCGTGTCCGAGTTTTGTGGCGGCGCGAAACGAAATGCAACCATTCCCGAAAAGGAAATGGCTGTGCTGATCATACGCATTTGTTGAGTTTTTTAAGTTAGTTTCAAGCCCACTTGCACAGAATAAACTCGTATTTAGTCGGATGAAGAATCCGACTCAAGAGAATATACATTATCACTTTCTCTCCTGAAGATAGCTACAATACAACCCCCACCCACATTTCTGACATGTGTCTGGGGTCCTACCACCCTAATGGGCCATTTCCGAACGCCAATCACGCCTGCCGAAGTTCCGGCGCGGAAATACGAAGCTGTCCAGTCCCTGTTGCCATACTCGTGAGTGAGCGAGAGGTACCCACAACTACCATCCAAACGCTTGCCAGCCGATGGAACCTGCCTTTCTACGAAACCTCGGCGAAGCGTAACTGGCACATTAACGACATTTTTGAGGACCTCTTACGACAGATGCGGGTACGATACTTTCCAGATGCAGCCAAGAAGGCGAAGAAGAAGGCGAAGAAGAAGCAGCCAGAAGCCCATGCATCATTATGTGAACCCGCAATGCCTGCTTACGCCTTTAACGTCTCCCCTAGTACAACACTCATTTATTTTGTGGATCTCCCGACCGGCGTCCCTCAGTACCAAATGCCGTCACGAATATACTACCGGCGACTGCCGGTACAACGACTCCGAGTTTACGCGTTTTCACAATTTCCCCGTTTTGCTTTGCTTTTAATAGAACCGGAGGACAAATAAGTAGGCAGAGCATGTGGAACAATGGACTATTCTGTATATATACTCAAGCTCTGTTACAGTTCAGCGCGTGCGGTGGAATGTACGAACGAAAACCCTACTTTGCGCGATAAAAGGCCTTGTGTTGGTACACCCTTACCCACCAGAAACATGATACAATGGAACCCAATGAGATGACTTTGGTTTGTTGTCTCCGGCGATGAGAAGAAAAAACGAAGCGGTCCAGAAGATGTGCAAGCATGAGTACAGCGACGTACAAGGTGGGGAGCTGCATGGAGATTAGTCGGAAAATAAAACATCGTGGCGGCCCCATACATAGTATGTATAGTGGTGAACGTAAGCGACATGGCCCATGATGCATGATGAGGAATGGAACTGGACGCGCATTAGTGTCGACAAAAAAAAAACCGCAGATGATTTCCATAATGCACCCCCATCCAAGAACGCTACCTTGCTAACATACAGAAAGTATTCCCATTCGTCTAGAGCGCTAGGTCAAAATGCGGCACCGCGCGTCAAAAGAGATGCCATATGCGCGTCCATATCAGTCTATTTGCGTTGCTGCCGGAGCAAGTACATCGCCAGAGCACCTAAGGCTGACCGCTCCGCCCCACCAGACGACCGTCAAGTAGTACTTGGTGTGCGTGTCGCCCCACCCGCACCTCCGCAAGCCAAGATGCATGAAAAGCCAGTCGAACGGTTTGGACGCCAGGATATCTTCCTTGTCGGTAGGGGATGTGCGCGTTGTTCGAGATCATCATGGCCACAAGTCACTCCAGAACGACGGCCGAAAGTACTTGACGTCACCGGCGGGCACTGACTTCGGTTGAAGAAATGGAAGCTGCGTTTCGTGAGGAGCACTTCCACCGTTCATTCCAGTGACTCTCCACGTTCCAATGGGTGTACATATCCTTGGGGCTGTTTTCCTGTATAACTGACCGATCTGCTCTAAAAGTTGAAAACGGTGTTCGCCGCGCGCAAGTCGTACCAAATGCTGATGCCGGAATCGTAAGGATGGTCAGAGAGTGGATCTTGTCGACACGTTGTCTACTGCCACACTGACTTCCACCACCCAGTGGTCGTGAATGTCGCCACGGTTTGATTCCTGTATCACGAGACCTCGTGGCTGAGCTTTTTAATTTATACGGGCACAGGAATCGTGTGTGAATGGAGGTTGCGCCCCATCGGGCCATAGGAGAGGCGGACGCTAGTGTCGTGTTTTAGGAAGCGGACGGGTGTTTCTCGTCGCATCGGGCCGCAGATTCCACTCGTTGTTGTCGTCCTTGTAACGATAACAGGTAATTTATTGTTGCATTGACCCAACTGGTAGATCTGAATATGGAATGGAGCAACCCTTCTCCATAACCGACATTCTTGAGGGTGACTTTGTGCCAAAAGTCGCAATTGGCACAAATTCAGCTTAAATGAAAGGCGAGAAAATGTTTCACGGTACCTAGCGGATTCCGAGAAATGTCGTTTCCGACAAGATGTGCCTGGAAAAACGAGCTCATTTGCGCATCACCGGGTCCGTTGTGGTTCAGGACCATGAAGTGGACTTTGAAGGATGCCACGAAGACAAGAAAGGGCACAATGATCAGACAGACCACTCTTGCGACCCAATACCTGACTTGATCGCGCTGGGGGCGATCAACCAGACTCGGTGCATAAATAGATCGAGGATATTGGCTTCAGCAATGTTGCAGTCGAAGCGTCGCGCGCCTGTGGTGGTAAGAAACAAGCAGCAGAACCCCTGTATCAATTGACAAACAGCTGTCTAAATGTTCGGAATGATCGTCTGTAATTATTTCCTTAACAAACAAAAGAGAAGGGACACAGGCAGAAACAAGATAAACAAGTTGAAGAGAAACATACTGGACAATTTCGTTCAAATCGGCAGTCACGCGTCACGCACCCCCCTGTCGATCACGAACTTTGGTCGAGGTCACGCGTCACTCGGGCCTCTGTCGAACCTCCAAGTGGTCACACAGGCCCCAAATTGCCTAAAAAAAAAAAAAAAAGGCAAGAAAGACAAAAATTTGAGTTCAAATGCCGAAATTTTCGAGGTGTCACGCAAAAATTCGGCAGCTGCCGAAATGTCGAATAGGTAAAATGGGTCACGCGTCACACCCCTGTCGATTTGAATGAAACTAGATTTAGGCACCCGTGTCTTCGCCACGGGCGGTCAGACACGGCGGATTCCCAGTTCCGTACAGACACGGCGGGTTCCGAGCCCTCCGGCGCCACACTGCTGCTCGCTAACGCTCGCAGCGCGTGGCGCCTTGGGGTACACGGTGAATTCCGAGCCGTGGGACAAACACGTGCAATGTGCGTGACTTTATCACGTGCTCCACGTGATAATCTGTCAATTGTCTTTTCAAGTATAGGATTGTCCAGTACTGTACCGACTTGTATGGTAGCAACGTAACGCATAACGCAGGGGCAAAAATGTTGCCTAAATTCGAGCGTAACGCCAAAATTTCAACTTTTCCGGGCTGAATTTGGAATTTTTTCGGCCCTGCGGGGCCGTAATTACCATTTTAGGCAGGTACGGTGCCAAATAAGGCAACCCGTTGCTACATTGTAACATGAATTTTGCGTAACGCTCCTTGGGCGGTTGCTACCATACAAGTCGGTACAGTACTATTTGTTGCGACGCGTCGCGTCATCTGCACGTGACATTGCTTGTTTTCCGTTTCCGCCACGTCGCATCTGCCGCTCAACAACTTAACATCTCCGCTTGTTGAAAATGGGATTGTCGCGCGCCGCGTCGCCCGGTTACCTTACCTACCCCCCCCTATCCGTCGCACAGCTTCGTCTATATATTCGGCCTGTATCCCCGTATTCCTGTAGTCCTTTGTATCCCGTGCGCTCGTGTCCGCCACCCCGAATACATTTCCCTGCGACTCACCTTTGCGTGCGACTTCGACTTTCACACCCTCCTCACTGAAAATTTGGCCTACTGCAGTTTTCATCCTTGACCAGTTATTGCTGACACCTTTGTGACATTCAGCGCCGCGGGTCCGCCACGTATGGACCCGGAATTCAGTGAAGACGAGTTCGACCGTCTTCGGAGTCCGTGACGAGGCGGTCCCAGACGCGATCCTACGCGCTACGAACTTGCTCGAGACGGAGGCGTTGTGGATTTGGTGTGTCAACTGAGTGCATTACCGTTGATGTGAATATTTACTGCGTTTCTCATTCACTCAAATAACAAAGCAAACTATTGAGGCGGATGAGTACGGTATTATGCTTACCGATGATCTTTCCATCGATATGTTACTGGTCTGCGACGAGGCGGAGCGTACCGCCTCCCTTTCCGAGACGTTGCTGCAAGGGAAAGACTCCATAAACGACCCTCTGGTGGTATCTCCTCGACTTTGATTTTCTACCCTGAAGAGGTCTCGGTCGCCATCACTACCTCCGATATCTTCAGCCCCCCCGTCCACACCCTTCCGAAATATCACAGAGTCCGTACTCAAAGTTCCATTCGAACTCTACTGATCTCGGTCTACATACAGACGCGGTAGTCAAATCCGACGATTGACAAGAAAATTGTCATACTGGGGTCCCCAATATTAATCTCCAGTGATTCCTTGTACGTCCCCGTCGTTGATCTTCCGGCAGCTTGCTCACCTAACGAACCTCTCAGGGATGAATCGAGGTATGCATCTTTTTCTGGAGAATGGTGACCACAGCCAACTAACAGTACTATCGTAACCCAGTGACGAAGAATCCAGGTAACCCATCTTCTCGAAGGACGTCGATTGTATCCCGCTGATAAGTGTACGCAGTGAGGACGAGGAGAGTTGTCCTACGCCAGAAATATCCCCAATTGCACGCTTGTCAGTGCGGCGCTCCTCCACCGCTACAGCTTCCGGAGCTTCCGTTTTCTTCTTCTAGGCAGTACCACGAAGTATGTGCTTCGCGCGTCGCAATCACGATGCTCCGATTCTTATACTTGATTATCCTAGGGCTGCGTCGACATCATTCACCAACCCCCTCGCCACCTCGGTCCGGGTCGAGTCCTCCTTTCTCCAGCTAATGTCGTCAAGTATATAGCTCCCCATGTCTCAATACCGATGTTCTCAATTCTTTTCCGGACCGCGCCGACAACAGTCCCAGCCCATCGCGACCGAATCTCAAGCGAAAACTTCAAGCCGACTCGCTGGAAGAGGTATGTATTCCCGGCCTTCTCCGAGTCTGACCCACGCAGAAGCTCCGCTCTGACTTCGCTTCCTTCCACAGTCCCGCTCCCTGAAAAAAGCCAAGCCGATAAACCACCTCGAGTCTTCTTCGCGGGCTATCCGCGCTTCAGCTACGACCACCACGCACCCGTCTCCGCCCAGTACGACGCGCTCCGTCCGCCCTACGGCTTCTCCAGACCGAGCAGGAATCCACGTGCGCGGGCTACCAGCGGGCGATGGTGCTGTCATTCGGTGCGAATTGCGGGACGGATGTGAATGATCTCGGGTGCTTGCAGTCTCTCGCAAAAGTGCTGCAGGTCGACCCCATTCTCGAGCGGGTACGGGTGTCAAGAGGTGGGTGGGTGCCGCTGAACCTTTGCAACTTGAAAGCATGCATGCTGCCTGTTCTGATCTTTAATCCTGACCATGTAGGCGATTCGCGTGGCCAACGTCAATCTCGTCGACCTAATAGTCGACTGGGGTACCAGCGAGGGACGAAGCCCGCTACCTACAATATTTGGGACACGAATGGACTCCGGGTGTACACGCAGACCACACGCAAGGTTTTCTAGCAGGGACGGGCCGAAGACACACTGCTCGAGTTTTTGCTGCGGCATGTTTTTTGAGCAGTTGGACGTCGCCAGCACGGGTTAATGTATTTTTAATTTTTAATATCTAATTCGCTTGTTGCTTGGATTGAAGCCGCGAGAACGGGCTTTGTATCGCGCACTGCCCGCCCTCTAATTTCTAAAATCCACATGAACATTCAAAATTTTTCCGACTGCAAAAGCTCGTCTGGACACCGTCAATGGGGGACCCGCGCGCCTGGACTTCTGATGCCGGTAACACATGGACAGAAAGCTCAAAGGGAATTATGAATTGCCCTCTCAATAAAGATCCCGGAGTTTGCAGAGAGCCCAGACGGAGAAGAACGATTCCGCCTCCCTCACACATGGCATCACCGACCGCGCTTCTTGGGGTAGCATCGAATATTATCTCGAACTCGAACTGCGCATTAGTCGGGGTAAATTGCGTTCTGACGATAGGTATGCCGGATGCTGTGTATTTCTGCACCGAGCTGAGGAGTCTGAACTGCAGATAAATGCATCGTTCGAGCTATTCACCTTGCACCCCCAAGCCCTCCTCAGCTGCGGCAGCTTGCGTACCGCACCAACGTCCCTATTCCTGGTCCGCATTCTCGATCCCGATGGCTGGCAGGCCTTGGAGCCGGTACAGGTCAGGGGGAAATTATTTAGACCGCGCAGTGAATGCGAAATGCACGGTATGTTATATATACATCGCCAAGAACTAATACATTCTGACTTGTATTGCAGGTTTTCCTTGCAAAACCGTTTGTCACGTCTTCAAGATGCCTGCCAGCCTTGTCAATCGATTTTTTCCCCTCAGCTCTGCTACACCCGGAACACGTCCATCCCTTGTGCCATGACGATCGAAAGGGACGACTCGCAAGTGGCTGACGTCCTCGCATCGATAAAATCTTCGGCTTTGTATCTACGGCGATGTGTCCGATGCACTCTCGGATCCTCGTCGACCAACGTCAGTCCCTGTGGCCAGCGCCGGCGAACGAATCAAGCGACCCTTTCGTAGAGCCGTACTATAAGTCAGTGGCGGGGCCTAGGCCGATGCCACCGGGCGGGGCTGATAGTAGTACCTTAGGGCTTAGCAGTGCTGGGCATGGTAATACGAGTTCATCAGCCTGCGGCGTGTGGTGACTGGAAATCTGGATGCGAATACTTAAAAACCGGAGGCATGCTGATTCGGGTTGGATTCGGCATTAAAAATGATAAAAGACGGTAACATCTCTGGGGTATTTATTGAAATGAAGCTCGTATGGATTCAACTCGAGAAGAGACGTCGGTGGAGGATTCTCAGACCCCGAGTGAGGAGAAATGAATGCGGAATATTAGGCCAAGCTCACGTGAAAAAGATTGCCACTGGCTACCGCCATGCCCAGTTCCTTCGCGTACACATACTAAACGACATTGGACAAAGGCGCCCAGCCCGGGCAACGACGGCTTCGAGAGGTGCACCGCGTCTCTGATTAAAAGGATGTGTTTGCTTAATACTACAACTCGTCTATGAATTACATGACCTGTCTAAGGAAATCCTCTGGTCTCTACTAGCGGCGCCGGCTGCACGCTGAACAAAATCCATCAATATTTGGGGCTATCCGGGAGTTAGCGGAGCATAACGAAGAGAGAGATGGGGAGGACTCACTGTATTGTTCCGGGTAAAGATGACTGGGAAAGGAGACCTATTAAATCGCCTTTGAACAATGTATCCCGCTCACTATTGATTGCAGGTGCGGGTGCAAGTGGGTGGAACACAACCAGATGGGTGGTTGGGGCTGAACTTGCACCGAGTACTTGAGCACTTGACCTTCAAGAACACTAGGCGTCAATTGCTAGTAGATCAAAGAGGATGGAACCATACCTCAACGGGGGCTACGGGAGAAAGGTTTAGACATAATTCCATTGAATATTGGCAACAAAACTCACAAGGTTCTCGGCGTGGCACAGCGGGTGAAAAAGATTCGCACACTGTTTTTAGGGTCAGTTATGGTTCCCTCCATGGAGGAGAGAAAGAGAGAAAGAGAGAAAGGGACTCACTGACGCCAACGGCACATGATGAGTAGTATATGTTGGAGGAGGAGGGGTAAGTAATTGGTGTGAGTTGGTGAGTGAAAAAGCATACCGTCCGGATGGTCTTTTATAGCGGCCATGCCTCGTTAAAATACCCTCTCCGTCTCTTGGTGTTCAGCTACTGGGGTGGACAGTAAGTAGAACCAATATTCCTGTGCGCTCAATCATCGTTTGCCGGCTTGGTATTGGTGAATGCTAGGATGGAGGCCCCCACGCAGCATTAGAGAGAAACCGAATAGACGAATGATCCTGAGCGATTATCTAAATTAAAGATTAGCTGCATAAGGTGTATTATCTGCGGTGAATGACGAGCCGAGCTCGGTTGAGAATTTTGCCCTTATAAATGAGCCACAATCACAGGAATTTGAACGGAACATTCTGTGATTCGTCAAAGCAAATATGGACGGGAGGAGGTAACTCTGGATATACTTACCGCACTTGCTTGGAAAACTGAATCCGGTATGATTTCAATTCGTTGCGTTTTGTTTACTTGGAAAGACTCACTTGGTTCGGCACCATTCTTCCGCTTGTGGCAGAAGTTCAACATTTTTAGTCACACAAACAGGAATGATCTGCGAGTCACGGAGATTGACCATTGCCGCGGTGCAGGTTGAATCAGAACCTCAGTTAATGATTATGCGATGCTCACCGGGTTCTGACGCTTGGGTGAGCGCCGCCTAGTCAAGTTACGCATACAACCCCTAACAGCATTTGGCTGTGAATTTATGCAGACTTGCTGATTTCCTGATTGCCTGATTTTCCTGAAACGTCAGCTTGCGTTGAGCTTTTCATCGGTTACGTGGGGCCGGATGTGGTGTCGGTTGCATCATAACCGCAAATTGAAACAATATCTGTGCTCGATGCTGCGCAGCAACTTCAGTGACCACCAGTGTGAAAATCTAAGGAGAGTTGACAACCACGCGCGTCGTTGATATCATCATCTCACCTGCTTTTAATCTCCTAGATCATGTTCTTGGGCCCTCTGAATACGCTATGCCCACTTTGCTACCTGTGGAACTTTTTTGCGAGGGTTCTGAACAGCGGGACGAATACTGGGGCCGCCTTCTCACCCGACCACAATTTGTGCTGCCTACTCGAACTCTCAGTATGTGCAATCTCTGCCGCGGATACATCGGATCCATACCTGAAGTATTGGGATGGGTGCTAAATTGGCCAAAGCTTAACGCCAGAGGGCCCTTCCGTTCGGGTCCGCCGTATTTCACGAATGACTGTGCATTCTGCGTGAATGAATGGCGGAACAAACCATGCGAAAGCTAATGTGGCGATGAAGAGGAGGACCGTAGTCCTGAGACGAAACGGAGCCGGCATGCTGAATGGAATGAAGTGTCAATCAATTGGTTTGCACAGTCCCAGTCGACCAACGCACAACAGACTGGAATCCAAGAATCCGGGGGATTTCAATCCGATACGAAGCCGCAGAGGAAAAGGGATATTGGTTGCACCAGCGCTGAGCGGAAGTGCCGGCGTCCCAATCCAAAATCATGGAATACAGCGCCATACAGCCTCCCAAACAGGTTTGGGCGCTGCGCGTAAGTGGCCTGATCCTGGAATGTGGGAGCGCCGGTCACCAGTCTTTTTGTGGTCGAGATTCGGTGTTGTCAAAAACTCTGCACGTACCATGTTCGGTGTCTTTGCATGTATAACATAAGCGCCCATCCTCAGGATGTTCGGAGAAATGGTTCGGTGATCCGCAGCAGCCCAGAATCCCAGTAGGAGAGTCACTGAAAGGATGTGAGTTGGCCATTTGCAGAAAAGAACAGCCGAATCTGAACGTACGCAATGCTACTTTGAGCGGTCGACTTCAAGCAGACGGAAAAACAATGAATACCTGGCTCTCAAGGCATGCCAATATTGATATGGACAGTCGAGGCCAGCGGACCAACCCCAGAGCGAAACAGGATAACTATGACCTGCGTAATCCCACGATATCTGAGTGGG
>JARKIC010003695.1:0-12059 GCA_029378375.1 Mycena olivaceomarginata | reverse complement strand
TCTGTGATTAAATTTGACCATCTCTATATTTAAAAAGCCAGGTGGAGTGACGGGAAGCATTTACCTGATTTGGATCACACCAAACTCACGCCGGGGCCAACTCATGTGAGAGAAATTGTTCATATAGATCTGTTTACGGCATGTACTGTCAAGTGTGGGACCAAGATGCTGGCTGGGCGCAGCCAGGATGGAGCGAGGCTGGAGCAAGTGCCACCAGGTTGCCGTTATGACAGGTGCCATCCCTTTTGCCCCCTGTGTGGCCGGAGGTCATCGACTACACCTTCCTGTCTGAGTGGGACCTGCTCCGCGACCCAGACGGTAATGCCCGGCTACGCCCTTGGGCGATCCCAGCCGCCCGGATTCTCCTTGATGCATACTTCAAGATTGAACATGCCAAGGAGGAGATTGATCGTCTGAATGTGGAAATCAAACGGTTTGTGACCTACATCGGGGATGAGAAGGTGTTCCTGGATGGGAAAGTGATAGAGGTGGAAGCACGGGATCCCCACTTGGCCTTCTTGTCAGGGAATACCAGTCACGTCGGGGCCACTTTGACAAGGGCCATATCAAAAAGTTGACGGAGATGGCGAGCAAGCTGGGGGGGCGGTTTACAGGTTCCCTATCTCCCAGGATACGCCTAGCCCCGCCAGTAGCTGAGACGGAAAACATGGACGTGAGTGAGGGGTTCCAGGCAGTTGAGGAGGAGGAGGAGAGCTGGGAGCTAGAGACATTGGATGCTGACGATGATGATGAGGATGAAGGAGAGGAAGCAGAGGAGGAGGAATTGGCGGAGATATTGGAGACGGTGCTGACATTGGCAACGGATGGGGTAGCACTCCAGCGGGGTGACGAGTGATATCTGTTTCCGGAGTATTTTGGTCTAGCTGTGTTCCATGGTGTCTGTGGTTAATCAGGTAGCCGTGGTATCTATGGTACTATGGCACAGACAATGTGCATATATCACGTGTCGTCTACTTGACCCCAGTGCGAGGCTTAGATGTGTGGTCACGTGACAGCCACACATTTGTAAAGTCACGTGGTACTCATACATACATAGGCACATGATATCATGAAAGAAATTGGCCTACAGAAATGGTGGTATGTGTGGTAATGGAGGGCGGCAAATTTTGCTAAGTGCCAATGGCCAGCCTAGCAGCTGTAGCTGTGGTAAGTTAAACCGGTCACAATTTTGTTGACTGCTTAAAATGCTGGTTGTGGTAGTCGTGGTACTTTCTCGGGTCACAAACTTTACTGATCAAACTATACGGTTCCGGTGGTAGCGGTGGTATTATTCCTGGTCACCAATTTACTGACTGGGAAGTACCTTCCTTGTGGTAGCAGTGGTATTTTTACCAAGTCACAAAACAAGTCTAATGACTTTTAACAGTCGCTGACTAACCCACCCAAACGTGTTCCAATAGCTATCTCAAAGGGTTGACTTTCAGTGGTACATGTGGTATAAGGGTCATTAGATTGACTCTAATGATGCTTAGAACACCCCATTAGATTGAATCTGACCCTCTTTTTGACCTCCAAAAATCAATTTTTTTCCCCCCCTAAAGTAACCATGGTAGGCAAAAATACAATGGTATGGCTGTGGTAAGGGAGAACACGCCAAAATCCTACTAGTTGGAGAGGGATTACCATTGTAGTAGTCTGTCTAACTAGTAGGGAAATGGGGATTATCAGGTGTTATCAACATCACGCGGAATGAAAGGTTTCCCTTTGTTCTGTGGTTCGGCTTCCCATTCAAGCCTGGCCTTTTTATACGAGGTCATTCCCTCCCTAGCCGTCGCTCGCAGTTGCTGACACAGTGCTAGCAAAAAATTGGGGTGCAACCCTATCAAGAAATTCTTGGTAGCGTCGTGGTTGGAAATTCTCATCATCGGCTTAAGCAATTGGCCCACCATAGCCCGGTATTGACGTACATAGCCTTGCAGGCCAGTAGTATCATTTATCCGTTTAGGCTTGCGATGTGTTTTCTTCACAAACTTTCTAGGGCCGCGATCGAGCCCCGTTCCAACTCCTTGAACTCTGGGTAACTCTCTCGGATCCTAGCTCTGAACTCGTGCCACGAGCTGTCAGGCTCATCTGCTAGCAGTGCCTTCCACTCTCGCTTGATCTTATGGTCACAGTAGTGTATCGCTATCTCAATCTTCTCTTCCTGAGTGCTCACACCCGTTTTTGTGATCACATCCTCGACGGCGTCTAGATACACTGGCAGAGCATCTGCTTCCCCCTCAAACTTAAGGGTGTTCTTCCCCCAAGTCGGCGGCAGCTTAGTACGGTCCATTCTGGTTGGATTACTTTGCAAAGTGGTAACTGAGTTATTTGCACTGCTAGGTGCGGGGTTTTGTAAAACAGTGGAAGCTCTTTCAACATTGGTCTGTACCGTTGTTACGGGCACAGGGTTTTTGAGTTCTGACTGGCTAGCGAGTTCGAAGTGCTGGTGCCTGTCTGTTCCAGGTTTCCTTCTGGAGATGTTAAGGGCGAGGATAACGTGCTCATGAAAGGCAACAATTCTCCACTTCCTTGGGTTTGGTGCTCGTTTATTGACTGAGCTCTGGGGACAGATACTGCTAGCGTCGGCTGTGTGCTTTAACTAGAGTGTCTGGTGGTATGTTGACGACTCAATTGTGACGTGGGCCAATCAACTGGTTCGGGTATAAGCCCTCTAGCAGTTTTTTCTGCCGTTGTTACGGTTGGGTCATGCTTCCAGAGATAGTACTGCTCTAGAAGACTTCTTTGACCGGTGTTTTTACAACTGTTCAGTTTTTTAAAAGAGTTCTAGTGGGTTTTTACGCCTGTAGAAACTTTAAGGTTGCAGGAGAACGTGCTCGACTGCTACCTAGTCCAAAGCGCTTTATTCAAGCAACTTTCTGTGGTCTAGCAATTCCAAACTAGTGTTTGAAATCCAAACTGGACCCTCGCGATGGGCTCCAGATGAAACGGTGCACTTGATATACAACTAGAAATAGCTTAGATTCGGGCTTGCACAAAACAACCACAAAACCACCACTACAACAATCTATTCCTCCAAAGATGTAAGTGCTTCTCTTTGTGAGTTTCGGGTCCGGGCCGTAGTATGCGACCAGCGGGTTTGGAACAAACACAATTTGACTGCTAGACTTCAACAAAGCTGTTCAACAACACGCTAGCACTACACAGCTGCCAACAACAATACCGCTAGCACCTGGGATGGGCAGGGGTTTATGGGTTGGATACAAGGTGGCTGGATTGCTAGATCGAGGGCACCAGGGCAGAGTATGTAGGTTTGTGAAAATCCTCGCAATAGGGTACCCAAAGACTACTGAGGCTAACAACAAGGGGACTTCAATCCTCAAGCAACAAGGCAGTCCTTAAGCCGCTGACCTATTCCTTAACCAAGAGCAGGAATGTTTTCCACTTTGTATTGGCAATAGACACTATAAGCATCCAGCTAGCGACCCAACACACTACGACAGCGCTTCTGTCAATATCGGGGTGAAGGCAAAGTAACTGACAAGTTACAGTCGGTCTAGAGGTGAGGGCACCTAGTCCGTCTTCTTCTTAGTGGGCTCGAGTCAACACACAACTACCTAGCAGGCAATCCAACACACTACGACAATATCGGGGTGAAGGCAAAGCTGCTAGCTGGTTCTCAAGAGAACACCCTTGTTTTATACATGGAGACTTCGTGAGCCAACAACTTAGAACCTCAACTTAAGATCTCGACGTTTCTAGAGTCAACAGTATTGATTCCAATAAAGCTACTACTTGTGAAGTTCGTTACAATCTCCACTAGCAACCTGAGACCACCTGCACCAACTTCGTACAAAGTCGGGTTGTAATAATCTGAGGTCCTAGCCTGCTCTGTGCTCCCTTTATACTACTGAGGTCCATGATACATGTGATAAACAGAATGAATAATATAAATGAGTGAAAATGATGTGATGGATACAACAGCCAATGAAACCAATGAAACGACTGCTGTTTGGTTTTATGATGGGTCTATGCCAAGCAGAACAGCCACACTGATCCGCTAGCATCCATTTATGGGTATCGGGAGTGATCCCTCAGCTTGCCATCAGCTGCTGGAATCTCTATCCTGATGAAGTGGAGTTGAATCCGCCGCTGGAGTCATCTAGCACTGGTCAGAGCACCGGCTAGCAGTCCGGTTATCCGGTGCTGCATAAGTGGTGACCCGCGCATCTGCACCAATAGCCTGCTAGCTATTCCTCTACTTGTCTGCTTGTCTCTGTTTGTGACTCGTGACCGTGTCACAACCGTCACGTGCTCGTATCTGTGTTTCAGGGCTCGGGTCGATCACTAGACCACGTAGGTGTTTTGCAAAAGGTATGATAGCTAGTGTCGCGTGTTTTGCAAAAGTCCACGTTAAGGATTATCTTTCCCAAAAAGGGCCTAGATAGCATTATCTTTCGCCGCCACTTACGATTTGGGCCGTGGGTCCCTCCCAATTGGGCAGTCCCCGGCCGATCAGCCCCTCTTACGGTTACTGCAGCCCCTACCGGTCAAAAAATTATTATATATCGGTAATTATACAGATGGTCCGAAAGTCCGACAAACCCGACAAGCCCGAAAGGCTGGAAAACCCCGAAAAATACTGGAAAATCCGGCAAAAAAAGAGCGGTAGCAGCGCAGGACAGGAGGACGGCTAGGAGCGGTTTTCTTGCCATGGGGTAGAGCACGAGAGCACAGGCTTGCGGTGCGGAACGGCGCCGGTGCGGTGCTGGCCAAAAAAAAAAGCGCCCCTCCCGAAAAGCACGGAAAACCCCGAAAAATAGCGAAAAATATGGTAAAAAAAAAGAGCGAGCCCCGCAGGCAGGGGAACGGCTAGAAACAGGGGTCGTGCAAGGGTAGAGCAAGAGAAAGCACGGTTGCGGTGCGCAACGGCGCAGGCGCGGTACTGGGCAAAAAAAAAAGCCGGCCATCAGGGGAAAAAAGCGCTGTTGAGAAACGAAAAACGCACCGCTAAATATCGTCGTACTGCTCGAGGAGCTGTTCTGAATGGCGAGAAGCTCGTCTATTTCGGCCCGGCGCCTTTCAGCGTCTTCGCCTTCGGCCTCCTCCTCCTCCTCCCCTTCCTCGTGCTCCGCGGCGTGCGCGCTGCTCTCCCCTGGGCCTACCGCCTGTGCAACCGGCCCCTCCTCGTCCTCGTCCTCGTCCCCGTCCCTATCCTCGTCCCCGTCCACGTCCTCGGCGGACGACTGCCCGGAGTCCCCCATCTGGTGGCGGCGCAACCCTATCCGACAGGCGCCACCAGCAACGACGGAAACGGCGGGCTAGCCTCCGCCGCACGGCAGCTTGTCTTGCTGCAAGCGCCATCGCGCCTTGAAGATGCGCGGCGCTGTACTGGATCCGACCGTTGTAGTGCGTCGACACCGCACGTTCATCCCAACGAGCTGCCTGCCACTCGAGCGTGAGCAGGCACCGCGCCATTTCTTCCTGCAGAAGGCGCGTCTCCTCGCGCCAGCGCTTCACCCGGGCGTACGCCTTCGACCACTCCACTCGGACGCTGTCGTGCATTGTCTCTCCTACCGCGCCCTCCGTGTTCCCTGCACCGTACCAAATCCAGGAAACGAGGCGGGTCTTTTCACCCATCCCCGGAACCCCCCGCACCTCGCCATTCTCGTTCACCTGGGCCGCCTCTTTCCGCTTCCCTTTCATTGCCCGCTGCTTCCTCCTCTTCGCCTCCTCCTCATCCTCAGGAAGCCGAAGATCCTCCTTCTCAAGCGCACGCCAGCCGCACTCCCCCGCGACGTAAACTAGTGCCAGACGCCCCGCGCGTGCCTGGCGATATGTACGGGCAGCCAGGTCGATCTTCTGCTGTTGGTTGTCGACGAGCGATCTTGAGCGCGTGTTCTGATGCTGGCGGCGGGAATGGAGGGTTTTATAGGTCTGCAGGCGTTTTTTTGACCGTGAGGCCGTGGCGGATAGCTTCCAAGCTTTCGCTGCATTGCCCGTCGCGGAGCCGTGCCTCGGCAAGGGCGAGGCCTGAAACAGAGAGCGGCGCCGCCGCTTGGGTGGGCGATAGGCCTGAGGGAAGAAATAGCGGGGCGCGCTCAGATTCCACGGGTTCCGCCGGATCCGCAGCGGTGGCGAGACGCTGCAACGCTCCAGTGGGAGTATATGCGTTGCATCAGCCGCAGCTTTTTGATCTGGCGCGAGACTCGCGTGCGGCGTGTGACAAAGTCCGTCAGCTCCTTCGAGGTGGGGTTTTTATTGGCGAGTAGGTCGGCAGCAAGCTGGCGTCTAGCTCTAAAGTTAAGTGACGAACTGTAAAAGTGAAAAAATGAATAAACACGCACTGCTGCCCTTCAATTTCCAGTCCCAGCATCAAATACTCGGTCAACGTGTCGTCAGAGGCGCTGAGTGCAGCGGAACTACGGCGCTCGCGTTCTTGCTCCTCGTGCATCAGCTCGAGTTCAACGTCTCGCAGCGTGGGGCCTTGCGGGAAAGAAAAACAGCCCGTCAGCGCAAGACGCACACTCTGAGAAAAGCGTGCTACCTGCGTGAGGTAGCTGGTATGGGTTATCAGTTGACGCCCCGGCCTCAAAGGCATCGACCGCCTCCTTCCATGCAGGAGCCTCCCCTTCCTGCACCGCGGTGAACTCCTGGAGCCCTTCCTCTTGCCGCGTTAGCTCCTTCCTTGCCCTGAGCAATCGGCTCCGAAGCGTTGTACCTGAAAAAAAGTCAACAGAAAGTAAGCCAGTAGCACAGCGATCAAAGTGCGAGACTTACCCATGCCGACCACCTTTGTTCCAGTTCCAATAATGCCAGAAATCATCGAGGGTGTGTCCTGGCGCGATCCCGGCCCCCATTTCGCGCTGTGCTCGCCCCCATCAGCCCACTAGAGGACCAAATCCTCTCGATTCCTTTCCATGTCGGCTTGCGCGGAGCCCAGGGTGTAGAGCAACGAAAAGAAATCTTGGCAAAATTTGAGGTGGCCCAGGATATGAGCTTGGGAATGACGAATTTCACGAAGTAGTGGGCGAGCTGGAATCGCAGAGCGGGGCGGGAGCTTCAAGAGACGTTCACGTAGGTTTTTCATCCATTGGCAACATGATGTCGTAGGGAAAGCAAAAAGAACAACAAGTCGCGGAGATGACGCCAAGCGCTGGCGACAATATAATCCATATTTCCGTATCTGAGAAACGAAACAAAGGTTAGTAAAGGCTAATCAGAAGATAAGGCGGGGCGTACTTCTCCCCGGCTTGGAGATCCCCAACGCCGTTTTTGCAGACAATTTCGTGGGCGGCAGCAGGTAATCATACCGCAAGCCAGTGGCAGCGTTACCCCTGGGCGTATTTGGTGTTGGCATGGTCGAGAGCGGCGAGGCCGGTTGCACGTGCTCATCTATACTCTTGTCAGCCGCTGCGCTAAGAAGCAGGCACGAGCTCACCTCTTTCTGCTCTCCGAGCGTCTCCACAAACTCTCCGTAGGGAAACAGAGCGGGTGAAATACGCCCACCCGTCTTGAATGCTGGGGTCTGCCAACCAGCTGGAAATTTCTTCCTCTTGAGGCGGAAAGCACGCGTCCATCGGGAGGAAGATGAAATATAGAAATCTACCAAGGTCAGCACCAGGCTCCATTCCAGCAGAACCCAGTAATGCTACCTCACTTCCACGGCGCTTTCTCCCACCCTTCGGGAAGGTTTACTCCAGCCTTGGGACACGCCAGGCATTCGACCGCAAGCTCCCCCTCGTGCGTTTTCGCAGTACGGCGGTCCGGGATCAGGTGCCCATGCCCCCCGCGCTTGTGAGAGCCCGAAGGTTACGCCATTGGCGTAAACTCGAAGCGCCAGCTGGTATCGACACTAACGAGTGCGTGAGCAAGGTGGTAAAGAGAAAGAAAAAGCACATACTTTGAACGTGGTGCCGCCCTGTTATCGGTAAGTTTCGCGAGTGCATTGAAGAAAATGGTAAGCGGTCGTTTTCCCTTGAAGGCTGATGGCGTGGAAGAGCTTGAGGGCAGAGATAGTGATGGCACTCTGAGGATATCGGGAGTAGCTGGGTGGTACCAGCCGTAGGAGAGAAGTTGCTCCCAGTGAGACTGGGAGCCACTGCGTCGACATTGACAATAGTCAACTGCAACGGAGTGGTAGCCGTTCGGCGCGATGACCACGAAATTCTCCCGCCCCGGGTGAGCGTGAGGCATGGTCGGTTGTCGGAAGTGTCCAAGCTGCACCCGCAGGCCGAGCTGGCGTAGGTCTTGGCGGTCAAAGAATGTGCCATTCCAAGCCTGCAAAATCAGCACCTAGGTGTGAAACGAAATGGCGCGACACTTTCACCCGATGCGACAAAGGGGACGAAGTCGATGTCCCTCGAGCAAGCAGTCACGGCCAGAACATCTCAGCACCGAAGCAATCGCCGCACCGATTAGCTCGCCGGCTGACCGCAGGAGCAGAATGGTTCCTCGCCCAAGAGCCCCTCACGAGTGACGAGCACGCGCAGGTACTCGTCGCGATAGTTTGCCACCCAATGTCGAAGATTGGTCGTCCTAGCATGAGAAAGATCAGAGGCAGAAATGTAAAGGGATCAAAAAAACCCGCCACCATAGTCGCGTACCATTTTCGCTTTCGTGTTGGGGGCCTGCTATCCGCAGGAGGCTCATCCTCCACTTGCATATCAACCCATTCATCCTCGGGGGCAGGAGACGGAGGGACCGGGGTGCGTTCGCGCTGAATGGGAACAACGCGAATATCCGCTCGTCTTCCGTCGGCCGTCAGCTTCCCCAGCACGAAAGCATTTGAAGGCTTTAGGGAGTGGCCGAACGATGCGAGAGGAAAACGTGTTTTTGGCGCGCTTCTTCTTGCTATGGGTGCCATTGTTAGAGCGTTTCATCGTGCGGCGGGGAGACAAAATGAGGCTCACGTGGGCACGTGGGCCCCGTGCCATTTTCATTTTGTTGCGAATAATTCTTGAATCATTTGACAGTTGAGAATTAGCTCGAACGGCAGCATACGAATTTCCTTGAGTAAACAAGAGAGCCTCAAGTAGAATTAAGCCATATGATTTCCAGAAAAAAAATGTGTCCTGCTCTACTCCTCGTCAGAAAAATCCGAAATGTTATAACACTCGAGCGCTGATTCCTCAGCAAGGTCAAACGCGTTGCGCACTCCCGAGGTCACTCGACTTTGCGAAAGGAAACCGTCCGCCAAGCCTCGGTGCGCAGCGGTGGAGACCTGGTGTCTGAAAACAGAAATAAAATTAGTGGATTAAATGCGAATCTACGCTGGAGAAGTACTGGTCAGCGTAGATGGTAGTATCTTACCCCGAGAGTATACGTACAGCAAGTTTTTCCTGGAGCCAGTCGGCGTTGCTGGAGCCGACGTGGAAGCAGGTGTCGCGTCTCTGAACTGGCGGGGTTGGGAAGGAGGTCAAGGCCACGACTGGCTTTTTGTCCTGTGACGATCGCCGGGGGCGCGGTGGCGTGGAAGGCGTCGGTGCAGAGGGAGGCCTGAAATCAACATCGTACGTGCTGGGCGCCGCGCGTCATCGAACGCGCTCATGGCAGAAGACCACCCGCGATAATTTTTGTGAGCACTGCTTCTGAATTTATCAACCTGAATAGAGGCGTCCTCCTTTTTTGCTTTGATCAGTCAGAAAAAAATGAATTCAAAAGAAAGAGGACACGCCAGTGGGTGTAGATCCCGGGGACGCGCCCCGCGCGTAACCACATAGAAGTCCCACGTTTCGGAGCCGCGGAGATGTTCAGAACCCCTCCTGGGATGGAAGGACGAGTCCTCCTCGAGTTTGAGCTGATTAAACGCGCTTGTCGAGCGTAATGTGCATTGTGCGTGTGGTGGGAGATAAAGAGAGAGGGTATCTGACACAGCCACTTTCACGTGCATAGAGCGAGGGTAGAAACTTGAATGCGGACACGCTCAGGAGCCTGAAGATGTAAAAACCTGCTATGATGAGTTGGTTACATGTATAAATGTTTTATTGAGGCATAATTACTCTGATTTCAATTTTTGTTCGTGACCATTTGAAGAGTATTGCACTTGGAGGGAATAAAGTTCTGCTGGCGCAGGTAGCGCCCGGTATTGTTCTTGGTGATTTATTTGAGTATATGTTAGTTATTGAATCCCAAATGAAAATCCATTGTACCTCAAGACGATGCTTGCACGGTGAGACCGTCAAAGTTGTATTTTCAATTATCTGGGTTATTGGAAGTCAATAAGAGCAGCGACCAGACTTAGAAACGGAGAAAAAGACATTCAGAATAGCATATCTTCCTTCTGGTATACGATTCAGAGGCATACGTCCAGTTTGAATTTTCAACCAAATCCCAAGTCGGTCGATTTTGAGGGCTGGTGAAGTTTAGACTTGTTTCCAATGTTTGAAACTAGCCGCAGACATCGCATGAACTCGAGATGTTCTAAAGATCTGGGGTTTTTAGCTGTCTAGTGTCCCAGGTCGTCAGATATGGCGATGAGAGCAAGTTGAACTTGAACGTAAATAGGTTCTGTTTCTTGCAAGCTACTTGAGTTGGCCGAAAGTTTAGAACCAAATGTTGACTGGATTACTGTGGTTTTGTGAATATAAATACCTTAGGAGGCTTACCTTGTATTTGAGATGATATTGTGTCTACTGAGTCCATTCGGGACAATGACGAGAGAGGTGAGTTGGACGAATTGATCATTTTCTACTTTCGGGCACACTGCCACTACAAGTCTTTGATCTGCTCCACGATGTCGTCCGACCTCCAACGTGGCGTTTCCTCGAACATGCTTCCTCATGCCCACTCCTCGCCGTGTCTTACCCAATACGAAAACTATCGGCTTCCCGACCCCGGGCCAACACCATATGGCGAGATGGCCGAGAAGTGGTACCACGCCCTCAACCACGCGGTCGACGCATCTTCCCAACTTGAATGCGAAAAGCAAGGGCACAAGGCAAAGGAACATGAAGCTGAGGTGAGTCTGAATGAGATCTTACGCTGGTCTGATGATTGGCTAACTTTGAGCAGGCAAAACTGTGATCAGCAAAATTGGGAGTGGCGGATGGATGACTATAGTACTGGACCTATGTTTTTGAGTGCTGCCGCCTGCAAATGGAAAATTTTGGATCGAAAACTCTCAGTGAAGTCGTAAGACGTGAAATGAGGCAATATATTTGGTGCAAAGTAAATATACGGGCAGCTGGCTAAGTCCAGCGCGCGCGCTTGGTAGGGCGCGCACGCTTGGTAGGACGCCGCTTGGTAGGACGTTCGCCTTCACTCTCATAATCCGTCAAGTCGCTGAAATCGGCGACGTCGCCCGAGTCCCAGACTTCCACCCTCGACCTCCCAGTAAAATTCTTGACCTTCACGTCCTTCCAAAGCGAGAATTTCTTGAGGGCGGCGGCGCAGCGAGCGTTGCGCTCGACCTCCCGCCGCTGGATGTCCTCAGCTGTGGCAGACTCCCGCCAAGCGCGATCCGACTGAAAGCCATTGTTGACCCAGCGGAACAAGCCCCCAGCGGAATACTGGATGAGGGAGAACCGCTCCTCCCCATCCTGGATGGGGGTATTGGAGTGGGTAACCACGGCGGACGGGATGAGGATGCTGCATCCCGGAGGAAAGCGGACAATGAGGTCGTAGTCCCAGCACACAAGATGGCCGCCTTGGTCGGCGTTGAAATCGCCGAGGGCGCCGATAAGGCACATCCCGTCGGCTTTGTTACCAAAGTCGGCGTGGGGCGGGGAGACGGAGACGGGGCCGAGGTTGGCAGTGACGGCGGCGAAGGGGCTGCGGGCGAAGGTGCGGTGCAAGGACGGTTTTTCTGGAGGACAGTTTGCTTGGTGGCGTGGTAGTCTGCGAAGATGGGATAACACAGCGTTTGGAAGTGCGCTAAAAAAGAGGTGAGCAGAAGTAGGAACAAAACGAGTGGCGCTCACGGATGGGGTAGGTAGCCATGCGGATAACGCTCGGGTTATCCAGCAGCTCCTCCATCGCGGCGGCGTTCTTGGCCGACGACGCCTTGATGTTCCCCACCCGCTCCCTTCCGCCGCCGAAAGCACAGCCGCGCGTGCATGTAGGGAACCCCTCTCCCTCGGCGTAGGCCCGGCGGTGGT
>JARKIC010003694.1:0-12071 GCA_029378375.1 Mycena olivaceomarginata | reverse complement strand
GCCGCATACTGCATTGAAATTTCGCTCCTCTTCTTCCTTCCTGCAGGAGAGGGGCCCATCTCGATGTCCGTTTTGTGTTCTGGACCGTGCATCTGGGTCGTCGAGTCAGCGATACGAACAAAACAATTACAGACATTCAAAAGTATTTCTGCTACTCACGCCGCTCTTCATCGTTATCGACCCAGGATGCAGTCCTGCTGGCTCGCAATGTGTACCTGAAGAACAGAAAAAAGTAAAGTGAACCCGACGCTTCCTGTCAGGATTTTGAAACAATGAAGGCATACCACGGTTGTGCGGTGTGCATCTAATGAGGATGAGAAATGCTGCAGAATTAGGAAAGGCCGAAATGAACGCACAAAGTCCACCTAAGATTCGTATCCATCTCCGTACCAGCTGTGCGAAGACGACGCTTGTACTGCATGTCGCCAAGGTAGCCGCTTTTGACGTCGAGGGGGTCCATATACGCGCCGATTACGTATGTTGAGATATGAAAGCTGTACGAGAAAGAGTGGGTTGCGGGTCAGCTTGTGTACAAGTTATGCATCTTACGAGAAGAAAACTAAACCAAAACAGAAGAGAAGAAGGGAAGGAAAATGAACGAACCAGACCCAATCGAACAACCAACTTCTTCTCATACACTTAACACTAAATCCCCCAGACCTTCCCAATGGCAGTCACCCGTAACTCCAGTGCCTGCGCGTCCCTCTCCGACCCCTTCGGACAACAGCAACATGTACTACGAAGAATACGACAACACCCTTCGCCCGCGCCCAGCCAGACGGCTGACATCTACGGCTGGGAGAGTGACTCAAGCCCCGCGCCCATGGACTCAGATGCGACGCTGACACCACAGGCGGCGCGCCCCTCCTCCCCAGCCTCCGTGATGGAGATCTCGAGGGATGAGTTAAGACTTAGGGCAGCTTCCCTGCCCTAGAGGTGGGTATAAGCAGCCCCAGGTAGGCTAAGCCCAGGCTTACCCTAGCTGAGACAGACAAGTGCCTTGATATAGCTCTCATGGTGTAATGGTAATGCCCCCTGCTGCTTCTGATAGCTAAAGGTCTCAAGTTCAATCCACTCTTTTGGTACTCTTCTTTTGTGTACGGCAAGGTCCACAAGATAACACATTAGGCCTGTCAACAAGGCCGAACAGTTAACCGGTTATCCTGTGGGGTTTCCATATATAGAGTTGCCACAAGATAATGTATTGAGCCCATCGACAGGGCCAAGCAGTTAACCGGTTATCCTGACCATATGAGCTGCGTGAACGGGTCTAGCCCAGCGCTCTGGCTCGTTGCCGACATCCCCGACCCCCTGGTGCAAGCTGTCGTGGACGCTCCACCTGTAGACACCACCCACCACCTGATATACCAGGCAAGACTATACACGAACGTTGCCTGGTATTTCAGGGAAAATTGAGTTCCATGGAAACACCTCCACGACATCCATCCGCGCCAAATTTTGGCAGAAACACCACTTTCCACTGTTTCCACCACCCTTATCGACCCTTCATTAGCAGGTCAGTAAATTTGTTACCCTTATAAAAACTTCCACCACATCCACCAAACGGATTTTTTTGACTGGGAACGTCTCCACCACATCCACCAAAATGGGGTCAGTGCAATTTTGTGACCCGGAATGCTTCCACCATATCCACCAAAACGGGTCAGTAAATTTTGTGACCCCTGTAAATTCCACCACATCCACCAAAATGGGTCAGTAAATTTTGTGACCCCTGTAAATTCCATCGCATCCACCAACGAAGGGTCAGTAAATTTTGTGGCCCATACAAATTCCACCACATCCATCAAGCAGGGAGTCACTATATCCGAGTCACACATCCACGTGGTATCTCCACCACGTGATACTTCCACCCCATCCACCACCTGGGCAGTCCTGGGGGTATTTCGGCATACCAATGCACGTCCCTTCTGGTGATCCTTCCACCACATCCATCTCCTCGCCGAGGACCTATTCCGGTATTTCCGTGCACGTGACACTTCCACTGCATCCACCACTGCTGGCAGTGTAGTAGGGTATTCCAGCATACATGTGCACGTGACTCCTGTCAATCCTTCCACTGCATCCACCTGCTCACCAGCGACCTGTTTTGGGATATTTATGCACGTGACACTTCCACCCCATCCACCACCAGCTGGTGGGCGTATTCTAGCACGCTGGTCTTCCACCTCATCCACCAGTTGCGAGGTGCATTGCACATGCACGTGACATGTATCTTTCCATCCACCTATATTTTTGTATATTCATATACATGACGCTTCCACCAGCTAAGGTAGCAGACAAGCCTTAATGACCAGATAGCCTTGAATTGACTTTTCATTAAACCAAAATAAAAATCCTGGCTCAATGATGTTCAGGCCCACCCACCCATAGTCAAAGTTTGTATAAATACGAGGAACTGCGAGACTAGTTCTGAAATGCTTAAACTTGTTTCTCAACATAAATCCTTCGAAATTTTTGAGAACATTCTTCAAATACATTGACAGAAGACTATGGTAACCATGCTTGTCTGTCCACTACCTTATTTCGATATGGCTTCCACCGCATCCACCATCTGGCCCTTCCATGACATCCACCATCGAACACTATATTTTCATGTTTCCACCACATCCACAAGGCTTATTCACATCCATCAGACCAAGAAATTCAATCCCATTGTACGAATATCGGTGTTACAGCATATGTAGTTGTGAGTAAATATTTTTTTTTCAAAACGGGCGGCGGCAGCAGCAGAGCGTATGAGGATCCCCAGGGCAAGCCAATGGATGCAGCAGGGTAGGCGAAGGGAGCGGGAGGGACTACTCAGATTCAGAGTCCGACCCCGACCCCGAACCCCCGTCGAACTCGTCGCTGTCCTCGCCCTCCACCTCAGTAAGGGTCTTGGACGGCTTGGGGGGCTTGGAGGGGCCAGCGGTGCCTGTGTTGGCAGCAGCCATCCATTTGGCAGCCTTCCTAGCCTGCCTGGCCTCGTACTCCACAGACCCCAACCTCGCTCTCTCATCACGAGCATGCTGTTCCGTTTTCCGGCGTCGGATATACCACTGCTTGTTCTGGTAAGACAGCGCAGGGTCGTCGAGGTCAGGGGTCGGGGTGCGCTCGTGGGCGGGTGGGGCGGGGTCTATGACATCGACGGGGACGATGGTTTTGCCCTGCCCAACATTCTTGAAGGCAGGCTTCGGCTGGGGATGTGGGGGAGGGGTGGAGGAGGTAAGGTGCCGGAACGGCGCACGCTTGACCTTCTTCGACTTGGAGTCCTCAGACTCCTCCTCGTCGTTGTCGAGTGCTGCCTTCCTCTTGCGCTTCCTCTTGCCATCAGTCGTCGTCTTCTCCACCACCTCCTTCTCCTTCTCCTTCTCTGTCTCCTTCGCCTTCGCCTTCCCTTTCGCCTTCGCCTTCCCCTTCCCCTTCGCATTCCCCTTCTCCCCACCCTCGGACACCTTCTTCGCCTTCGCCTTCTTCTTTGGCTGCTCTTCCACCACATCCACCACTTCCCCTTCCACCGCATCCACTGCTTTCCTGGCCTTTTTCTTGGCCGGCGCTTCCACCGCATCCATCCCCTCCACCACTTCCTCGTCTGTCGTGTCCACCATCTCCTTCGACTTCCGCTTCCTGCTCCCACGAGCAATCTTGCTCGGGCCAGCTGCCACTGGCTTGTCTTCATCCCCCTCTTCCGCCTCCCTTGCCTTCACCGCGTCCCGCTTGCTCTTCCACATCTTGTAGTTCTTCTCCTGCCTGGGGAACTCCTGCAAGAGACGGTGGTGCTCGTCCTCCGCAATGTCGCACCAGCCGGCCGTCCCCGCCTTGAGTCTGTCCCACATGGTGTTGATGGTGTCCGCCCCACCTGTGCCAAGGTTGGACGTGGTGACCCAGGGCATGTTCTCAACCCATCCAAAGAACCGCACCCCCATCCTGGCCTCGATCTTCTCGCGCACGTTCTTGTACTCCACCGGAACGGTTGTTGTCCCAAACATCTCGTCTGCTCAATCATTAGCTGCATTCGCTGTTTTATCAAGGTGAAACGAAGACTCACTCAAGCCCGATCGGATCATTTCGGCTACTTGGGCCCTTTTATTCTGCCCCTTTGGCTTCACCGCCTTGTCCAATGATGCCCAGCACTGGAACGTCAGCAGAAGTGCTGTTGTGGGCATCTTGAGGATGTCGGGAACGAACTGGCCTGTGGCAGAATTGCAGTAGAGGCCGGGGGTAATGGTATCGTTGACACTTGCACCGGCGATGACAAAGAAGGACCGCGCGCCCGTGCGTTGCTCCAGGGATTGCATCTATTCCACAGTTAGCTTCCACCACATCCACCTTCCACCGCATCCACTCACCTCCTCGAAGATCTTGTCGCACGTAAACATCACGTCCTGTGCAGCGGCACGTTTGGTGACGCGCTTCCCGCTCTCACGCTGCTCATCGAACGCAATGAAGTCGGCCTTGAGGGCCTTGAGCTCGTCCTCGGTCCAGGCATCTGCTGGCTCGTCCTTGATGATTGCCTTGACCTGGTGCATGTCAAGGCGCTCGCCCGGTGGCTTGCCTTTTTCAATGTCAGTCAAGAGGTGAATGAAAAAAGCAATTAAAAAACGAACCCTCGTTCAGCTCGGCCGTTCGCCGCCAAACCTTCGCCTTGAACTCATCGTACCCCCGCTTTTTCTTCAACTTCCCCGAGCTCCCCATCATGGCCTTGACATCCTCGAGGGGCACACCATGCGCAGTTGACAGCTCCGCCGCCTTTGCAGCTGCGTCGGCAAGCCAAGCCTCCAAGGCCTTGGCCACAGCACCGCGTGCATCCTTCCGCTGCTTCCTCCGCAGCTGGAGGGTGTTTGCTATGGCAGCCGCCTGAGCTCTCCCTGTAGACATATTACAATGTGCACTGGTCCGGCCAGGGGTACGCGTTACAATGCGTCCCTCACCCTCCCACAGGTGGTACGCATTGTAATGCTCCCTCCTCGGCGGGCTGTTGCAGGTTGTTCGGCAAGCTCGCTTGATCTCGGCATCGACGGCATGGGTTTCTTTGTTTGCACTCGCTTAAATCCCTTCCGCATCAGGTTCACATCATTAGAAAACCCCTTTCCATTAGCCAAAATAACCGGTAGGTGAAATCCCATCGGCAAAAATGAATTGACAGGTTGACAGCTCGGATTATTCCATGGCACTGCCACACCTGGCACTCCATTCAGCCTTTTATTTTTCTTTCCAGGCATCTCCCTAGTACCTTTTGCAAAACACTACCATTTCTTGACTAAGCTAACATGAAAATTGAGAGAAGAACAGAAGAACAGAACTCGATGGCATAGTTACCATCATCAATCGCGCTCAATTGGGACTCCGATCTTGTTATTTTTGTTCCTGCTTGCAGGTGCGAAATGCTTGAACTGTCATTTCTTTCACATAGGCAGGCTCATCTATTACCTTGACAAACACTACCATTTTTTCGAACCCATGAAAATTGAGAGAAAGAACAGAACTTGATGCCATAGTTACCGCCATCAATATCGGGCAAAATAACATGTATTTTCTTTCCTACTTGCATGCGGGAAACACTCGAAGACCTCCCAACTTTCCATACATTCAAATTGGTACTTCTCAGACACTCAATCTACAGGCACGCTTTTGCAGTTCAACTTGCATGCCAAGACCACACCTCTTTACCATCCCCACAGGCATAAAACACTATGTCTGCATTCGGCTTACGGGATGACGTGGCCCATGTGAAATCGCTGTCCAGAAATAGTCTGACAGGAGTGCAACCTGAGAGGAATGAAGGGATAAGCTGGATTATCCGGGATGATTACGATTGCCACATTCCGTCGATTCCAAGCCTTGCCGGCAGCCATGAGCAGCTGTGGGTAGCTTCTGGGCATTGTGCATTGCAATTGCCGCCATCGTTTAAGGATGTGTCTATGTTCGGCCGCGGACGAAATTTCATCACGGAGAAAAGTTCAACCAAATGTAGCCGTTTACGGGTGTGATTTACAGGCGGTTGGGTAACTGCGTCAGATCAATCAATTTGAAGTGAGTGATGGACAATCTTCATGAAAAACACCTTACTTACCACTCTGCCATGCACAAGACAAATTATATGATGCATAAAAGCCATTTTTCGGTGTGTCGATGTGAAGCCGGGGGATATCTCTGGCATACATCCCATAGTTTCCGAGCGCTCGTGAGACTGCCAAGACTGTAACAGACGACAGCCGACCCAAATGCCATCCATGCGAACGATCAATATTCGCGGGTGGTGACTGTGTCAGATCAATCATTTTTAAGCAATGGTGGACAATGTTCAGAAAAAACATCTTACTTATCACTCTGCCCGGCACAAGCCAAATTATATGATGGCCAGTTTTCGGCATGTCGACGTGAAGCTGGGTGGTTCTGGATACATCCCATAGTTTGCCGAGCGCGCGTGAGACTGCCAAGACGACAGCCGACTCAAATGTCATCCATGCGAACGATCGGTAATTTACAGGCGGTTGGGTGGATGTCAGGTCAATAAATTTCAAGTGAGTGGTGCACAATATTCCTGAAACACACCTTACTTATCACTCTGCCAGGTAAGACCAATTATATGCTACATAAAGGCCAGTTTTCGGGCATGTCGACGTGAAGCTGGGTGGTTTTGGATACCTCCGGCGTACATCCCACAGTTTGCCGAGCATTTGTGAGACTGCCAAGACCTGCAACAGACGACAGCTGACTCAGCGCCGGCAAGCAGCCAGCCACAAAAAAATTGGCTCGGCAGGCTTGATCCAATGACGCTCGTGAAGGCGCGTAAACAGGGTTAGAGAAGGAGGACCCACATGACATGAGTTCTGTATCGAAATCTTGGCTTGCACATCCTCAGTGACCACCCCACCATAAACCCGTAAGTTTACGAAAAATAATACTCACCAGACATTGCCGTTCCTACGCCCGGATCACTGGCCCGATATACCATCATAACAGCTTCGCTTCACAAGATCTGTCTTGGGCCGCATTGGCCTGTCCCTCGATTTGGGAAGTACGAGCTTACATCTTGGCTCAGTCCCTTCAACTCCGCCTGACGGTCTTGAAAATGACGCAAAGCTCGGGTTACCTCCCATGCATTTGCGTCATTCACTTGGGTCTAACTGTCTCACCGCCACTTGATGTGAAATACTCGAAGTGTTCGTTGTGTTGTCGACTCCAACTCCTTTCAATACTGTAGTATTTTTGCGTGTATCTTCTACTACAAGGAAACTATGAAGAACATTTATTGCGTACCAAAAAAACAAAGTAGCATCCATAGCATTGGAAAATTTTGCGGCTGTTTCGAAGTCCGAGCATCATGAAATCAATCGTCGTCGTCATCCTCCTCATTGCCCTCAGCCTCGGGGTCCATGCTGATTTCCGCGAGCTCTTCAGCTGTGAGGCCAGAGTCATCCGCAAAGGGATCGAGATTGAGGTCAGGCTTCTGCCCCGCCTCTGAACGCGGTGCGGCGTTGGCCATGTCAATCTCCATTGGGTTGACACCCATCACGGCTGATGATGCGGTCGCCATACTTCTCGATGTGCTCTTCCCTTGCGTGTCGGAATGCGGGGCAGACGGCGAGCACAACCGTGTCGTCTCAGGAGCCAGAGGCGTGGGGTCCGTGAACGGGAATGGGACGGATTGCGAAGCCAACGGCGAAGTGGGAGTTGACACATTTGCTGTCAGCGTGGCGTTCCCTGCGAAGTTGCCGGCACTGGTTTCCACCACGGACTCCGTGGTCACGGTCTGCGAGGTCGCGAATGAGATGGTGAGGGGGTCTGTATCGTCAGGGACTGCACTCGACGAAGTTTGCGCTGACCCGAGTCCGTCTTCATTCATGTTGGAGCGACCATCCTCGAGTCCACGGCGGGCACTATTTTTATTTAAAGTACATGAGAATACGGCATTGAGTGCAAATGGAAAATTCTTACCCTCTCGTCAAAGGCTTTGGCCTGGGTCGCTCAGGCGCGGCTTTCTTTGCAGGCGGCACGTCGTCCTCGCGATCTCCTCGTTTCCTATGAATCAATTAGCTCGGCGACCAGTACAGAGTGTTCCATCTCACCTTTTATTTCCAGTCGAGGCGGCTTTCTCTTTCTGTGGCGCCGCTGTCTTCGCCTTCTTGCCCTTCCCCATCGCCGAACCCTTCTTCCGCGCTTTTACTTCGACCTCTCCCCTCGCTTCCTGTGCTTCCCTTGCGACTAACACCTCCATCCCGGTCCGCCCCTGCGTCAAAATATCCCGCAGGGCCCACTCGATGTCGTCCACCATGAATTTCCACACCGTGTTGGCATCCAGTGCCGCTTCCCCTGCTCCCAGTCCGTCCCCAGCGGCGGCATTACATATACTTTGGCCCCACCAGGCTAGACCGAGAATGAGCAGAACAACACCATTCCGCCCTCGCTTGTGGAGCTTATTCCAGTCGAGCAACCACCAGTCGCTGGAGACGCGACTTGGCTCCTTTCTCTGCCCTTCCGCGTCGCCCACGTCTACCCACCGTTTCGGTGGTCCGAGGTCCTTCCACCACTGCAAGAGTTCGCCGCCAAAATCGGAACTGATCCTAAAGTCTCGCATGAGGCGGTGCTCCTTCATCCAATCCTCGTACTCCGTTGGACGTGATCTCAGTTTGGGTAACTTTCCATCTTCCTCTGGGTGGTAGAAAGACCACTCGTGCTCCACGAGCGCGCTGAGCAACGCGATCCAACGCGGACCCCACTGTTTCCCCATCAGGTAAGCATGAGCTGCGACCAGACTTTCTGACCACTCAGAGCGGTCAATTCCGTCATCGGCGGTGTCGGTCGTGGAGGGGCTGGACACGGTAGCGGGTAACGTGGGTGAAGGTATGGTGGCGGGCAGCGTAGGTATGGAGGGTATGGTGGGGGGCAGCGTGGGCAAGGAGGGTATGGTGAGGGGCGGTATGGGCAAAGAGGGTACGGCAGCAGGTGGCGTGCCCAACGGCGTCGTCGCGGGGATCATTGGCGGCAGCGACACCTGGTCGATGGGAATCAGCCCATCAAGAGACGAGCCCACCGGTGCTTCCAGCGGTGGCCAGGCACGCTGCCGGCATTGCTCTTTACCTGCGCGCCACGCCGGAAGGTCAGCCCACAAAACCAGATAGCGTCTTTCAAAGTAACTCACTAAATGCTGCGCGGCCATAGCGTGTAATGGAGGCCTCCATTGCTGTGAACCCTTTATTATCAAATTGCGCCCAAGTCCTCGCTGTCTGTTGATTGCTCGTATCGGAGAAAAGACTGCAAGTACCCGTTAGCAAATCCCGTATAGAGAGAATATAGACAGATGTACGTACGTTCTCAAGCAAACCTCCCCCTTTTCAGATCCTACCGGGCCCACCACGAGGATGACAACGTGGCTGCCCAAACGCTCTGCGAGCGCATCAGCCATAGGTATTCCGACGTCATGCAAGGTCTGCATTGCGCTTTTTATTCATTTTATTAGTTCCTTCTGCACTATATTCGTAGACGCAACGTACTTGTGGTAATCCTCTGCCGACCCCTCTGGAACCTGGCGTGAGGCCTTCCATTCCGCGAGTGCAGTCTGATGCATCTCGTCCCGCACCCTCTCAACTTCTGCCTTGAATTCATCGCTCTCTTTTGCCCAGCAAGTTCGCACATAATCTTGCGACATGGCAACACGTGCACTCTGCGGGGAAGTCTCTTTCGCTGTTTCCCAAATCGCATCGAAGCCGGGTTTGACGCGCTCTGCGTAGTGTAACTTGGAATAAACACTAACTGCAGGCTTGAGTCGAGGACGTGCGCCAGGTCCAGCCATTGTCTGCATGGCGCCCAGGATGCCCCGAATAGCGGGAGTGTGAACCCTCTTTCCCTTCAACTGATTTCTAAAGTAGTTGGCCAATTTCTATGGCCAGGACAGGTGAGTACGATCAAATCACGCAAAGAGAAACAAAAAAAAAAAAAAAACTCACCGTACGAAGCTGTTTATATACCACCGCGCGACGCTGCTTTTCTTCGAGGTCTGGGCTTTCAGAGATGACAGGTGGGTGGTCGTCGGGATTGCCGTCCACGTTCTGTCCGAAAGGGAGGTCATACCCATAGCGGAGGAGGAATGCCTTCGTTGCGTCTGTGTAAACACTCCCTGGATTGTCGCCAGCCTCTTGAAGCGCGTTGCAGAAGCTATCGAGCCATTTCGCTTTTTCGCCCGTGAAGTCGGATTTGCGCCCAGGGGCTTGTCCAGTTTTCTTGCGAACCATACCGAGTGTGGTGAGTGTGCGATCTCTGGTCGTGTTTGGGATCAACACCGCCACTTTGCTGTCTCCGAGGGCAATAAACAAGTCTCCCCGTTCGTACGCATGCCACGCAGTAACAAGAGTAAGTTTCCCCTCTTTCTCTGTTGTTCTCGCCTGGCCAACTTTTTTTTCAGGATGTGCGAGCACCTCCCGCTGGGTTTTATTCCGTGGTGAGTGCGCCATCAGTGATCACCAGGTCTCATCGCCGCCATCAAGCATTGCCCCGATCAAAGCGAAGCGGCTTTCGAATTTCCAGCATTGAACTGTAGCTCTGTCTGTGGCAATAGAGTATTTTATTATAGTTCTAGAGATGTCGCAAGCCAAATAAATTCATTTGACGGGTGGAGGAATATACATTGATAAGAATTGGTGATGTCTCTGTCGATTCAATATGGATGGTGCACTCACCATCGGTTTGCGATGGTGCACTCACCACGGGGTATCTTGAACGCGTCCCTACATTGGATACGTGCCAGATATAGCAAAACTGGATGTTGCCCAGGATGCACCACGTACAAGAAGATGTCCTCTCCAAATCTGGAGGTACCCCGGTTGAAAAGAACGTTAACAATGAGGGAAAGATTGTCAACAAAGAAATGGCACTGGAGCATGCACAAAGACGTTTGACGGCCCAGAAAAAATGTAGATGCGCTCAGGAGGAGGTCTTGCATCGTTGTAGTACAATTTTTGTCGGGACAAAAAAAAGGACCTTGAATACTCTCGAGACCGTCGATTCGCTACACACGTTTTGGGTGGGCCCAGCTTTGAAACGAGGGAATATGCATTAAAATCCAAAAATAAAAACCTTCCACGTAAAAGTCAAGCATAATTCCAAGTCGTCACTGACCAAATCTGAAGACTTCCAGCGAAGTAGAGCTGCCTCAGGAGAGAAAATACCAGCGGGCATTGGTTATTTGAACGGTCTTGGCATGCGTTTCAAGCGTCGGCAAAGGATAAGCGTCGGTTCGCACCTACCTCAGGATGTGTGGGAAAAGGCGGGAAGGTGTGAGCGGAAACAGAATTCGGCCATTCGGTCCGCGTTTGACTCATGAGATTGCGGGGGTTCTGGGACGGGTGCTATTTGCCCTCTTGATCCCGTCCACCATGTCAGGTGCGGACATTGTGCTGGACACGACGGAAGGTACCCACTACTACTTCCGCTTCCCTTTGCTGGCCAGGTAAGCTCTCCTCCATGTCGTTGGCGATATGCACTAAAGAAACAAAGCTCTTTTCCCCGAACCGAAGATCAGACCATAGCTGTCAAGTTGACGACTGGTGGGGATATAGGTACACACTTTTCGTTCCCACCCGCTCCACACTCACGGCCTCATCGACTGTAGAATGAAGAAACAACCTCTCCCCCGTAGGATTGACGAGAGCGACCCGGATTCATATCGTCGCTACAAAAAGTGGCTTGCTTCACGTGCCTACAACGAGCGGTGTGTTCTTGGCTCCAGTTCTCCTGTGAATCTTATTCAACAGACACCTTACAGGAACCGTGGGGCCCGCAACGCAAAGAAGAGAGAACGGATGGCCGCCTTGCGCGCCAAACAAAAACTTGATCCGCCCATCGTACAAGCGGCGCGACTCGCCGCCAAGGAGGAATCGGCCCGGAAGTATCGAGAAAGGTGACTTTCCCTTATCCTTCGATCTAACGCTAACCAATAGTGTGCAGAAACCGCAGCAGTCTTGCTCTCAAGGCAGCTGTTGCACGATCAAATGCGCGATGGGACCGCCAGCTCGCAGAACATGCCGCCATCTTACTCTCCATGCGGCAACGCAATCACCTGGACCGTGCGT
>JARKIC010003693.1:0-12090 GCA_029378375.1 Mycena olivaceomarginata | reverse complement strand
TGGAAGTTGTAGACAAAGGAGCCACTTTCTGAGACAACGCCCCGTATGATCAGCCATTCAGGAGCTTGGCCAGCCAAGACATGACAAGGATTTTTTAATGTCTTGAAACACATGTTTGGCCATTGTTGCTGAGAGATGTCAGCAAGAGTAGACGAATAAACCCGAAGTGAGGCTGTCTTGAGGTGCAATGGTGGTGGAAGAAAAGAGGCCGAATAATGCCGGCATCAGACCCAACCGATCAGTGCACAGTGCCATGAGCGATGCTGAGTTCACTCACTGGGATTAATTAAAAGTACACCAGAGTGATATCTACTTCCTCACCCAAATTTGGGATGCCTGAGAGGTTTATGCCGAGTGATAAAACAGGGGTAGTAGCAAGCAATTTGCACCTAGTGTTGGTGTTGGTGGTGAATTAAACCGTAGCCGTAAAGATCGGCCAGGGAACGATTTGAACGGCGCTGAGTGACAATAAGTCCTCTAGATGTTCTCAGCATAATTTCTGGGCACGAACCGTAACCAAAAAGCGTGCATGCATACTAGCAGATCAAAAGGTGGGATTTTGGGGTGACAGACACCAAGTTTAGGCCATCTGTGCAGCTCCGAGGTTAAGTAGGACTCGGATACACCTCAAAATGTCGTAATCTCAAACCATAATTTTTTATGCAAACTGCCGCCCCTTGCCGCCCATTGCCGCCCATTGTCACACATGGTCACACTGCCGCCCTTTGTCACGTAGTTGCATTGCCGCCCCCAACTGCCGACCCAAAAAGGAAAAGTGCCGCCCCCACAAATATTTGCCGCCCCCACTGCCGCCCCTACTGCCGCCCCCTCTGCCGCCCTTTGCCGCCCCTAGTGCCGCCCTTTGACGCCACTGCCGCCCCCAAAAATAGTTAAATTGCCGCCCTTTGCCGCCATCACCAGTCCTACTTACGCTCAACTGCCGACTTCTGGGTAAGTTTTGTCACTTGAATACATGTGAATTGCTGTAATAACTACACCACAATGTAGGTAAAGATGCTGTATGTAATACTACAGACAGATGGTATGTAACATAAAGTGAGTGCCGCCCCCGAGTGCCGCCACTACCGCCCTTGGCGGCAGGGCGGCAGTGCTGGCGGCAGTTTCACTTTGCCCGTGAGGATGGGATATTAAAAAAATGACCAGCGGGGGCTGAATGGAGAGCACTTGATTAATACTAGATGAGCCAAAGTGGACTACGACTAGACCACGTAAGACATACCAACTTGCGATGAAGAGTGGGTCTGCCCAGGTAATTATTTTGTGGGCAAGGGACTGTATCGGAAAATATGTGGGCTAGACATCGAAGAAGCGGGCTGGGACAGTTGTGTGGCACTGTATGGGCGGATAAAGAATAATCAACAGAATAATGGGCGTGGGAATCAATGACGAGCTGAAGGGATGGTCATGGAAGTTTCAATAGAAATACCCAACAGTGGTGGGCCCGCCCTGATACGGCATGAGAAGGAGTCACAGGTATTGCTGCGCAGGGGGTGGGGCAGAATTTGGCAAGTGCAACGACTGCATGGGAATATGGGTGGGCCAACATTTTTGGCGGCCAGATTCGGTAGGTATTTGCAGCGAAAAAAAAAGGAGGCAAAAGGAGCACATTTCATTATCAATTGATGAGCAGCCATCACAAAATAAATAGCTGCAAGCCCCCCTACAGGTTGCCAGAATAGGGAAAACAAAGCTGCATAGCTGTAGCCATCCCATGGCTAGTGCCATGCCATTACCATCCAGTTTTCATGGCTACAGCCATGCTATTTATCTTATATCTTAGGGCTAGGGCTCGAGGAGTGACTCTCCTCTTTGAAAGCATGCTGCTGGCCTGCCTCAACAGTTTCAGACTCATACTGAACAATTGGTTGAGTGGTATCCCAATTTCTGTGTTATCAAAGATTTCAGCTGCTAGGTGGCAGCGTCATCTGTGAGGCTACTTTCAACTGGTGCTCTAACCTCATAGTTCTTTTCTTTAGCCATAGCAGGTAGACTAGCCTTAGGTTGACTTGGTTCAGAATCTGCTGGCCTTTTCGCGAACTGAACTGGCGACACCTTTCTATAAGGTAAAGGTGGTGCCTCTTCAGTTTCATCCCCCACCTCAGAAGCCATGTCTGAGGCAGTGTCATCTTGTCTATGTCTTTGGTGCTTGGAGAAACCCTTAGGCTTTCCAGCGACCAGTCTTTCAGTTTCGTTACAGTCTTTAGGTGAAAGGTCCTCTGGAGGTTTTGCCGTTGACAGACCTGGTATTGGGGCACCCGGGCATTTATTCAAATCTGCTCGAGTTGCAACATACTATAATGTACTTCATTACATTACGACGTCATCTCACAAGGGCTATTGCTGGCCTGAGCAGTTAGCTAAAAGGGATATAATGTGTCACGAACCATTAGAAGGCGCTGGATGACAATCCTGGTAAAGGGTTGAAGTGGGAAGTCACTAATGGAGCAATCGTGGAAAGTGCCTTACCATCCTGGAAACGGATTGGGGTTACTGCACATCCCTGACTAAGGGCATATTACGAGGGAACATCCTTCTGAACCAGAGGGATCATTGTTGGGCATCATCTGGCGTCTCCAGAACTGCCAAGAGAGGACTGGACTTGGTCGATCTACCAGTTGACTAAGAAACCGTACTCGGGTACTGGGAAGCGGCGGCTATCACAATTTTCAGACAAATCACTTAAGTGGTTCAAGGCGGAACTATTTGAGCAGGTGGTTACCAAGGAGGGTAACGGAGTGCTGATGAGGAGGTCAGCTAAAAGTTGACATATCAACAATATCCCATCACAATCGTTCTAAGCGATGTAGATCTTGACTCATCGTTAAGCTCGGCTCGTTGATGTTCCTTATAAATCTCTCTCAATTTTACTCATCGCTTGATATCTGACAGGAGTTCATCGGCTAGCTGCTATACCACTAGTCATATACCCTGAACCCTATTGCTCGTTTGTATCAGTCTCGTTTATATTTAGAATCCTGTAACATATTTAAGTGGATGGTTATGGGAGGAACACCAGTGAATCTCACCCCACCTGTTGGACACGAAGTTACTAGACTTCACGCTTAACCGGTATAGTCATTCATTCGGAGACACCCAGAAGCTATACCAAGTTTCTTTTGTTTTCCCTGTTTGAATATTATCTGTGTTGGATTTGGATCTTTATAAACGATGCGTGGACATATTGGATAAACGGAACGGACACGTGGAATATAAGGAAACGAATCGGACTTGACAATTTGGTTGTAATCTCGCAAGGATTAGCAATCGCGGATATTATTTGGAAACGGGATTCATAAGAATCATTTGCATTAAGCATCGGAGTACTATCTCCAAACCTAGACCCACATCATACGAAACCGTTGAACATAAAATCTCGTCTGTCTATCGCGATTGCGCCTAGAACGGATTTGAACAAGTTTTATCTATACGACTTGTAGACCTGTAAAGTCTTGCTTCTTAAAGAGAACTAAAGTTCAAATTGCCACAATCTATACTGGATTGGAACCCCGAACTTGCACGAGGACTATAGTGTTTGAGTTGTTGTAGTTGCATTATCGAACCGCGTATTCATTTACAAGGTTTATTTTGTGGTTATTTCACTGCTAGCCCCATAGTCAGTGTTTCACCGTGTTAAGGTTATTTCGTTCCTTAGCCCCCTTCCTTGAAACCTCTAGAAATCTGCTTCATCAGACTTGGAGCTGTTCCCCGTTTGGGAGGGATTAGCTCTAGTCACGACAAATTGGTCTAGAGTGTTCAGTTTAGAGAACGTCTGAGCCAACGTCGTAGAAATGAGATCTGTTTGACTAGCCAACGTAGGGGCTAGGTGGAGTGGTTGAACACTCCATCCCTGGATGAATTGAGAAGACTGACCAGAGCGTTGAGCCTGGTTTTGCCTAAGAGTTTGATTCTCAAACATCAGAGTCTGAATCTTATCATCCCGAGTATCATATTCAGATTTATCATAGTAGTCATAGTTTTCCAGCAGTGTGATTTTCGTCTAGAGGAGCAGAGTACAGTCCTAGAGCAGTCTGGTTGAACACGTTCTGAATGTTAGACTGCGCTGCTCCAGTTTTGCCACTAGCCTCCTCTATCATCTGTCGCCTAGATTCATTGCCAATAGCATAGCAGGGGCGACCATCAGCATAGCAGTCCCTGTTACCTACAACTTTCAAGAGGCCAGAAGAGATATGAGCTTGTCAATAAGGGCAGGTGTTGATTCGATGCCCAGTATCCACGCAATAGTAACACAAATCGGTCTGAGTCAGAGGCCAAAATCTTACTTGACAGGGTGGCATAGTTTGTGAATCAGGAGCACCAGGGAGTTGACCAGGTAGGGACTTATAAAATGAATCAAGCTCATTCATCTTTTTCTGAGTTTCCTCGTGCATCAAGGACACTTTCTTGAAGGTCCTATCTTCCATTTAGCTCATCATGTTCACTACCGTTGACTTGATAGCTTCTAACATGGTGGCCGTATCTTTCTCCTCACATTTGACTATTCTAGTAGTGATTTAACGTCCGAACCAGAAATGCGAGGTAAATCATTATCAAGGAACTCAGAGTTCACAGTGTGTTGTTGAAACAGCATAACATAAATGTGCAGCATCTAGTGCTGATTTTGCAATTTCCTATGACCAGTATTTATGCAATGGGAAGCAACTAGCACTTCTGTTGTTACTAGCATCCTAGCTAGTACACAGACCACTTGTTAGGTGATATAAAGGAGAGCCAGAGCGGGCCCTAACTGCTGACTGTAGCACGAGACTGCACTAGTGTGACATGCTGGCTGCTAGTCAAGTGTACAAACCACTAGGGATTAAACCACAGCCTAAACATTCATTGAGACGAGACCTAGGAGACTCTAGTAGTTGAGAGATGATGTACCAGGGAGCTAGCAATAGTCTAGTGGACTGGAATTGACGATGGATGTATAGCTAGGAGACAGTGTTTTGAGCTAGTTCGCTCAGCACAGGTCTAGGCTGTACTATCTAATCTCTAGATAAGGGCCAAAGGCAGTGCCAGGCGGAGAGATCCGGCTAGGACCAGCTAGGACCGTAAAGATACGATGCTATGGACACATGAGAGATGCAAAACGACAGCTAGGGCCTAACACGGGCAGCTAGCTCGAGTGGAATAGCAGGAAGGCTATTGGTGCGGAGCTACAGGCGATCAGCGATGCTCTGACACATAGAGCTGACCTAGGCAACCAGTTGTAACATTGGGTTGTCTACAGGCAGATAGATCAACGCTCTGGCACATAGAGCTGACCTAGGGAACCAGTAGTAACACTGGGTCGTCTACAGCCAGATAGATCGACGCTCTGACAAACAGGGATGACCTATGGTGTTGGTTGCAACCCCAGGTTGTCTAGATGCGATAGATCGACGCTCTGACAAACAGGGATGGCCTATGATGTTGGTTGCAACCCCAGGTTGTCTAGATGCAATAGATCGACGGTCTGACACAGAAAGATGACTTATGATGTTGGTTGCAACCCCAGGTTGTCTAGATGCGATGGATCGGCATTCTGACACAGAAAGATGACCTAGAACACTGGCTGTAAACCCAGGTGACTAGGTGCGATCTTTGGCTATAGATAATGTGCCCAGGATCTGCAATATACCCACAAATAGGCTGCTAGCTCGTCAGCGAGGCTGACCTAGCATGTCACAGGATGGCTCTAAAACGAAATGGCAGTCGTCTTATTGGCTGTTCGTCTTGGATCACCTCATATTGCTTATTATTGTATTATTCAGCTTGCTTTTCACATGTATTTGGAACCTAGTAGTATAAAGGGAGCACAGGAGTGACTAGCACCTCAGATTAGCACTCCCTGGTCGAGTATGAAGCTGGTGCAGGTGGCCTCTAATAGAGATTACACCCCAGTTTTGTGCAACACTAGTGGAGGTGGTCTCAGGTTGCTAGTGAAGTTTGTAATGCACTTCACTGATAGTAGTCTTTATTGGAATTGATAACTGTTGACTCTGGAACGTTGAGTGATTAAGTTGAGGATTTCGTGTTGTTGGTTCTAGCAGACCTTTGTTGGTTCTAGCAGACCTCCACATATAGAATAAGGGTGTTCTCTTCGGGACCCAGCTTCAGTTGCACTAGTGACTTTGCCTTCACCCCAACAAGACGGAAGCTCTGTTGTAGTGTGTTGGATCGCTTGCTAGGTGATTGTGTGTTGACTTGAGCCCCGCTAAGATAAAGATGAACTAGGGTGTTCTCTTTGAGGCCCAACTGCAGTTTGCACTAGTGACTTTGCCTTCACCCTGACAAGACGGAAGCTCTGCCGTAGTGTGTTGGATCGCTTGCTAGGTGGATTGTTTGTTGCCTCGAGTCCTATAAAGTAGAAGATGGACTAGGTGCCCCCACCTCTAGTTTGGCTATAACTTGTCAGTTACTTCGCCTTCACCCTGATAGAGACAGAAGCTCTGTCGTAGTGTGTTGGGTCACTAGCTGGACACTTGTAGTGAGCTAGTGCCGATAAAAGCGGAAAGGTTCCTGTTCTTGGTTAAGGAATAGGTCGGTGGTTAGGGAGAGTCTTGCCATTTGAGACTTGAAGTCATTTGGAGTTAGCCTCAGTAGTCCTTAGGTTGCCTAAGGTGAGGATTTTCACAAACCTACAAACCTCTGCCCTGGTGTTCTCGACCTAGCGGTCCAGCCATCTTGTATCCACCCTATATAAACACACCCCTGGACCATCCCTAGGTTCCTAGCAGTGTTGTTGTTGGCAGTTGCATATTGCTAGTAGGTTGTAGAGTGTGTTGTTAGAAGCCTATAAATCAAACCTGTGTTTGTTCAAACCTGCTGGTCACATACTACGGCCCGGACCCGAACTCACAAAGAGAAGCACTTAGATCTTTGGAGGTAGATTGGTTGTGGTTGGTTGTTTTGGGTGTTTGTTCGCAATACCTATCAATTAGCTATTCCTAGTCATATAAGAAGTGCACTGTTTCATCATTGAACCATTCGTTTAGCCTCGTTAATGACTTCTTTCAAAGTCTAGGTCCTTGTCCCAGGGTCTTGAACCACTCCAGCCGCTAAGGCAGGAGGATGACGTTCAAGGTTTTCACAGATTAGTTCTCTGAACCTTTCTTCTAGTTTCTCTAGAAATAGAGTGATAGCGACGGTGTCAGTGATCTGACTGAGACTAACAGCTTGTTAGCCTCTTTCTGCATTCACCGGGCGAGCTGCATTAATTCATCCTGATCAGACTGGCTGATATCCGCAGCATCATATTTCTTAAGTATCTTCTTGAGTTTCTTGACTGAACCATGCTCAGTATCAACTGCAGAAGGGTAGTTCGCCAATATCTCTTTCTTGAAATCTTTATACACCGAATTGAAGGAATCAAAGTCCTCCCACTGGAGCCTAGTTTCATGGTTCAAGTACCAAGTAACAAAGGCATTCTTTTCATTAGCTGGGGTGCCAGAGATTTCCATCATCCGTTCAATACTCTCCAAGAAAGGGAGCAGCTCTTCTGGTTCATCATCATCGAAACGGGCCGACATCTACCATAGAGGTAAAGATGTTGAGAAAGTTTTATCAACCAGAAACATGTTTGAGAGTTTATGTGCCAACATTAGGTAAGATTTTATGCTCCTTCAATTTCACATTTATATCCTTCAAAATTAGGAACATTATATCAAAAATTAATATATTATACCCCTTGTGACTAAAGCACCATATTGACCCCTATAAGTTGCCTACAGGCAGGATATACCGAGATGCCCAAGGAAAATGAAAATTGATATGGTACACGAGAATCGGGAGCTTTGACAACTGTTTTATTTACTGATGTGAATTTGACCTAAATGTATGTGTAATCTCTTTGCAGGGCACATAACAGACTACCCTATCACACAAAACAACATTTTTCAACTTGAGAATCAATTACTGTCTCGGAATTTCACCCATCTACCAGCCCGAACCAGCAGTGTCGCAAACATCAACACTTGTGGGCCAAATCCAGTAACACTGCGGATAATCGTCCACTCGGCCTATCATAGGCGGGTCTTTCCCCTGCCTTGTCCACTGCTCAACAATTGCAATGAAACAGAACTGATTTTGTCGACCTGAGTCGACTTGAGTAACTTTGAGTGACTTGAGGTGGGCCAAGTCGAGTTGAGTCGCGTCAAACTTGAAACGGAGTCATTTTACCAAGTCACAACTTGACTTTACGAGTCGCGATAACACTAACTGAACGGGGGCATCGAACAGGACTCTCATGGCTGATACTCTCGACTGCTACACGCCCAGAATACCTTTAAAACTCCTCACCTTGTCTGTGAGCATCTATCTACGGCGCGAATCTAGACTTATGTTTAGCATTCATCTGTTGCACGAATCCGGACGTTGGAAGAACAAGATGTGCCTTTAAAATAGGCGCTAAGATGGATATTCTTTTTGTACATCCTCGTTTTGTGGTTCACTATCGTCGCCGTTCGTTTGGATGCATTGACCGGCTAGTGAAGTACAGGGCACACAAGCCCCCACCAGCATCTTCATTTTTCCATTTCCTTGGGCATACGGCCACTTCCTCAACTCCAAGCTCACTGATCCTCTGCAGTGCACAACTTGAATACATTCCATCCTGCATGCCCGTGCCAGTTCAATGTCGTCGAGCTGATATCATCAAATACAGTTGTCCCAGTGTGTAAAATGCCCTGGAAATGTTGCCCCATGCTCGGACAAACCAAACTCTTACCATGTATTAGTGGGTTCTGTGCTCAGATCACCACGCTGCTCGCTCATTTTCTTTGGTTTTAAGTACCTCGTGCCCAAGATTTACATGAGTATAAAGAGGGATTGTCAGTATGTATACCTCACTCATCATTCCGGCAGCGAGTGAAAATGCTTGAATCAAATTTAAAGTAGCCGTGGCCATGGCATTTCAAAAAAAAAAAAAAAAAAAAAAGGAGAGTTCTCGGCGCTTTTAGCTTTCCTCTGTGTTGTGAGTCCTCATCCTTTTCTCAGCTTGATTTATACCTCATTCATCCTATGCCCTTCCGCCAGATGTGTTTCCTCATTTTCTCCCAATGAAGGACTCCTATTGAATCAGTGCCAGATCACCGGCTTCCAACGGGAAAGCCCGAACAGGTGGGTTGATTCAATTTCTGCCGGATACGGACTGAAGATCTCGCAGTCCAGGTTTTTCTTTGACTGTGATGCGGTTACCGGACTGTGTCTGTGCCGTGCTCTGAAAAACCTTGCACATACACAGAGGTTCTTTGCATTGCCCGCTTCTTTCCCATTTGCGTTCCTTCTATAGAATCTATCCCCTATGCTCTCACGCTTTTTCGTGCCCTCCCTGCAGTCATTGATTGTGTTTCTGTCTTCCAGTTCAAGGTGTGTCCTTCCACCTCTATCGTACAGAAATTTCGGAATCTTTCAGGTCCCCCACTCCTTGCTCTGTTGCTGCTTAGGCAATTCCGATGCGAGACTCAAGAAACAGATAACATTGCAGTTTGAACGGGACTGAACAGATCCTTGGCTTCTCCTAATTGGGGCCAATGCCGAGCCAGAGTCATCAAATGCACTGTTCTGAATCTACTAATTTGCTTTTCCTCCTGTTGGCCAATTCCTCCAATTTTCCGTCCCCCACACAGTTGCGAGAACTATTCCAGGAATCCTTTCGCAGAAGAACTGAGGGGGTGCAATGCTGTTCTGCACCGCACCACACCATCTTATCATCACGTTTGTGGTATTTTCGAGGCTTGAAACCATGCAAGACTCTGATCTGATCCCAATTTGGACGGGTTGGGTTTTCGTTTGTACATTCCCTCCTTCAATGTTTCTTTGCAAATCGTGCCATAATCTCCAGTAAGTCATTCACGAATACATTCTTGTCCAACGTCAGATCTCCGAGCCAACTCAGACACCATACAACGAAACAAATCTACTTTCTGGTAAGTTTGACATCTCCCTATTAATTTGAAAATTGCGAGGCCAGGACAAGCACTAAGAAGCAAACCAGTCTCATTTGCGATCCGGTGTCTCTGGAATGCCATCTGGGTCTGTGCCTGATTCATCACTTTGTTAAATTCACAATGCTATCACATCTTCCTGACTTTGGGCAAGGAATCAACTGTGCTCCCAGTCTATGCCACAGGTGAATGGCCGCACCTCCTCTGCGGGTGCCTCTGCGTGAACAATTTCTTTCTGAGCCAAGCCCGGCCTACCTTTGCAATCAGATATGGTGTGTTTCACGCCATCTTTGCTACAATCTCCCTATTTATAAAATTAAGCCTGTCCGTCCATCTGAAGCTTTTTAAGCTCCGCTCATCTCCGCTGATGCTGTATGACTGCGGCAACTGGCTGCAGGGTTTTTGAGTCCTCTTTCTCGCCGGCACATCGTCAAGCAATCCTTCAGCATTGGCGGCATGTGACATCACCTTTCTAACAAACTTTGCACTAGCACTAACATGGACAGATGACTCCCACCACCCCGCAACAAAGGTTGCCGCAGCGAACAAGTAGCTATGCAATAGGAACGGAACTTCAAAAACAGACATATTTCATCTGGGATGAAGTGAAAGGCAATATTGAGGGAATATCAAATGTCAACTCAACTCAGTTCAATTCAACAAAGTGTGCAATAATTTTGGATGTTATCTTCCTCCCAATCACTCGCTGTTTCATTCAGTTGCAAAAAAAAAAAAAGGGAAAGGGAGGCCGCGAAGCAGCCGACCAGTCCCTTGTAAACAAATAAATAAATAGCAGTTACTCAACCCAGTGCACAGGAATCACACAAATAGCAAACTCTTTTACCGATACTGCGTAGTTCACCCAAATTTCAAACCATCACTAGTGATTGCACTCCACCCATATCCTCCTGCAGGTCCTCGATATCAAAAAGATCATCCTCTGCCTCCTCCACAATCCCAGTACATGCATTGATCTTTTCGAGGCGAGCTAAATTCAGTTTGTGCTGCTCCACCACATCTCTGCCAACACTTGCTAGCCTTTCATCAATCAATTCAATCTGTTTGGTCTGTGATGATCTTTCAAATAATGGCCTTGCTGCATCCCAAAATTCCACTGCCTTCAGCAGGTCACCATGTTCTTTAGCGATATCTCCAAGTTGGAGCATGCATTCAGCTCTGCTACAATGGACCTCCATGTAGGTGAATCCCTCAAGTGCAAAAATAAACAGGCTGACAGCTGTGTCCTCATCAGCCTGAGCAAGGAAGAGGTTTCCGAGAAACTGAAGAGCCTTATAGATTCCTAACTTCTCTTTTAATTTGATAGAATGAGCAAGGGTAAACTGTTGTCCAACTGGACATCTGACCAGATGCACCCCAGCGCACAGTGTTACCAAGCTGCTCCAAACAATGGGATTTGATTTGGGAGTGGTTGCAAGCTCTGAGACATGTCTTAAAAAGTGTCTTTGCTGTGGAAATGTCTCCTTCTCTCAGATATAGACCAGCAAGAGTGGCATCACACATTGTTATCTCTATAATCCGTTTCAAGTCCTTGAATATTATTCTGGCTGCCCTGATACCATGCTGTACTTCCTCTTTTGGAGCTCCGATGGCGACACCAAGGCTTGCGAGATTCAGTAAAGCACCAGCATGGTCATGGGAATCCATGTGCACTGGGCAATCTTGAAGAAGCTGAGTTTGAATACTGTGTGCCTCATGGTATTCTGTCTTTAAACAGTGAATCGCTGCCATATTATTCATGATGTCACGGTCTGTCCTGCCACCAGACATACCACAAAGAACTAGAAGATCTCTTGCTCTAGGGCAGAGAGAGATGCTTTCTTTGTAGTTTCCAAGTGGGATCCAGACCAATGCTTCCACGTAGAGTGCATCTGCTTCAGTGTATAAATTGGCTGAAATCCTGGCCAACCTCTGTGCCTCACGTGCATGTAGTCTGGCTGGCAGATAGTTACCGAGCCGACTGTGAATCACTGCAAGTAGCAACAATGCTTGGGAGTGTCTATTTGTGTTGCCAGATGAAGTTGCCAAGGATATAGCCATGTCAGAAAAGTGCATGGCAGTGGAAGAACCACTGGGTTGTCTCAAATAATAGTATGCAACACTGACATAGAATTTACCTTGA
>JARKIC010003692.1:0-12096 GCA_029378375.1 Mycena olivaceomarginata | reverse complement strand
GTGTCGCAATGATAGACTTTTGCAACACAGTAAGTACTAGTGATTGAGGAAGGAAAGCCGAAGCATGAATATTGTGGCCTGAATTTCTCATTTCGCGCTTGTCGGACCTCGGAGGAGGTGAGTATATTCAATATAACGAGGTACGAGTTCAGTAAAATATTGATGTGTGGCTGCGAGAGACTAGTGAGTATAGTCCGATCCTTCTTTCTTGAAGGATCTGCCAGCGTTTGGGGGGACCGGACGGGCGGGCTCTTTTTCGGAGGCGCCACGTTCGGGCGAGCGGGCGCGCGTTGGGCGAACCCAACACACGCCCCTAGCAGACCCAACTTGGACCCAACAAAAAACGGAAGGAAAGAAGAGACTGACTCAACAGGAGACAGTGGGTAGGACCGAGAAGAACGGGGGAGGGGAGCGCCCGAACAAGACGCCGCGTCTTTGGTACAACGACGCGCGAAGCAAAGATCAACCGTTGTTGCATCTGTTTGCTTCGGTCTTGTTGCGGGCCGGTCCGGCACGAAACCCCGGCCCAACTCCACGAACCTCTCAACTATGTACGGTTGTTTCTCCTCCCGTTTAAATAACCGCTTTATAGGATTCGACAGCATCGATCGGGCGGCTCTAAGAAGATGGATTGACGTCGTAAATGTGAGCCACATTATGCCATTAAATATAATCGAAATCTACATCTCAAAACGTATAAATATGGTACCAGAAGGATTTCTTAATTAACGAAGCCACACCTGCAATTCACGATTAGAGTTGAATACATGGGTGGGGAGAGTATCTCCTGGGTCAACTCACTTGAACGAAGAGATGACGTCGTCAAACGAAATCTGGTTGAGGTCCGTAATCCCCAGGCTTCCAGTGCCTCCGAGGCTTCTACCGGTGCAGTCGGGCTCCCTACAATGGAAAACCCATTTCAACTTGGTCCTTGAAATGTCGAGATAAACTACTTACACGAAGATCGTGCACGAGAGCCCGGCATCCGGGATAAAGCTCGAAACGTCGTTGTCAAAGTCCGAGGGAAAGGGGATGCATTGGTCCAAGGAATCCACACTGAACGTGGTACAGGGCCCTTGGGAGTTTGCGTCAACGCAAACGGTACTGTATAATATGTATTATGAGCGTGGTGCGGCATGCAGAGCTGGGGACCGTACACGCCGAGATCTTGGCGGCTAGTCTGTTTTCGCGTATTAGCCCCTATTTCCAGACGGAAAGAAAGCATTCTAGTTACTAGGGCACGATTGGCCGCCGGGGCTGCGGAAACGAGAGAGGAGAATGCAACGAAAGCAGCAAAGAACTTCATGTCTAGCAGAAGAACGAGGACAGTGAAAAATCGAAATGTGAAGGAGGAGGTTGAAAGGCAAGATGGGCTGGCTCCTCAAGGCCTAGAGACTCTGGCTTATACTATTCTCGAGCTCCCTCTTGATTTTATCAAACGGAGGGTGGTTTCAAGTAACAAACAACAAGTACACGACCCGGTGTATGTCGGTGACACGCCAAGTTCGGGATATTTGGAATCATAGCTGTGTCTGTGCGCCTGCTGTCTCATCGCGTACTGCATCGTAATTGAAAAGGTTCGATTTCATCCCTCGTTGACGCGGATTTGGAGGTCAACCGACGATCTCCGTATAAATCAGCGGAATCGCCTCCAGCAGAGCTTTCTAGCGCCTAGCACCTTACAAAGCTACAAGAATCACGATTAATTGCGGGGGTACTCATGCGCTTCATTCCATGCTATAACGATCGCTAGAATTATAATCGGCTTCGAACGGCGGATTTGCCGGGAGAATACCGTACATGCCTTACTCAAGCCAAAGGCAATTCGACAAGTTAGTTATATAATTGAACATGGTATGAAATACACAACGAGAACACCACAAACTCCGCTGACCAGAACCAGTCTGGATGCACGAGTTTGTTGACTGTTAACACATCTGCATTCGGATCTGTAACGTCCTTCGACCCGTTTGCCTACGCATCCGCAGTCTTTCCAGAAGCGGGTTGACCCTCGCCGACACCCAGATCAGGGAAACGGCCCTCGGGGGTAAGCAGTACGAGGCTCTCTCCGCTGTCCAGGTCCGCGACAGTAGTATTCATGTCAAGAGGAGTGCGGCCCGCTGTCCGAGGCCAACACAAGACTGCATCCTGTCGTCTCGAGATTTGTTTTCTGGCAAACGTGGGCAAGAACATTCTGCATCGATGTATCCAGAAGTCTACACGGGCTACGTTAGAATCGTACAGAGACGGCGAACATAAAATCGTACACAGATAAACCGACAGATGTATGGCCTGGATCCGTCGGAGTGTTGATACTGATGCGGAGTACGATTCGGCCGGAAGAAAACACGGAATTGAGGCAGAGGGACAGAGGGGCGGTGGCTGAGGAGGACGGCAGAAGATTCCAATTCATTGGCAACCATGGACGGTGATTGTTCGATGTCGGGCTTGCCCAATGAGAGCAATTTACGCCATTCATCGGGAATACCCTGAATACGGATCAACAAGTAATCCCTTTCGATGAATGACCGACTCACATGGACTTTGTGTACGAAGTTCCATGGATTACCGACGCCTGTGATGCGATAGGAAATGGCATCCTTCCAGTCTGGGGAGTTGAATATCTGAACGGAGGAGCTTGCAAAGAATGACGAGCAATGTACCATATATATCATTGTCATTCTTGAACGATAAAAGGTAGGTCTTTCTTCCTCTGATCTCCAGAATGAGGCCATGTGATTCGTGTTCTGAACGTTCGAGTTTCACGATGTCCGACAAGGGAATAATGGCTCGTGGAGCCGTATTCTGCGGTACACACGATTAAATTTGAGGGTATTAGCATCCGTAGAGAGTCCTACTCACCGCAGAGGGATGCAGTGCCAGATGGGCTTCCGTCAGGACAAGCCAGTTATCGACGAAGCGCCACCTTCCATGATCCTTCACGCGAACGGGACCTTGCATGACCACAGGAACCGGGTCCACCGAGTCCTCCCCATTCTTTCCAGATTGGATGCTCTTTGAGTAAGGGGGTGGAGCCTGCTCCCGTCTTCGAGCGAACCCAGGTTTCGGAACGTTCAATCGAATTCGCAGATCAACCGAGTAAAGGAGTCCGGAGGGCGCGAGCTCGTCGTGATCAGGGGGGGCTTGAAGGTGGGAAGCCATGAGGAAAGACCTAGAGGGTGGGCGAAGCGCGGGCCTCTTTAATTTATATCCCACGCGAGTCAGGGCTCTACAGCTATCGGCGCCGTCTCCGCAGCGACAAGCTTAGTAACATACCCCCTGTACGGAGGTTGTACGGAGGCGATATCCAAAGCTGTTGTTGAGAAGGCCTAGCCCAATGCCAAATGGCACTACAGCGCTTTCTACAATAAGAGGCGTGTACCGACCCTGGTGGACTGGTCAAGCCGCGACGCGATCACATGACTACATTCTGCATTCATTTCCGAAAATGCAAAACATGTTATTGCCTTTTGAGGTTATTGACTTAGGCGGAGTTCGAAGTTATTGAGGTAGCGCGCGGGGTAGTTATTGATCTGGCCGAACTTTTTCAATGCCGATCCAGCATTCATGTACTTATGGATCCGGCATTGCTTCGTTATTGACTTGACACAACTTTTTCGGCTATGGACGGAACCCATCTTTGACATATTGACCCGGCTGACTTTGCTTATTGACCGCCCACTCCGCCGTTATTGAACCAACCCTTCTTTTTGCGCGGTCACGTTATTGAACCAGCTACACTTTTCCGAGTACTCGGCTGTTGAACCGCCAACACTTTACACATAACAGGTTATCGACTCAACACGACTTTTCGCATGTACGTGGAGTCTCATCCAACACCATTTATCTGAGTAGCAGAGGTATGGAACAACCTCCCTTTTTCAACCTTGACAATATTGAGACGGCAACATTTTTGTGTTGGCCGCGCTATTGAACTGGATACACTTTCTCGGTTACCAACTTATCGAACTGGCTACACTTTCTCAGTTACCAACTTGTCGAACTGCCTACACTTTCTTGGCCAGCTTATCAACCCAACCGCATTTCAACTTATTGAACACATCACTTTTATATCAATCAATCAGCTTGTTGAAACGACCTTACTTTTGTGAACCGCGAGTTATGGAACAAACCCAGCTTTTCTAGGTCATGCCTCTGATGTCATGTCTCGCCGGTAAGTCGTCAAGGGCGTCAAGGTCTCAAACGGATTTCCAATTGGTCCTTTCAATACTACAGCTGACTCTGAGTCACACGGCTGTATTTTTCCGTCTTGTCTGGTGCAGTATGTCGTCCCAACGCCAGCCTTCCCTCAGTCCCGAGGTAAGATGCTGTTCAAGGTTGGCCCCTGAAATATTAATCACGGCTCCAGCCGCATTCTCCCGGGAGACACAAGAAAAAAGAGCAACTAGAGTCCATGCCCTCTACCGTAAGTTCTCTCCTTTACCTCAGCCTCTTTCACACCTTTACACACCTTTATTAGCCTCCTCAGAGACGTAAAGCTAAAGTCGAGGTTTGTGCTGCACCACAGTTTTTGCTTGGTCTCATCGCAATTACAGGAAGTGACGGACTCTGAAGACGATTTTTTTCCACGAGCTTTGGGCCCCCAGCCGGTACGAGCCGTTTGTTTCTCTGCCCTCCCTCTCTCATCTTCGAGCCCCCAGCCAAGCGTACCAAAGCCTGGCCTCCCAGCACATGACAACCGAGGGAAGCGGGGAGACAAAGCCCCCCCTGCCCAGCTCTCTGGCCTTGCACCCCACACTCCCCCACGAAAGTCCAAGAAGAGCTATGCCGGCGCCGCCTATTCCCCGTTCACCAGCAAGCTTCTCAGTTTCAGCACCGGCCTTCCTGTTCACCTCCAAGCGTCCCCTACAAGGGTGACCACCGCCGCCGAATCCAAGTCTGGACGATCCAACAAGCCTCGAATGGCTCTGAACAGTCTCAAACATCCACGAGACAAGGGCTGGGCATCTTCGGGGCACACACCGACGTTCGAGGCATATCAGTCTTTTGAACGATGGGTATTTGCACTTTTCTCATGTCATGCAGTATCTAATTCTTTTCGCTATTAGCCAAACGATTTTTTCTCCGCAACACTACAGCCTTGCGGACAGTGTGGATATGGTTCATGCCGGCAACCCTTTTGACCGGCCCAAAGACATTCGCGCACGGCCCGTCATGTTCTGTTGGAACACACCCAACCACCGTCCCCCAGGTGCCCTCAAAAACAAGCGCGTTCCCGTTTTTTCGTGCGAAATACAAGTGTACAGGACATTGTCGCCACGGTAATGCCATGTCCAACGATGATCCCCTGCACTCGGACTCGGACTCAAACTCGGACTCTGGAACCGACTCAGATGTTGCCTTCGATGACGTGGCTGAGAAGGGATATGTGGAAGTGGAAGATGGCGATGTTTCAGATGCTGGAGAAGACGCAGACAATGATGACCCCTCAGATACCGAAATTGACCCTTCGAGCAACAACATGGCCTCCCTCAACCGACAGCTGAACTCGGGGGCAGTACAGAAGACGAAAACCAAGGGTTTACGTCGATTTAAGTGCAAGGTGGTTCTGCATGTAAGTTTATCTCATGCTCTCTACCATATCTGGCTGAATATTTTTCTCCGTATTAGGCGGAAGTCTACTCTGACAATCTCAACGAGATGCATTTTTCCAACGCCATACTCATCCAGCGGCGCACGAAAAATACCTGGACACCTCTCATTACATTCGCCAGTGTATGCTTGAAATGGCGAGCCTTTTCAATCTGCCTCCATCTAGTATCAAACGGCGTCAGTGCACCCTTCATTCTGTCTCTCCATTATTTACTTATCTCTCTCTGCCCAGGGTTGCTGGCCACTTTTGCCACCAACAAAACTCCAGTGTACCGACGGCCGACCTCAGTGCAAGTTGACCATGTTGTGAACTACATGCGTAGGAAAAATCGTGTCCTCTCTGATCCGCTTCTGAGCATCGGCGTCTTTGCGGACCTCAATCCTGACAAGATTTTCTCGTGCGTTCGTTTGACTGGTCTACTCTCCTTCCATTGACAACTCCCTCCAGTTACACCCCGCCGAATTATGATACCGACCCGCCGAGTGAATTTGCTACCGGAATTCACCATCCATATGGAACTCAGGTCATGATTCTCCATTCCCAGCGACGAGGCGTCGGACATGACACCACGTACCGAAATATGAATGAAAACCGTGCCCCGCTCACTATTATGATCACGGTTGATGAAGATTCTCGAATGGTCCCTGGTACGTGTTTACTTCCCTTTCGGTTCTCATCTCATCTCATCCCTTCTCAGGTTTTGCTTACCTGTCTGCAGGTATCAAGGTCCCTGCGCAAGCCGAATTTCTCCGCCAAACCAAACGTCTCGTTCAAAAGATGGCTCGAGATCTCATTAATGGTGAGTCAAGTATACCACTTTCCACGTAATTAATATTTCTTCAAGGCGTTGTTCCAGTCACCGCAGGATTGGAGAGCCAAAGGACGAACTGCTAGCGCAGGCTGCTCTCATCGTGAAATATGGCTGGATACCGGCTTTCTTTATGATTGACAAATCGAGGTCGTCTAAAGCAGCTATTCAGGAAGGTCAGCGGTTGTATGACCTCAGACAAAGCCTGACGCTGACGCTGACTTTGCCCAGTTTTTCCGGACATTCGCATTCGAATTTGTCAATTCCATGTCATGCAGGTTGGTCTCAGTTTCTCTACACCAATATCACGCTGTTTCTAATATCTCTGGAGGCTATCCTCCGATGGCAGCGAGATAATGCACCCGATGGAGAACGCCAGCCTCGGCCTGTCCTTTCCCTTGTCCGAAAGCACCAGCTTCTCCAGGCTGTTCGCGAGCTTCAACGCTGCCGCCACATCAGCCGCTGGCCAGCATACACAACCAGATTCCGGCGACGTCTCGATGTCATCGCAGATGGATCCCCAACCAGCGCCGAAACATTGTGGGACTATTTTGAGGCTAACTGGCTGTGTGAAGAGTGGTGTGGTAAGTATCCGTCACTGACCATCCTGCTTTACTCACTTCTTTCTAGATCTCTGGACCGACATGGGCCTACCAGAGGGTAGCAATTGAGACGGCATGTTATCCACGAACAATTGGACGGAGCGGAGCTGCCCCTGTAGTACCATTATAATGTGCCCTGGATTTTCCAGCAGTGCACATTAATATGTGCACTTTGCATCTCCTGGCCTGGTGCACATTGTAATGTGCACCCTTCCCCTGCCATTCCCGGCATGCTACTGCCAGTTCCGGCATCAATAGCATGAGGTTTCCTTATTTGTACCTGCTTATACACCTTCTGCATTGGGCTACAAATTGATTGACAGCACCTGCCTGTCAATCAACACTATAACAACAATTGATGGAAAGTTCCCAGGCATGTACATCAACTTTGCCATCATTTATCGCCAGCTCTGGGAATTTATTTTGTGTTTTGCGCAATAACTAGGGGGTCTCTTGCAAAACTGTAAATACAGCCAAATAGCCCTCGGCCGGCTCTACAACTTTGATTTTGAGACCATTTTTAGCCAACTGCCTTTTTTGGTCACTACGCTTTTGGCCCAAAAAGGAAATTACAGTGTTTTCTGTCTCCCTAGCTCAATTCTTAACCATTTTGGATGATCTAACCACATAGACCTATAGATCTGTGGTCATCCAAGCCACCTGGGACACAGTAGAGCCTATTAGAGAACAATAATAGGGTGAAAATAGCGAAAATCCTTAAATTACATTCTGATCATGATATCTTGGGTATATACCCTTGTAAATGACTCATGGATACACAACATTGTTTTCTTTGGGCTGCAAAGACATTCCTCAGATAGGTGATCAGATGCTAATAATTAAAAACATCGCATTTTGGCTATACAAAGAAAATCTATTTTGACCTTACTATGCACTCCTCCATCATGTGAGGCCTTCCCAAACACATCATTTGGATGTTTCTCATGTATATGGAATAGAAAGTAAGTAATGCACACCTGGAACGGGGAACACTCCATGGTACAGGGTGATCTTCTTGTGGGTGCTTGTTCACCATGTTCTGGATGCCACAGGGTCATAAACAATGTTCTGAAGACCATTTCCAGTCTAACTGAGCTACATAAACAGTCCTGAATCAAAAAGAGCGCCCATACAGTGAAGGAAACTCCAAGAGTGTCTATTGTCACCTTTTGCTCATTTCATGAATAGGGCACTATGGAGACCAGATAGGGCAAAATAAACACCACAGATGAAATCAGACAGTCAAAATACACCAGATTAGGCTTTATTTGAAGCATTTTGGTCAATTTTCGGCCAGATGATGTTTTGAGCTAAGGTGAGCATATAGTGTGAAAACTTGCTCTTGAACCTATATGCTCGGAAGCAGCATTCAACCAAAACCTAACCAAATCACTTGAGGTAAAGAATAATCTGGTGTATTTTGACTGTCTGATTCCATTTCTGATGTTTATTCTGCACTATCTGGCCTACATAATGCACTATTCATGAAACAAGCAAAAAGTGTCAAATCACACTGTTGAAGTTTACTATCAAATATTGTGACAATTTCTGGCCCAAAACCGTTCTTAAGGCTCATTTAGACTAGTATTAAGTGTTTTAACAGTAGGCTTGGCCCTATGGCAGCCAGAACATAGTGAACAAGTACATCCAAGAAATCACCCTGCACTATGGAGTGTTCCCCATTCCAGGTGTGCATTACTTACTTTTCTATTCCATATACATGAGAAACATCCAAATGATGTGTTTGGGAAGGCCTCACATGATGGAGGAGTGCATAGTAAGGTCAAAATAGATTTTCTTTGTATAGCCAAATGCGATGTTTTTAATTATTAGCATCTGATCACCTATCTGAGGAATGTCTTTGCAGCCCAAAGAAACAATGTTGTGTATCCATGAGTCATTTACAAGGGTATATACCCAAGATATCATGATCAGAATGTAATTTAAGGATTTTCGCTATTTTCACCCTATTATTGTTCTCTAATAGGCTCTACTGTGTCCCAGGTGGCTTGGATGACCACAGATCTATAGGTCTATGTGGTTAGATCATCCAAAATGGTTAAGAATTGAGCTAGGGAGACAGAAAACACTGTAATTTCCTTTTTGGGCCAAAAGCGTAGTGACCAAAAAAGGCAGTTGGCTAAAAATGGTCTCAAAATCAAAGTTGTAGAGCCGGCCGAGGGCTATTTGGCTGTATTTACAGTTTTGCAAGAGACCCCCTAGTTATTGCGCAAAACACAAAATAAATTCCCAGAGCTGGCGATAAATGATGGCAAAGTTGATGTACATGCCTGGGAACTTTCCATCAATTGTTGTTATAGTGTTGATTGACAGGCAGGTGCTGTCAATCAATTTGTAGCCCAATGCAGAAGGTGTATAAGCAGGTACAAATAAGGAAACCTCATGCCATTGATGCCGGAACTGGCAGTAGCATGCCGGGAATGGCAGGGGAAGGGTGCACATTACAATGTGCACCAGGCCAGGAGATGCAAAGTGCACATATTAATGTGCACTGCTGGAAAATCCAGGGCACATTATAATGTACCTACAAGGTCTGGTGCGGAGCGGGGCTTCAAGACGTTCAACCAAATCTTCCTGGGCAATCGTACCAACAAGTCGTAAGCATACAAATTCACCGATGGACGAATCTCATGCCGGTGTTCAGAGCCTATCGTTTGGTGCTCATTTTGGCAAATGAGTGGTTTCAGTACTATCAGGCTTGGCCTGCTACTAAGCGAGTTAACCATGACGCCTTGGACATGGCGTCCGAGGCCTATCGGGTCTGGAGCAGCTCAAATGCCATTCAGGAAACCCAGCGTAGTGACGGGCGTCGAGCTTGGAATGTTGCCCGGCTCCCGAAGGTGGTACGGGGGCAGTAGTAATATTATTCATTATATTTTCATGCCCTTCTCCGGCAACCGCCGCGCGGTGTTCAATGCTATGCTCCTCGCACAGGCCTCCTTCTTCTATTACTTCAAGCGAAAGAGCACCACCGCAGAGCGTAACAGATCCGAGGCCCGCATCTCCGTTCTCAAGTCCGTCGTCCTCCAACTCCGCTCATCCGACACCCCGCTCTCCGACGCGGAGCTCGCGCGGCTGAAGCGCCTGGGCAGCGCCGTGCCCACCCTAGTTTTCCAGGACACTCACTGTCTATGGTGTATTGTCTACATTTCATCCCGCGCGTCTGCTCCAGCTCAACCGATTCGTTACCGCAGGATTAACGCCTTCGGGCGACGTGAATGGATATCACCGTTCCTTCAGAAGCAAGATACAAGCAGCCGTGAATACAAATATTATTACAAACGGAACTAAATACTATACAGACACGCCAGAACACCAGATATTTACATTATTTAGACCCATTTGAATCCTCCTAGTCCATCCGCTCGATTATTGAGGCTGCAAGCGTCCTCGTTCTCGATATCCGCACGAACCATATTTCAAAGACGCCACCGGATGTGTCTCCTCGCTCTCGTTGTATATCTAGCGGAGCACGGCGTCACGCTGACCTCTTCATTCCACGTTTACAGAGCGTATACCGTAGTGAGCGCACGTTTCCACCCCGGAAACGAGTCGAACACACTCAACGCGGCCCGCCCACGCCGACGCACACCCGGCGCATCGTCAAGTATCTGTGACGCCGAACGGTCCGGGGCACAGCCAATTCCGAATACCTGCAGACATTCGCAGACACAGTGCGCCAGCTTCCGATCATAGTGTCGCACGTCGAGGAGGTCGGGGCGCGTCTACGAACACAGTGGAAACAGAGGAGTCAAATCTGGAGTGAATTGAATTGGGCGCAGAAGGTGGTTGTGAGGTGGGCCTTTCCCGACTTGAACAAGGGAAGGAACGAGATGCGATAAATCGCCTTTTCTCCGCGTCAGTCCAACTTCAATAAAAGCGCTCTCAGACCTACGTCAATCATTCGTTTCCCACTTTCTCCCTGAACTCGTCGACCTCCTCCCACTCGATGAGCGCAGCCTGTACATCTATCCACCAGCGCTTCTCCCGCACGGTTTCGAACTCGTCCGTCATTCTGCGCCAGCCGCATCAATTTTGCGTGCTCCGACCCGGAAGCTGCGCATTGCCAGGTGGGCTGGGACTGCGGCTGCGGCGCGACGTGCTCATCTCCATAACGAGGCGCGTCAAATTGCGCAGGTCAGTATCCTCCAGCGCGCACTCCAGTTCTTTGCGCGTGCACGCAGTGTGCGAAATGCACAAGTGCGATAATCTCGGGGCCGCAGCAGCGACTGTCCGAAGGAGTACCGCACCTCTGTGCGGGGACGTCGGCGGAGAGGCGAAACGCAAACGCCGGAGGTTCGGCAAGGTCGAAGCTGAAGCTGAACTTATCCGAGGAGGAGATTGGAACGGCCCGTGAAGGACAAGAACCCGGAGATGGCGGAGGGGAATGGGATACAGTGGTCCAGGACGTTCCAGGAAGGTAAGGTGCGTATGGAGAACACGTAGAGTACCGGCAGTGCGTCCGAGAATCCGGACGACTGCTTGCTGGATAGCATCGTATTAATCTCGACCGTGTGGGCGTGCGGGGTGCTTCCCAACCCAGGGAATAGGCGGTCCGTAAACGCCAGGCCCCGCGAGTGCTCGTCCGCAAGATCTAGACAAGAGCATGACCTTGAGACCAGACGCAAGTTCGGGCAGCCGATGAAGAGAGACTGCACGTTGCGCAGACTCTCCTTGGTGGTTTCCAGAATACAGAGGAACCGCAGGATGGGTTTAGCGCCGACGAGCGCAATGGGACTGGAGCTGGAATGGAGCCGAGATTATACGCGAAACCTTCGAGACTAGTGATAGAGCACGGGAGCACTGGAACAGACGCGAGAGTGCGTCGGGGGGTAAGCTTGTAGAGGACGGAGTACGCCGAGACCACGCGCGCTGTTCAAGTAGCTGACGCTGCTACAAGTATCAGCATGAACTGCGCCAAGGTGAGCCGTTTCGTGCTCACAGGACTCCCCGAGCGGCACCCCTTGGACACAACTGGGAGGATTTTGGTGTGGTGAGTAGAGAGCAAGATGGAGTGGTTTTCCGAAAAGAACGGCGTCTTGCCTTGAAAT
>JARKIC010003691.1:0-12110 GCA_029378375.1 Mycena olivaceomarginata | reverse complement strand
CCCCTCTGTGTCAGTTTCCATATCTCCTGAGGACTAGGGACCCGATATTCGGGTTTCCTAGTCCCTATCATCGTTGTCTCTAGTGGTTCAAACTGATTGAGTCAGTGGTTGAAACCCCAATTGGTTTGCAGCCATTCGCGTACTTCGTGTATGCCTCTGCGTCAGCTATATGTGTCCGGGGCCTAGGATCCATCTGTATGGGTTCCTAGTCCCTAACGTCTTCCATATCCCATGGGGCAGACTACCCTGAGCCTGCGGCTTTAGAATCTGTGGCAGGGTTTCAATCGTGAGAAGGTCATGTAGTGGCGTCATGAGAGTCCCATGCTGCTGAGATGTGTCTGTATCCATACGGACGTGTCACGCGAAAAAGTAGAACCCGGGCGATTCATGACACAAGAGCAAGACAAATGCGCCACACAGAAGGTGCAAGCACCATTGCGAAATGTCCCAGCGCCGCTTGTCAACATCCAGGCTGCCTCCCTTCAACCCTCCGCCCTTTCTCCCCCTCCAAACCTTGCACTTTTTTTTGCACAGAGTCACACTCTCTCTTGCCACCCTGCTGTGCACAAGGCAGGCTCTTCCTTGCGATGAATATGTCACGCAAGCTGAAGGCGCCAGGCCATGCACAGCTGTTAATATATGGCCTCACGACTGCCGTGGTGACATGCAAGTGCACCTGCGGCCACCTGACCCATGCACATTCTTCTCATATCGTAATTGCATTAGGAACAGTAGTAATGGCAGTGGTGAGTACAGCTATTGGCAGTAGCAAAGGCGCAAATGGAAAATTTCTGTTTTGGGATGTTTTCAGAGAGTTCCCAATATCTCGGTCATTCTTACCTGATTCACATAAAATTTGGATAGATCTCCTCGGCTTATCCATGCCAAATTTGTGACAGAAAAAAGTAGCAAAAATAATATATATTCAGTGACATGGGTTTGTGGAGTATTTTGAGAATCAATGCTGTCTATAGACATATAGACTTGTTAAAAAACATAGATTTTGGTCAAGGAAGGCATTGGCACATTACTAAAAATTTCATAGAGTCCGATTTGCAATGAATTCAGCGCTGGATTCAAATATCACAATGTTCTGATTGCAGTGTATGTGCCCATTGTCCCGATTGTTTACAAGCACAATAGACAAAACTGTTGAGGATTCTGACTCTACGAAAAAAAAATGGATCCCGAAAAAAGTTTGTTGAGAGAGGAAAGTTGTTGAAAGTTTGTGTAGAGATGTCAATCAAAATGTATAGAGAGATCACAAACTTGTCAATAGACGGAATGGAAGTCAGTATCCGTGATTATATATAGAGGAAATTCCCATATTTCCTCTCTCTCTCTCAAAAGAGAATAAAAGGGAATGCGCTGGTGATGAAACGGTATCCGGCCTTGAGACCTTCCCGGATTGCAAACACGTAGAAGTCAGTGTTAAGGAGTCAGATAAATCACTGGATTTGCAAAGGGTCCTTCTGGCCAGTGTAACGGAAATGCCTGGATGAAGATTAGATCAAGGGTTGAACGGTTGGTATAACAGGGACATACGGCTTGTCGGGGTGACCAGCGCAAATCAATGCTGAAGTAGCGCCCACCAGTCAAAAGGCCGGCCAAGCTGCCCGCCTATGGTCCCGAGTCTATACCACCCTCGTCACTTCGTCAGTTCGGCTAATTTTGACCAAGTTCGTCACCTCATCTAAATTTAGCAGATTTGAGGATTGTCCTCACTTGAGACTCCCCACTGCGAATGTTCGTCAGTCCAGATTCTCCACTGCGAAAAAGTCCGTCAGTTCAACATTTTTGTCACACGAAGCATGTGGCTGTTTCATGCCGCTGCTGTCACCCGCCTTATTTGTTCTCCGACCACCACATTCCTTCGACCACCACGTTCCTTTGACTAATTGCTACCACCGCGGGCTCGACATTGATGTACTCCCAACAGCATCTGGTTGAGAATCAGCGCTCGAAGCGGGATGACAAGGAAGTTCAAGATGCTAAACAGAACCTCGCGAGGCACAGGCACGATTAAAGCTAGCACAGGCCGAACAGAAGTGTTTTATTCCCTGATGCAAATCCCATAGTGGCTAATGGAACTCCATTCAAACTCATCTGGCGCGTGCGCATTTCGCGACCCTCGAAGCGTGAGAGATCTTCCAACTCGGAACAGCCTGAAGAAGGTGGGTTCCCGAAATTATCTGCCGACTCGCTGCTAAATATGGCCGTTCTTCAGAGTCCATCAACCCATCTAAAACCTCGGCTTTTGTTGTGGACGATGCATCAGGTATAAATATTTCTCCACTTGTTCGCACGCTCAGAATTCGTCGCTGCTGCCGGGCCTTCAACGATTTCCGAGTCCCGGCCAGCAACACTAGCTCAGCCGCCTCGGAAACGACTCAAGCTCGGCCCGCTCAAAGGGTGGGGGGTCCAACGTGATGGGATAGCAATAAGCGCCGCCGAATACGCGAAAAATTACTGGGATGAATTCAAGAGGAGTATCCGAGTACGCCAAGGCAGTCCTGCCCGCCGACTCGCATGAATATATTACGGCCGAATTTCTTGATCTTTGGACTTTTTAGAATTACTTACTGCACACATAGCTACCTTATTCATTTGCATATACTCATGTAGATTCTCTGTAACTAGCGTATCGCTTACCACCTACCCGCAATGATACAACCGTGACCTCGATACATTGCTACGCACAATCCCATCACCAAATTCAAAGTGCTGTTCCGTGTCAACCATAGTTTCTGCGTCCAGGGAATCGGGCTATACAGTGCCAAAACCGTACTTGAGATTTGGATTTCAATCGGGCTAGCAGTAGAAGCAGGCGAGACGACTTACATGTTGGTGAAAATATCCGGACGGACACTGAACTGTCACACTGTGTGACGGAAATGTTGAACTGACGAAGATTCGCAGCGAGGAACTGAACTGACGAAGATTCACAGCTGGGACTCCAAGTGACGAAAGATACCACATATTTGCTAAATCTACGGGGGCGACGAACTTTCTCAAAATTAGCCGAACTGACGAACTGATGAAGGTGGCGCGGACTCTTTGGTCCCGTCGAGGTTGCTCGAAAGCCATGTAGTACTGAACCTTACCGTGAACTGAAACTCAAAATGGGGAGTCGTGGAGCCTGCCGCGGGGTCTCCCCGAACGGCGCGAGTTGTGTCTCGTTGGGACGCGTCCGGCCGACGTGCGTGATACCGGTTGCCGCGAAGGGCACTGGTGCTAATCCTTTCCTACTCGTTAGTATATATACGCGGAGTTGGTCCACACCTGACTATGTTTACGGGTGGTCGGAAATAAGCAGTAAACACTTTAGTTCTAGATTCAACACGACAAATTACAAAACTAATAACCAGATAACCCCAAGGACGGAAATGAACTAAAGATAGTGAAAGCCAAGTATACCGATGGTAGTGGCCAAATTTCGCGCAGACAGTGGCCTCAAAGGGTCCACTGGACAGTGGTTATGCCGTCGTTGATAAAGTTCGAATCGAGGGCAGCCATAGCACCCTGGGACAAGTCGATAGAGTTAGCACCGTGCAGTCCCACGCAGCCGGGGCACAAGTCCGCGACGATAACTGAGATGCTTCCACCATTGCCTGTAAAACGAAATGAATTTTCCCGTTATGTACGATTGAACTGAATAACGTACGTTGGACTCTCATGGTTTGTCCGCAGTGCGAGCCGCCGTCCCAGTGGTCTGTTCCGAGCGCGACAGATGAAGTCCGAGTCCTGGAGCACAGTTCCGCAAGCGGCCGAAACCACCGGCGGGGGTTGTAATAGCTGGCTGCATGAATCCCATTTATTATATGCCTCGAACTTCGAATTACATGAAATCATACCGATTGCGGTGAAGGGTCGTTTCCGCTTCCACTGCTTCCACCGCCACTGACGCAGAGGACTTGAACCGATTTGAAGATCTGCAAGAAATACTCAGCAAAAATCAACAGGAAAGAGTGGAAGAAGAATGTACTTGTGCAACCGGCGTTTATCGCCGGATTCAGCGCGTGCAGCTGAGCGTCGGAGACGCCGAACCTCGACTCGATGGCCGAGCATACGTCTCCACTGACCACAGTATAGGTCTGCGCGCAGTCGCGTTTTCTGCAATGCGTCAGGATCAGGAAACAAGCGGCTGAGATTATCGAGTACCACAATTCAGGCGACGGGTATGCCTCTGGGAATGCAGCAGGAGATGCGTTCGCCACGGTGGCAAGCACGATCGCGAAGAGAGGTGCAAAGACCTTCGAGGAGACCATATTGAACGAGAGGAGGTGAGTAGGGAGCGAATCTAGCTTGGGGAAAGAAGGAAGGAGAAGGAGGAGCGAATGAGGAAAAACCCCTAGCTATATACTCCGAAATCAGACGGGAACGACTCGGAGTTAAACTGCGCAAACGGCCATTTGATGCCGATATCTTTGGCGCGCGCTACGCGCGCCGTCAAGAATTACGTGGAGTAAGGGAACTCACATTGGAGGATGAAATTTCGACCCAGAATCATTAGGTCATACCGAAATTTTCTATGGCGACAAGGGCAGCATGTGATAAGTACAGTTGGCATGGCTGCCATACAAGGAGCCGGACGGCTCATAGCAGTCGATTTTCCCGGCCACTTTCTCAATACATGGCCTGTGATGTATAGGAGGAGGATATATTAGTTTTAATGAAACCCTGTACACGTTAGAGAACTTGCCATGTTGACTCGTCCTTCACAGATCTTTTTACCCGAGTGGGACGCTGAGGCGCAATGACATCATTGCATGATACAACGCAGATAAAACTTGTGACACACCCTAGCGGATGCAGAACACTCAGCTGCACATCAGCAAGCGCCCACGCGTAAGGAACGCACGCGGTGCTGAGAAGCGAGTCCCGCATCATCACTTGGCATCTGCTCCGGACCTGTTTCGTCTCCATGGTTGATTTTTGATGGTGTATCTCTCTCCTCGGCCCAGACTCCTCCAGATTCCGTTGTCGTGCGTTCACGGCTCTCCCGTCGCGTCTTCCAAGAGGTTCTCCCCATTGAGACCAAGTTTCAAGTTGATTGAATTTAATTTCTGAGAGCAAGCGACAAGAAACAATAACGACGCTGAGACTGTTGCAGGAAATTGTCCAGCATCAACCGCGAGAGCAAAAGACGAATACCATACCGAAATGAATTGTAGCACTAGAATAGGGTTCCACACTGGTGCGGGTCCCAGAAGGTCAACCCGGACCCGGGACCTACCAACACCGTACCAGACAGACCCGTGGCTTCAAACCAATGCGGGTCGCCGCCCACGGGTATGCACCGACCCGGTACCTTGCGGGCTGGGTACGGGTCCATCACCAATCACAGAAATAATGTGGAAAACGTGATCCGTACCTTGTCCCGTGGAGATCACATCGTAACTTCAGTAGGCACGAAGTACGGCCCAGATGTCTTGCGCTTCAGAGCGACGCGGCATGGGCCGTTGCCGGTGTCATTGCATCATCGGAAAAGAGAGTGTATAAAGTAACTTGTGGCAGCTAACTTGATCGCCGGTTCGATTTGGCGGGGCCAACTTTACGGCACTTTACTTTGGTTTTCCCACGCTTGGCAAATCTAACTTGTTGGCAGGTAACTTGTACGGTTCTGACCAGGCGAGGCAAGGGCCACAGTGAATGTTTCCCAGCATCTGAACAGTATTGAAACCTAGGTAATTATTGTTTTCCCTTCAGCTATAACACTCATTTCTTCACTCTATGCCGCCCCATCTGTGACAGTGTTACGGTGTATCAATATCATCCTCGTGTCTGCTATAGCCCATGAGTATATAAAATAAGGTAAGTCTTGATCCATAGACTTGATTTGAGTTGGGTCGAGTCCAGGCCGTACGGGAATGTGTTTTCCAGCATCCTACAACTTGATTTTGTTCACGGCCGGATACGGTGTAGATGCACCGCCTCTGTAGCGTGTTTTAGGCTGCGGGAAGTTGATGCACTCATCACACACAGATATGGGTAACAGTAAACAAGACTTAGATCAGAGTTAGTTAACTTATCTACATCTACTTCCACTTCTACTTCCGTCAATTGAAATTTACTTGAACTGACTTACAGCCACCAGATGGCATCGGTTACTGCACAGCCCACCCGTTCACTTCTAGTTACTTTCAAACTTGGGCATATACCATGAAACATAACTATAAGGTTCATTGGAGAACTATTGATAGCATTATTGTAAATGTTGATGTCTCACAGTGAGGTAGTTTATTCAGGCGCGGTTGGTTACACGGGTGTGAGAGATGCAAGAGACCATGGTAACAGGCAGATACAGGCTGAATTTAAGAAGAAAGCTGTGGCAACAGATAGTGGGTAGGTAGGTAGGGTAATCACCACATGCGACAGTTCTTTTCCAACACTCACACTGGGTGTTGCGCAAACCCGCACATTCCCACCGGCAACATGCCCTGACCAGTCAAAAAAAAACACGAGACAACACCATGGAAAATATCCAATCCATCCCAAAACTCAATTCGTCACCCACATAACATCTCATCATCTCCAGCTGGTCTGACAGCTCTTATTCTGGACTTTGCACAGTTGGGCTCAGCTCATAGTCTCTCGGCAGCATTTGAGTTGGACAATACTAGCACCACACCAGAGCTAAAATTCGGCACTTGTTGCATTCTGGCTCGGTTGGCGGCAGTGCTGCAGCAACACAAGAACCCCATGCGAGACGGGACACTGGGGTGCTTCACAACAAGGAATCCTACGTAGAGGGGTAGCGCAAGAGCAGCAGTTCGAAGCGGTAGCAGGCAGGATTGCATTAATTTTCTCCCCAGTATAGGCCTAGGCTAAAAATATGTCGCACTTGGGGCCATTACCAGTGGTTAAGAGCGGGAATTTCCAATTACTAACCCCTTCTGTTGCTTGTGACAGCCGACCCGTCCCCTAGCAATTTATCTAGACCTCATGCCAGGATGGAGACAGAACAGACTTGCCCCGTTGCCTACCCATCGAAATGACAGCCTTGCCTGTCTCGGGCACGGTCGGTCATGCCATCCACAATATTGTGAACACACCACGTGATCGACCTACATGGTCTTATCCAAGGATTTCTTCACCTGACTAGCTGGCCATAGCTGTAACCGAAGCAAGTGTGTTGCAATTGAGCTATAGATGCCTGGTTACCTCAAATTTCAATGCAGATCAGGCAAGTAGTCAAACTACTTCAAGTAACTTCAAATAACTTCAAGTTACTTCAAGTTACTTGGAAGTAACTTGCCCCCGCCAAGTTAGATCAATGCGATCAGACAAAGTAACTTATGCCATCAGATGGCATCAAATCCCGCCAAGTTTGTCAAGCTATAGTCGCAAGAGCGTGAATTGGCACTTGGCACAACCTCACAAAGCTGAAATAGATCCTGGGGTACTTTGTACATATGTAACTTGAAGTTACTTAAGTTACTTGCAAGCTACTTACAAGTTACTAAGTACTTACAAGTTACTTAAGTTACTTACAAGTTACTTTGTCGTGCTTTACTTTACTTGTCGCCACAAGTAAAGTAAAGTTAGTTTTGTAAGTTAGTTTGTCTAAGTAACTTTGTTAACCATCCATCAGAAGTGCACTTACCGGTGCTGCAGGCCTGCTGACACGCCAGCTCGGTTAAGTTGAAGAAACACTCTGAATATTGTTGAAGGGGAACACATAAGCTGAATAGGGGATTATGGGGATATTTATGGTGCACCTCGACGGCGTCGAGCAGACTCCAGCCGGGGTAGACAGCAAAATGTTTCCAATCTCAGTTTTGAGAGTTTGAATATTAGTTGCAACAGCAGCAAGTGCACTGCAAGCGAGGAGAGCGATGGGTTTCAGTTCCATGAGCATTATACGAGGAGTACGAAGGCTGGCAGGTCACAAAAGGGTATTAAGCTTATATACAGTTCTGCGACAGGCTTCATTCTCTCACAAGCGCATATTTAAGTTTGAATCTCCAGATCACCGAGCTCACTGCACTTGGCGGGTTCTGTGGACAAACTAGCTGAGGTTTGTGTGTGGATGCCCGGCAGATTCGCCGAGATTCGGTGAGGTCTGACCTTGCATGGACGCATCAGCAAACCTCGGTCAATGAGGGGCCAGGCTCGGCTCGAGGGGCCGTCAAAATTCAGCGAAGGAATTGGTCTGATGTGCTCTGTGTGAAACAGGCTGGGACAAATAGCCAGTTTACCACAGGAGGGAGAATAGTTGCAATGGGTGAAGACCGCAGAACCAAGGGATAGAACAATTGAATGTGGCAGGTTTGCAGAAAAAACCTGGACAGGTTGGCAGATTGCAAGATTCATCTCAAGTACCCGGTTCCTGGGAGTGCTAATTCCTACGTTGGTAACCTTCGAAATGAAGACCCCACTGTAAAGTCGCACCACCTCACTGACCCATGAACTACAACCCCCCAATTTGGTCGGATGTGATTGAGAGGTCAGTATCAAGGATGTCGGCCGAGATCCCCACAAATCTTGACACAATGTCTCGGGAATCATTTGAGAATCTTCATGTACGGTGGTTTTGGGATGCGAGGTTGTACGCTGCAGCACTCTGATTTGAGAGTATTCTAGCCATCTATTGATTAGCTAGAGCTATAAATGGGAACTTTACATCCTGTGGTGAGAAGTCAATTTATCTTGCAATTTTGAATGCTGGTGGTCCGTGCGTGGAACACATGAAGCGGATCAACCAACAAAAACATGCCATAATTTTGCCCGTCTTTTTCCCTCTCCCCTTTAACATTGCCTCTGCATGCACACAAATCCTCGAAGCTTACGCTCAGCTCGCACCCCGCACTGTATATGCATCAAGCTCCCAATCATTCCTCAACCTCAACAAGTCAAGATAGTCAAGAACCCTCAAGACACTCAAAACTAAGCCGGCTTCGAACCGTTCAAGCTTATTTTGCTCTCAAACATTTTCAAGCTCCAAGTTTTCCATCAAAAAGTTCAAGACTTCAATTCTTCTGCTCCTCAAGAGACCTTGTCTTCAAATCTCCAAGTCTCAAGAGGAATCTGCCTCTTCCTTTGCCTCTCCCCTCCCCTTCCAAGTCTGGCCATGTTGTTTGTGTTTCCTCTGTAGTTTCTTTTGTCGTGTTATACATAGTTGTCTGAATACATTGCTCCAAAATATCTGTTTTTATATTCATCGTTAATTACAATTTACGAGAGCCCTCAGTCAAGCAGGTCTGGAAGAGCTGCAGTCAGGAGCTCCAAGGGATGTACGATCCCAGAACTATCAGGGGATTCGCCGTTTCGATATCCCGGGGACATTTTGTGGGAGCTCCTCGCGTATAAGTCCTGATACCGCCGGTCGGACGTCCGTGGGAGCTCCGACCAAATTGGGGGGTGTAGTCTATCATAGATGGACACTTGAACAACTCTCCATGTGAATCGGCTTCAGTCAGCAACCGGTGCATGCATTGATGTGGAAAGGACTGGTGACTCGACACACCCCTGATAGGGTTGGAGACCTAGTTCAGTCACCCCTTCCATGATTCACTTGGCCTGCGCAGCGTTTTGCAGGCATAACTTGCCAGCATTGAGCATCTCGTTGACGTTGAGCCTCTCTAAGCCCCATGAAGCTCCAGCCAAGGTTTTTCCGTTCCAACCTATTGATTTGGGCCTAAAAATTCCTATGCTTTGGCCACTTTGAGGCCTATATGGGACAAAGTGGTCACGTGCTCTTGCAAAAATGAATAATTTTCGTGTAATTTTGATAATTTTCAGCCATTTCGTGCTCATTCCGGCCACAAGCTATGTCTTACCCTTTACTAGCTTCAGGGTAAGTTTCTTTGAATCCATCTGTAGATGGGCATCGAGTCCTGACAAGGCTTGCTTCTGGTGCGCAGAGGCAGTGGTGAGTAGGCAAGGAGTTGCGGTTAGAACACGCAAGGAAATGGCACTGTTGCGAGAGGATAAGAAAGAGGGAAGCACTTCTAAAGCTAAATGAGCACAGACCACATGCCATGAGATCATTGGCTTCCGCGTGCCCATATCTTGTCCTCGATCCCAGTCCAAAATAGATGCCAAGCAACAGAGAGCTGAGGAAGACACCGAAGAACTAATTAAGAATGAGAAAGTGTCGACACACGGAGCACGAGGTGAGTGGTCGAGGCAATTGCAGATTAGATGGCAGGAGACATGAGGCGGGCCATCAGTTTGGGTGGCCTTGGACAGTGTCAGATGGGAGGACAGTCAGATGGGGATTGAGTGGGTGTCAGCTGAGGAGATGGCAGCAAAATGACTATTGGATACTGGGTGGCTAGTCGAAGGAGTATGGCCAGCAGCGAGGTGGTGGAAAGAGGCAACGACAAAGCAGAGACACGGTATTTATCCACTCGGAGATAAGCGGCAGTGATACAGGGTCAAAGAGTCGCGTCGTGTTGAGTGGCCTGGAGCATCACCTAAAATTGCCCGAGACTAGTTAGAGGAGCTCCATCAGAGACAAAATCTATATGGGACTCCGCGAGAGTTTGGTGAATTAGTTGACGAAGAGGTTTTCTCAAACTGGATGATTCCACATATAGTTTTGGGCTTGATGTTGATTAGATCCCAGAAACCTCCCCGAAGATTCCCTGAGGGTGGGAGGTGGGTGAGAAATGCAGCTTTCAGCTGGTTTGTGACTGGTTGGTGACTGTCATTTTTCGGGAGTTTAATCGGACTGGTGACCTGCATGTATTCCACAGAAATTGTGTGCAGGGCTGGTTCATCCGCTATTGGATCTAAAATACGAGGAATTTGGGTGAAAATGAGGCAAAACACAACAGGTAAGATTGAGGACTCGTGGTGAGTATAAGGCTTGTCCTGGGTCGAATACCCAGAAAGCGAATGACGCAGTATGACCCCAAACCGCAAGGGAAAGATGAAGGCTTTTACCTCAAGATGTCACGGATGGGAGACTATAAATACCAAGTTTTTTGAATCCTGGGGAATTGCGCGGGAGTGATTCATTCATTCAAGTTCCATTAGAGTGCCGCGGGCCCCTTGGGCCCATGTGGCACTATACGTGAGACATATGTGGTAAACTAGCGTGCAGGTGTAGCGACAGGGGAGGGTAATGCGTATGTAGTATGGTGTATCTTGGGAGGCGCTATGAGGGAGGTTGAGGTAAAGTACTGAGTCAGGTGTCATCAAGTCGATGCAGGTTGTTGTGAGAGAATATGTTGAGAGAGAGAATGAGGAGAATAAGAGAGAAGTAAGAGATAAGGGTAAGGGAAGCGGGGGAGGGAGGGCTTCTGGACGGCGTAACACGGGAAGCGGTCCGTGTCCCGGACGAAGGAGAGGACGGCTTTGTGGTCGGATTTCACAGCGAGGAGGCGGCGCAGGGAGAGGCAGGCAGTACCGAGTCGCATGATGAGGTGCAGGCGCTGCCGTCGGAATCGGGGGCATGCGAGGAGGTAGTGTGCGACCGTCTCGGGCACCAAGCAGAGGGGGCAGTCGGGGATGGGGCTAGGTGGAAGCGGTAGAGGAAGGCATTCAGCCCGATGTGGGCCGTGCGCAGCTGCGTCAAGACGCTACACTGCACGCGGCTCAGATCGGTTGTACATCCTCGCCACCGAGTTCGACGGTTGGGGTGTCGAAGAGGGCGATGCGGTGGTAGCACGGGGAGGTGGACCACTCCTCGAGCCATTGCGCCTGGAACGCCTTCGCGCCGGCCGCCATCGTCGCTGCTCTGCTCGTGGGGAGGGGGCGGTCGAAGAGTGGGAGGTGAAGGGTCAGAGCGGAGGAGGCACCTTGGGCCGCCTCCTTCGCGCGCGAGTCGACGGCCTCGTTCCCGGGAACACCGACGTGCACTGGGATCCAGTGGAAATGGATGCGGAGGGTGGGTGAGCGCGCAGGAGGCGGCGGAGGAGGAGGTGGAAGGCGGCAAGCAGGTACTGCCCCGGCTGAGCTTGCGCGCGGCGAGGGCAATGAGCGCGGGTGGCAGTCCGTAAAGACGTCGACGCTCGTCAAGCGCGCCGTGTTTGCGATGATGTCGAGCGCGAGGATGGCGCCAACCACCTCCACTCGAACACCGTGTGCTCGTCCTCCGGGCCCAGATGCTTCGTCCGCACCTTCCCTTCCTTCCCACCGTTCCACGCGACGCTGCATGC
>JARKIC010003690.1:0-12115 GCA_029378375.1 Mycena olivaceomarginata | reverse complement strand
CTATGGACAAATCGATGACCTTCTTACCAGCACCATCGTTTCATCTTCCTCTCGCCGTCCCATCCACAACTCGGTCCGTAAAGCTCTCAACCTCGCCAAGACGACTCTCAACAAGTACTACTCTTGCACGGATACTTTGAACGTCTATCGTATTGCAATGGGTGGGTTGATGTTACATATGTTAATTCTGTTTATTCTGTCTGCTGACGCAACTTGAACCAGTGCTTCATCCGAGTCTCAAACTCGAATACTTCCGCCTCCGCAAGTGGGATCAAGACTGGATCAACACTGCCCAACAGCTTGTCAAAGATGAGTTTGACCTCTCCTATAATTCTCACACCAACAACGGCGACAACGGCGATGTCGAGATCGTTGACGGTGGTGATGCGGTGCGTCATGTGTTTATTCTTCATTATGCTCTACTTACTTCCAGTCTAGGTTAGCGTGACTTCTAGCGCTGTCGAGCTTGACCTTGTGGCAGACTGGCTTCTCAACATTGATGTCCCCTCGGCACGTACCGGTCAAACCGAGCTGGAGCAGTATCTTGCGGAGCCTATTGTTCCCGGTGTGAAGAACCCTCTCAAATGGTGGTATGCTAAGCGCGACGTCTGGCCAAAGCTGTCTCGCATGGCCCTTGAGTATCACAGCATTCCGTGTATGTTTAATTTATCTTTTTCTCGGCGCTAATACTGATTTGGCTCGCAGCCACGTCCACAAGTGTGGAGCGTGTGTTCTCGCAAGGCCGCCATGTTCTTTCATTCAGTCGTAACCGTCTCACCGGTGCCTCCATCCGGAGATTCTTGTGCTTGGGCAGCTGGAGTCGGAAAGACCTCATGAGGGATGATGATGTGGTCAAGGCGGTAAAGCAGGTGATGAAGGGGAAGGATAGTGATGCCGTGAAAGTTGGGAAACGCAAGCAGCCCGAGGAGAACGACGAGGGAGATGGCGGAGCGGGAAAGAAAACCACGTACAGCTTGAGAATTTAATTAGCCAAAATACACGAGCTATAAAAATTACAAGTCGGTACCCCGCGGGTCGATACCGGTCATATACCGGCCGGGTTTTACCCGCGGGTACAACCCGCCCAGACCCAGCTGAGCTCGGGTACGGGTTTGTACCCGAACTCGGATGGGGTACAGGTTCAGGCGGGTAAGGGTCCGGTGTCGGCTGGTGATACCCGGACCCGGACCCGTGACCATCCTTAACGCCAAGGGGATGTGCTGCACTCACAGATGCAGAATATCAGTGGAATGTCGGTGCACTGGACTACTGTAGTATTACGACCAAATGTTCACAGGGTGTCACCCGTCACCTAAGATGTTCACTGGATTCAATGTTCATTTCTCGGCAATCATGAGAAATTACCATATATGGCAGTTCGGCAAATGCCGGAGAGAAATTTTTGACCATTTTGAGCCCAAAAATCGACCTCTGTCACCCGTCACCTGAACATTTGGTCGTAATACTAAGTTCGGTATTGCCGTCATGTGTGTGTGTGTGTTAATAGTCACGTGTGTATGGTTGTCACGAGTCGGCAGGGTCGGCATCACGTGTGTGGTTGGGAAATGGTGGGGGATTCAACACAAGAGGTGAGCGATCTTCGGATCTTGGGATTTGATGTGGCCACGTCCATCACTTGATGGATGCCGTTAAGTCTCGGAAACACTCCGCCCACAAGTTGCCCACAAGCCTGTTTTCTTCCTTTCGTCTCGCCCACTCTGGCACGCTCGCTGAAATGCACAATTATCATCCCCTCTCCCCTCTCTCAAGAAAATGTGGCTCATTGTTATGTGCAGTGCCAGCCGAGTTTGCGGTCAAAGAGGTATGTGCATTATTCACAGGGGAAAGAACCCATGCTATTTCTAGAGTTCGCGCTGTGGGTTTGCACGAAGGACTTGTGTTTGGGACGCGCTGCGACGCGTCGACGCGATGGAAGCGCATCGTCACTGTTTGTCCTGCCAAACACTTTCCTTTTTCGGGGGGGTAGGTAGGGTCGTGGGAATGTTTGCCAAGATCCGAAGATCGCTCACCTCTTGATTCAACAGGCAAATTCGGAACAAGCCGCCTTCTGATCACATGATATTCACGTGCTTCGTAGGGGAATTTCAGTGGGATTAACCGTTCTTTAATGAAATGGCTCCTCGGCTGTGCTCTTTCCCCGTATATTCATGCTCTTTTGCTCTTCCTCTGCTTTTTGTCTCTGTGTAACTCCTTCTGTCCTCAATCTCCTGCGCGTTTGCCACTGCCCGACTGACCTTTGTTTCTCCATCTGGCCAAGTCACCACTGCATTTCCGTCCTCCTGGGCCCCATTAGGTCTGTTCAAGTTTCCTCGTTTCTTCAACTGTTCACTGCCCCAGCTGTGCCGCAGTGTGCACAGTCCAAATTCACCCAGCTGACCCGCCCGCAGTTTTTTTTTTGGCAGGTCGCAGTTCATCGCAGCAACTGCTGTCTGGGCCGCAGTTCATTTCCAATGCAGTAGATCCGGCCGCACCGTATCTTTCCAAGCCCAAATAGCTCAGTTTTTCTGGCCCGAAGCCCCGCAATTTTTGTCCATCCTCCTCAACTATCCTCAAAACCACTGGGCACAATCTCTGCTTATTGCTCTACTATGGCTCGGGTTGCATCCTGATCTGTTGGCTTCCATTGTATTTGCTTTGCTGCTCCCCTGCTGGATTGAATATTTTGTCGAGGATCAATATTCCATCAAACTCTGCTGCAAATTGGACATGGTTCCGAATTCTCACGTCGGGCTCGGCTTCAAGACCACACAATCAATTTGGTTCATTTTAGTTTGCGCAATCTGATTTCCGGCCCCTTCCTCGCCGTTCATCTGGCCAATACTACGGAATCGGAGGTGCTGTGATCTAACCCCAGCCCAATTGCTTCTATTCGATTACGGCCTGCTTTTGGCGAAGTCTTCTCCCGCAGTCTGATCCAGCCGAAACTTGGCGGTTTTGTTCAAACTCCCAGGACCCGTACGTTCCCGGGACAGGTTGGGCAATCTGTCCATCTGCTTTTCGTCTTCCTATTTTACACTCTGGCCTGTGCTCATCAGATATGCAGCGTTGTATGTACTCATGACTTGAATAATATATATTTATTATCGCCGGAGCGAAGCGGCGGCATATCTTGTTATACTGTACTATTTCGATCAATTCGTATGTCACGCGTCACAGGGCTCAAAATTTATGAATTTTTTCGTACATGTCACAGGTCACCGGGGGCATATATGAAACCCTCAAACAAGTCACAGAAATGCTGGAAAAGGGCTCAAAACCCGATTTTTTCGCCTCCGCGCATGTGCAGTTAGCCAGCGACGCCACGTTCGTACCAACTGTCTATTTTGACGTGAGCGGAAGTAAACCGCTGATCAGGTTCTTCCACCTTTCCTCTCCCTCTCACGACTCTGCGTTGACCACAGTTCTTGACAGACGTCCATGTGAGCAAATGATCTGATTGATTGCAAGTGCCTATTTTGGCTTGGTTTCTGATCAAGTATTACTTTAATCCATTCTGTGTGCCTGGTGGCAGCTCTATATCCCCCGGTGGTATCATTCGGAAATCTGTCGAATGTGTAGCATTTTCACAACGCACGCTGCAAAATTTACCGGAAGGGACAGTTGGAGCAACAGGGTAATTGTACGTGATCTTGGAGAACCAGGTATACTATGGAACAAATTGTGTGTAAATTCATGAAATCACTCAACATTCATGCCAGTATTTCACTTGAGGTGCTTTGGACAGGAAATAAGCCCAATGACCGCGTGCAGAACATAATAGCGCCACTGTAAACTCTAACGAGGGCAACAAACTCGCGTTGATCTTGCAAGGCGAGCGGAGTTTGAAATTTGATTAATTTACGGATGGGAAAAAATCGGATGGGTGAGATGGGCTAAGAATTGAGCACCCCTAATTCCGGCATGAGATATTTATAACGCGCGCTTGCTGATGTCGAAACGCAGAAAATATTGCACAACTTGATTCACCGGTGGTTAAATTTTGTGATAGTCTCCCTGAGCACTCATTCCATGCCCACAAACCTGATTCCAACTGGACATCTGTACCCATTCCACTTCTGAATGCAGAATACTCTTCCTATACTTTAAAACACGGCGGGACACAGCCACTAAAGTCAGATGATAAAGTCACATTTATTGCACGTCTGCGGTCTCGGAATCCGCCGTGTAGCCCCGTACTCTGTACCGCCGTGTGCGGGCGAAACTGTGATTCAGCCGTGTGCGGGAGGACCCTCTGTGACGAAGGCACGGGCCGAATAAACTGGTGTTTGTTGAAGTTGAACGCGATCACATGACCACGTCGCGGCAATACCATTGAACAGCGGCCAAATAATAGACAGTGATCCGGACCCTCGGCAACACCAGAACGAGCGCACTATCCAGTGATTTTGCCGTGGACGGCAGGAATAAGGAAGCGGCTGATGGACTCGTTTCGGCCCGAGTTGTATATCACAAAAATTGCACTGCATCGGCCCGTAAGATAGCACGAAGCTGTTCATTGTCGACGACGTTGACGACTGTAAGCAGAGTACACGTGAGACTGTTGCAAAAATAAAATAAAATAAAAAAAGTCAAGCAGAAAGCGGACTTAATCATCACCAACGATAAAGTCGACGAGGGCATCGACGAAAGCCTCCTGTGAAAATTCAGTCCTCTTCTTTCCCGGTTCCGAGTTCGATGAGGTGCCGGTCTTGTGGTGCTTACGTGCGCAAACCGCGTCGACGTGTTTTGTTGCCTCCTTTGCTTTGATGGCAATCAACTTGTCGCATCCCTCAACCCAGGCCCATGTCCTATGTCCCAGGAGACGGAAGTCTTCAGGTTGCAGAACAGAGGGGGAAAAGAGAGGTCGAACAAGAGATTTCTGGATATATATAGTTCATATACACCAAATATCAGAGCTCGAAACTTACTATGTATACCGTGTGGTATGCCGTTCGCAAGATCTTGAGTCCCAACCGCCTGTTTTGGCAAATCACTGATTTCAGAGCTATTCCTTCGGAAATGTAGCTCCGAAGGGACATAGCCAGAGCCAATCAAATTCAAGATAGAAATCACACAGCGGGCCGGGCTGCCATGGCGTCTCGGCTCCGGGCTCACCATCCGCACTCCTTGTCTTGCGCCAGAAATCACGTCTGCGGGTCTTCTGTGCTGAGCTCAGGGCACTCCCGCGAAGTATCTGGCAACGTCCGTGGGCATTCTTGCTTCAAAACAAGACTCGGCGGTGAATAAAAGTACATAGTAGTTAGCCTACCCCCGAACGTTACTCCAGGGTGTGGGGAACGATGGTACATACACGCCTAGACGATCGAAAGCCGGGAACCAGGTGTCAGATTCTTCAGACGTCAGCGCCTGGTAACAATGTGCCAAGTAGATCACCGCTGAAGCAATTCCATCCACTAACAGAAATATAACCTGGGTGGCAGAAGGCCGGCGGCTGAAAAGCCAAAGCTCGTAAAGAACACAGAGCTATCGGGCGCAGGTTCAGGAGCACAGAGAGGGCACAGACGATGGGGGAAGAGAAGAAGATCAATGAATTGTCACTATGGTACCATACAGCTGATAGATATACATAGATCAAGTATCAAAATGTATCAAGTAGATGTGTACTCGGAATGATGCGAACAGCCATATACTGACATCCACTGGTTTTCAGTGGTGGGCACGCGCCTACTGTTGGTCTGGCAGTTTGATTCCCCACACAATACATGCGTCTCGGACGGCTGCGGGGTTTTGAGACTGCTCTTGATAGCAAATTGCATCTGGGAAGCCAGGTATATCAGCTGGAAGTAGGTAGGAGAATTACAGCTCTTTGCGGAACTTAGGGCGCGGCCCATTTTTTTTTTTTTTTTCAATGAATTTTGCATCGGATGGTTCTCCTGGGATGAATTCTCAACCGTTTTCCTTGAGAATATGCTCATTATGTTTGCATTGAAAGTCCGGAGGGCATGCTCTCCTCGGATTTTCTGATGGCCAATCAAATTGCTTGACTGGGAAAATATCTGTGTTTTGATCAGGATGGCTGTAACATTAGCTATTGTTGTTCAATTGGGCTAATTTTTTGATACGAGGAACTCACAGGTGTACCGGAGGGCACCTAGTGAATGTGGTCAAAATTGACTCCATATTGTATTTTTTTTGTGGGGCATAATTTCACTGTCCCAATGCACAGTGTCCTATCTAGGTAATAAGCTCACGAAACTTGCCACAAGGGTCCCATTATGTAAATACCATGCACATGTATAGCATATTCGGGAATTAGGTCAATACAAGCCCTGTGACCAAAGATATAGCTGTCTATGTGGAAATGCTGAAAATGATGAAAAGTTTGTTTTCTGATGGCATCAAAAATCGTAAGACACCATTCGCTGCGGATTTTAGCGTGATTCCATTGAGCATATTTCCAAGGGAATCAGACCAGAATTGAATCTGTAGCGACTGTCCTAGTCAAAAAGTTCCAAAATCGAAAAAAAAAAAAAACACTCCGTGCCTGTTGTACCGCAAAGAGCTGTAATAAAGAGTGGGTAGAGGCAGCACGAAGGAAGGTGGGACACGGCGGAGAGAGCCTGGCTTCCAAGGAGTATCGTACCAGGTTTTCTAGATTTTTTCTTGGTCCCTGCGCAGCTCGCTTAGGCCTGTCCCCGTGATTTCGACTCCCCAAGAAGATTCAAGTTCCAGATGGGAGGTGTCTGCCGTTTTAGATAGATTCTTACCTTGGAACAGTTGCTGGTATCGGCCTGTCAACAACATGGCCTGCAGCTGAAGAAAGGGTGTGTGGATGGCCAAACTGTACGGGACATGGTGCCAGGAGTTAATGGTCCTCGGTTGAACTGGGGTAGCGCAGGTCGAACAATATTATATGCTACAGCATGGGTCAAAACAAGATTAGTGGCTCGACACAAGCAAACAGCCACCTGCCTTGGGGTGCGCACTGAAGACACGGTGAAATGTGTGGCAGACAAGAGTAGCTGAATGAAGACTGCCAAAGGTGGAGCAAAAGGTCATGATACAGGCCACAATATCATCATCCAGAGGAAATGCACTGAGAGCACACATGGGTGATGCTGAGAGGAGGACCAGCATGTCATGATGGTGGGAGAGAATCATGAACAGTAGATTGGCGCAGATCTGCTGACAAAACATAGACAGGGATCTGCCAGTGATGATTCCTTTGGCCATCCATTCCAATGTCATTGAGCATGGGACCATTTCCCAGCACTATTGAACGACTTAATTCACATTTTCAACTCGATGACACAGAATGGCATTTTGAATCACATGCTTCGTAATGGCATTTGAACCCTGTGCCTCACTATTGAATGGTTGAATTCACATTTTGAGCCCCACAGAATGGTGTTTTTGAATCACATCCTTCATAATGGTATTTTGAACCCTGTGCTTCACTATTGAATGATTTAATTCAGCCGAGAGTAAGGGACATGGTTCAAAATACCATTACAAAGCATGTGATTCAAAATGCCATTCTGTGGAATGGGGTCAAAATGCGAATTAAATCATTCAATGCCTGCTGCAGTTTCGTTTACCCCACATGGACTCATATTGATGCCACAGTAGCTACACATAGTGTAGAAGGATGCCTACCATGCCCTACCAGGCGAAGGGCAAATAATATGATTCAAAAAAAAAAAAAAAAAATCATTCAATAGTGAGGCACAGGGTTCAAAATGCCATTACAAAGCATGTGATTTAAAATGCCATTCTGTGGCATGGGGTTGAAAATGCGAATTAAATTGTTCAATAGTGAGGCATAGTGTTCAAAATACCATTACGAAGCATGTGACTCAAAATGCCATTCAAACCTTAAATATGTTAACTGCTCCCTTATCCCTCCTGCTCTCGGCTGAATTAAATCATTCAATAGTGACGCACAGGGTTCAAAATACCATTACAAAGGATGTGATTCAAAATACCATTCTGTGGCATGGGATTCAAATGTGAATTCAATCATTCAATAGTGAGGCACAGGGGCAGTTAACATATTTAAGGTTTGAATGGCATTTTGAGTCACATGCCTCGTAATGGTATTTTGAACACTATGTGTCACTGCTGAACGATTTACAGCTAATTGCAGTACCGAAGGCGCGAACCCATTTTGGGCAGATTTTGATCCTCGCGACCGATTTGCTCATATCTCGGTGAGTTCTGCACGGATTGAGATGAAACATAGCTAGATAATTCGTAGTAATTCATGCGCAATTAGTGATAGAAAAAGAGTCAAAAAGTATATCATATCTTTGCATAGTCCCGCATTTGAAGCTTGTTGGGGAGTAAATTCGACCTAGTGCATTCAGATCTTGTCCAAAGAAGTTAAATTTTTGGGACTGCGTACTTAAATACATATAAAGCAAAGTAATAGAGGCGGATGTCTAAATATTTCCATTGCTCTCTTCTGTTTTTGTGTGTGGTTCTTGTTGCATGATATTTTGCTCTTCCCGTGTTGAGAAGCGAAGTATTCACATTTCTGGCTTTATCACCTTACTTGATGCATACAGAAGTACCCACACCCCAAAAATCAGCACCTTCCAACAAGAACTGATCCCACTAGCGTGAATTTTTGCCCAGAAGGGCTTCAAGAGCCAGGAGATGCAAAATATGATATTTTTTTGAATTTCTTTCTATCACTAATTGCGCTTGAATTAGTACAAATTGTCTAGCCAAGCTTCATCCCAATCCGTGCAGAACTCACTGAGATATGGGCAAATCGGTCGCGAGGATCAAAATTTGCCCAAAATGGTAATTTTTCTGTTCGCACCTTCAGTACTGCAATTAGCTGTAATTTGCATTTTGAACCCCATGCCACACAATGGCATTTTGAATCACATGCTTTGTAATGGTATTTTGAACCCTGTGCTTCACTGTTGAATGATTTAATTCAAAGCAGTCAGCCCGTCATCCAGACCATCCACCTTCATCCAATCAACATTTGGATGAACACAGTGGCGAGTAGTGAAAGGCGAGGCAGAGAGGAGCTGCGAATTTCCTGTTACCCCCTCACCCTTTATACTCGCCTTTATGATATCCATAATTGAGATCATCTGTATAAACCCAAGTGGTTCACGGGTGGTCCGTCATCCTCTTTTCCGAATTCAGTGAGGATTGGCAGCGGCGGTGTTGCTGGGCTGTAGAGCCTGGCCGTAGGCTCTCGAAATGGGTCGGTAGTCCGTGTGATGACAGAACAAATGTTTGGGTTCGAGTATATGAATGGGTCCCGGGTCGTAGAGTGAGAAAGTGGTGAAAAATTAGAGTAAAAATGTGCGAAAATGCCGTGAATAGAAGGTGGTGTTGTGAGGCGTGATTCGGGGGTTACAGGTGGCTAGACTGCCCACTGGTGACTTTCCGAGAGGAGGGTCGAGGTGCTCCGATGCTACCTCTAGGCGCTTGGCCTTGCACTGGTCGCGATGAAGGTGGTTCGTGGTCAAAATGTGATGATTTGGCACTCTTTACGGAACAAATGATGATCGGACTAATAATAAAAATAGCGATGCGGTAAAGCCGAAACCAGCGCGTGGATGGAATTCCACACGCCGGCCGTCCTACCCTGCAACAGCGGTGGGCTGTTGAGTTCGCTGCGGACCCGGGCATCACGGCCGAGGCATGTCGGCGTGACTGAAATGTGAATAGACTCACGGACAGTCATTGATGATAAAGTCATAACATTTGTAATTCCGACGATGCGAGGTATACTGTCGCCGACATGCCGGTGTCGCCAATTCCAGAACATCCTGAGCTTAAGGCTGATATTCCAAAGTCTCGGTGCTCACACCTCAGTAACAACACGGGCGAACTGAGTTGTGCAATATTTCCAGATTTGGGAATATTTGCTTTTTGTTAATTCAGAAGTGGAATGAGGGCAGATTTTTCTGAGGAATTGTGCTTGTGTGCTTGAAAAGTGTCCCCTGTGTGATGAACACAAAAATTAACCACAGGCGAACTGAGTTATGCAATATTTCCAGATTTGGCAGTATTTTGCTTCCTGTTTATTCAGAAGTGGAATGAGTGCAGATTTTTTAGGGGAATTGGGTTCGTGTGCTCGAAAGGTGTCCTCTGTGTGCTGAACACACAAATTAACCACGGGCGAACTGAGTTGTGCAATATTTCCAGATTTGGTAATACAGTACGATTTCTCAAAATGCATTAGGTCACAATGCATAATGCTCATTTTGCATTGGATTCGGCTGTCCACCGACTTGGTAGGCGGGGATTTTATGCATTTTTGTCATAATGCATATTGCATAAGATTTTCGGGATCTGTTATGCATTTTTGCAAGTCAGGACCAACTTGTGGATACCTTTTAGAGTGGCTGAAATCCTTTCTTTCAACTCAAATGAATATAAACTCACCGTAAAACACGATCACGCTTCCTAGGTCGAATTCATTTCCCTCGAGAAAGATTTACTGGAGCAGATTGTGGATCTGCGAGCCCGAAAACAGATTTCGGCAGCAGGTATGCCATCAATTGATGACTTGCTCGATCCGCCGGAGGAGCGATATGTCGATGAGGGTCATCAATTCACTGGAGACAATGACATTGTGGCCTACATTCGGCACGAAGAAGCAGTTGTGTGGGGAGAAATAATCGAGGAGGGTCCGGATGATGAGGAGGGGGAAGAATCCAGCCCGGAGATGGGATCGGTAAATGTGTTGAAGTTGTGTGCGACTTTGGAGAAGTTCTGTTTGACCAAAGGGGATCCGACGCAAAGTATGGAGCTTTCGCAATCAGTGTTGTGAGGGTCGGGTCAACTGATTGACCTTGACCCCAGGGGCAACGGTCAGGTCAAGGTCAGGTCAAGTAGCTCTTGACCTTCGGAGTCAACCTATATAATTACATAATTTTTGCTCGGCAATGGCGTGTCATTCACGCTCCACTCCGTTTTCAAATCACATTTTTTCCCTCCTCTCTTCGACTGATGGCCCTTTCCTCGGGCAAGGGCTTCGAAAGTTGGGCTTGGAAGCCATTCCACAAAGGCCCTCTCTTCAAGTTGAATAAAACCAAGCATGAAGCGCGGTAAGTCACCGTGGGGTGGTTCGTTGATGTCGTATGCACCGGATGGCAAGAGAACTCTTGACGACCTTCTGGCGGAGTTTGAGGCAGACGCTCCTGGCGCACCGGACGAGGACGTGGTAAATAATAGTAGAATAAATATGGTTTCCTTTTTTGGACATGTACCAAATCTACGCAAATAAACGACCTCTCTTGCCTTGCGGTCAAGGTCGGGTCAGCCTCCGTCTGCCTGCCCATTGATCCTTGACCTTGGATCTAGACTCCGGTCAACTGCAACACTGTTCGCAAGCACTCCAGGTTTTCCGCGGCCATCTTAGGCACAAGGAGCTCTTTAATACATGACAGACTACTTTGGAAGAGATCTGGGGTGTCAAATCTAGCTGAATGTGGTTTTTGGATGCTGTATCTACCGTGTAGCAATTTTTTTCTCGGAGAGTTACGGCCTTGTCACGCTGTCACATAGTGTGACAATATCTCGCAATGCATGGTGCTCATAATGCATAGGGTTTAGGGGTCCACCGACCTTATGAATTGTGAGGAATCGTACTGTATTTTGCTTTGTGTTCATTCAGAAGTGGAATGAGTGCAGATTTTTCTGAGGAATTGTGTTTGTGTGCTTGAAAGCTGTCCTCTGTGTGATGAACACAAAAATTCACCACGGGTGAACTGAGTTGTGCAATATTTCCAGATTTGGTAATATTTTGCTTTGTGTGCATTCAGAAGGGGAATGAGTGCAGATTTTTTGGGGGAATTGGGTTTGTGTGCTCAAAAGGTGTCCTCTGTGTTCTGAACACAAAAATTAACCGGGTAACTTACATGTAAAATTGGGCCGATGTAATTTACATTGACCAATTTCAGCCAGCACTAACTGGTGTACCGAAAACCGTCGAGATTTGATTTTTCTGCAGCTACATTTTCAGCCGCATGACCCCATTGCCTGCACTGCAATAATCCATTACATTTTCAAATGCATCACTGTATTGCCCTCACTGCAAGCCATCGTACCAGCAATCGATAGCCCTGCATGTTCCACATATTTTGAGGAGTGATCAATTCATTCATGGACTTCTAAGGAA
>JARKIC010000369.1:0-296060 GCA_029378375.1 Mycena olivaceomarginata | reverse complement strand
TTGTTGTTGCAGCTGCGTAGTGCTAGCGTATTGTTGAACAGCTTTGTTGAAGTCTAGCAGTCGAATTGTGTTTGTTCCAAACCCGTTGGTCGCATACTACGGCCCGGACCCGAACTCACAAAGAGAAGCACTTACATCTTTGGAGGAATAGATTGTTGTAGTGGTGGTTTTGTGGTTGTTTTGTGCAAGCACGAATCTAAGCTATTTCTAGTCGTATATCAAGTGCACCGTTTCATCTGGAGCCCACCGCGAGGGTCCAGTTTGGATTTCAAACACTAGTTTGGAATTGCTAGATCGCAGAAAGTTGCTTGAATAAAGCGCTTTGGACTAGGTAGCAGTCGAGCACGTTCTCCTGCAACCTTAAAGTTTCTACGGACGTAAAAACCCACTAGACTCTTTTAAAAACTGAACGGTCGTAAAAACACCGGTCAAAGAAGTCTTCTAGAGCAGTACCACCTCTGGAAGCACGACCCAACCGTAACAACGGCAGAAAAAGCTGCTAGAGCTATCCGAGAGGACATATCTTGGACACCGAGTTGTTAGATGGAAATGTACCAGCAGCGAGCGCGACGTCAACGGTCCCGCAGGATTTTTAGAACTCTTCGATGAACTCAAGGAGGAGGGAGAAGTAATGACTGCGTGGAATTATGACGAAGCTGGAAATTTAGTGTGCGTTGGATATGGGTCGCCTAAAGATGGGCTAGAGGCTGTACCTGAAGATCGCAGAATGGCATATTTATGCGCATCTGAAGAAGCCATGAAGGAGGATGCTAAAGCCAAGGTCCTGTTAAGTCAGTATCTGGGTGAGACCGAGGTAGAAGAAGGCAGTAAGATATGTCTATTCAGCCAGGCCGAGCAACCAACGAAACCTAGAAAATCGAACCGTGAGAAAAGACCGATCCAATCTGGGAAAATGACCAGAAAAGTGAGCGTCATGCATCAACGAGTCGAGAAGAAGGGTTGGCTTCACGAGAAAAGGAGAAAGCCCGCTGCTAGCACCCCGAAAATACCAGAAGTACCAACACAGACGTTGATGCAGGAACGCGCGAGCGATGAACCAGCAACCGTCTTACTGGGGAAAAAGTTATAAACCGTAGCAGAAAAAATAACGCCTATACTAGGGGAATTGCCAGCCAAATTCCGTATTGAGAGAAAGATTGTGGGGGATCCTCTTAAAGACATGCCTGTCTTGGAGACACACCCGCCTGAATTTGTCCCAACGGGTCGTTACACTGAAGAGAGAATGCAAGCGATCAATGCTAGCCATGACACCGGGGTTCCTAGAACCTGAAGAACTGAAGCTAGCACATCACTTTGTAGTAGTTCACAACGAAGATTTCGCGTGGGAAGAAGATGAGAGGGGACGGTTCAAACATGAACAGTTCCCACCTGTGGAAATGCCTGTGGTAAAGCACACGCCTTGGGTCTGCAAGCAGATTCCAATTCCACCAGGTCACTTTGAGGAGTTCTGTAAAAATATCAAGCAGAAAATTGATGCTGGTGTTTATGAACCTTCGAACTCATCATACCGCTCGCCGATTTTTGCGGTGATAAAGAAGGACGGAAAGTCCCTGAGAATTGTACATTCTTTGGAGAGGTTGAACGAAGTAACCATTCAACACTCTGGGGTGACCCCCGGGACAGAACAGCTAGCGGAACATTTCGCAGGACGAGCCTGCGGGGCTGCGCTAGACATGTTCGTAGGGTACGATAATAGGGATCTAGCAGAAGGATCTAGGGATTATACCACATTCCAGACGCCTTTTGGCGCGATGAGACTTGTGAAATTACCTATGGGATGGACTAACTCCGTTCCCATCTTCCATGACGATGTAACTTACGTCCTCAGGGAAGAGATTCCTCATGTTACCATTCCCTACATCGATGATGTACCTGTGCGCGGGCCTGCTACCCGTTATGAGACGACAGACGGAGATTATGAGCGTCTAGCAGAGAATCCTGGCATTCGACGCTTCGTTTGGGAACACTTCCAGAATTTAAATCGGGTTGTGACCAGAATGGTGCATGCAGGGGGCACGTTCTCGGGCAAGAAGCTGATATTGTGTGCCGACAAATTCACAGTAGTCGGGCACATCTGCTCCTATAAGGGAAGGATCGCGGATCCTAAACGAATTGAAGTAATCAATAATTGGGGTCCATGCGCGAACTTCTCGCAGGTAAAAGCTTACCTCGGGACAGTTGGCGTGTTGAGAAATTTCATTGAAAAGTACGGCGATATCGTCGCACCTATAAATGATCTCACTAAGAAGGATATACGCTTCGAGTGGACACCGGCTTGCGATGAAGCTCAGAGACTAGTGCGAGAAGCGTTGAAAGATTGTCCTGCGTTGAAACCGCTCAACTACGAGTGGGACTCGGACATAGTACTTCAAGTGGATACGTCCTGGAGAGCTATTGGAATTATTATATACCAGCTAGACCCAGACGATCCAAAGAAGAAATACTACGCTAGATTCGCTTCTATAACGCTAGGGACCACGGAAGCCAACTACTCTCAACCAAAGCGCGAGCTTTATGGTTTGATGAGGGCGCTAGAGGCCATGTATTATTGGATATTTGGCGCGCGAAAGTTGGTGGTCGAGTCAGACGCTCTGTATATTAAAGGAATGCTAGCGAACCCTGGAATGGGTCCAAATGCTACGATTAACAGATGGATCGAGAAGATCTTGATGTTCCACTTTAAATTGAAACATGTGCCCGGCGAGCGGTTCGCACCTGATGGGTTGTCTAGGAGAGATCCTCACCCAGGGGACGAAGTCTTCGCGAACTCGGAAGAAGGATATGATCAGAACCTTCCTCCAGAAGACCATGAGGACGTAGACCTGACGGGCCCGCAACCTTTGGAATTCGAAGAGTTCAAGCACTTGATTGATACGAGAGGCGGGTATTTGCAGATACTAGGGGATGAAGCTGCTAGCGTGGCGGATTTTGATAAAGAAACCGCGTTACAGAGGACCTTAGAGGAAGCTATACACTTCAGACGCACTAGGGCGTATAGAGAGGAAGGGCTAGCAATTCCACAATACGTGCAGATGCAGGCTCCCTTGATTCCGGGTCTTGAGAATCAATGGTCAGAAGATAACAAAGAACCGTACGAAGAAGAGCATCGTACCGAGGGCATGTTAAAGCAGGACCGTAAATTGCCATTAGTAAAACAATGGCTAGCGGACCCTTTGAAAAGGCCAGACGGAATGAATGACGACCAGGAATATCGAGCCTTTATGAGGTACAGTTCTCACTTCTTTTTGAAGGGGGGGAGGATGTATAGAAAAAGTATTGGCACCGCACATCAACTAGTAGTTGACAAAGACCACCGCATGTACATGATGAGGGCTGCACACGACAGTCTAGGACATCGCGGCGCGTTTGCAACGAGAGAACTGATAGCGTTGAGATTCTGGTGGCCAGGATTTGAAGCAGATGTGGATTGGTATGTGCGCACTTGTCACTTGTGCCAGACACGCCAACACACTATGTTGAAAATTCCGCCGGTAGTCACGCATACTCCTAGCCTGTTTCAAGTCGTGCATGTGGATGTAATGAACATGGGTGTCACCTCCAATAAATGCAATCTAGTGGTAGACGCTAGAGATTCATTATCAACTTGGGTGGAAGGCAGACCCTTGACCAGAGGACACCGCGCAAGCACTGGGTTTATTTCTGCTAGAAGACGTGATATGCCGCTGGGGTTGTCCTAAACGCTTCGTGACGGACAACGCACCGCAGTTTAAGGCAGCGGTGGCATGGCTAGAAGAGAAATACGGCATACCTCATATACAAGTATCCCCGTACAACTCGCAAGGCAACGGAAAAGTCGAGAATGGTCATTTCCCAATGAGGCAATCGTTGTTCAAAGCGACAGGTGGAAACCCATCCAAATGGTTTTACTTCTTCCATCTGGTGCTTTGGGCAGACCGCATTACCGTTAGGAAAGGACTAGGCTGCTCGCCGTTCTTTATGGTCACAGGCGCGCATCCAATATTGCCGCTAGACATAGAAGAAGCGACATGGCTAGTAGACTTGCCAGGGAGAGTGTTGACGGATGCAGAGGTTATAGGTTTTAGAGCGCAAGCGCTAGCGAAACATGTCAGCCACGTGGAAGCTATGCGAGCGCGAGTAGACCATGCCAAGCGAGTATCTGTGAGAAAGTACGAAAAGTACCATGAACATACGATAAAGGACTACGACTTCAAACCAGGAAGGCTAGTGCTAGTCAGGTTCACACAGTTCGAGAAGACAGTAAGCGGAAAGATGAAACCAAGATATCTAGGACCTATGGTAGTCATTCGACGAACCAAAGGGGGAGCCTATCTGGTAGCAGAAATGAACGGCGCGATGTTCCAAGAAAGAATAGCAGCGTTCAGGGTTATTCCCTATGAGGCTAGACATAGCATTCAGATTCCTGCGAAGATCCAGAGGTTCATAGACATCTCAGAGGAAACGCTAGCGAAACTTGTGAACGATGACCAAAACCCGTCGAAGTTAAAGAAATCTAAAGAGTACAAGGGTAAAGATCTGCTGTTCGACAAAGTACGACTGCGGGTAACGCCTGAGGACTTCGAGGAACCCGAGACTTCTGAAGAAGAACCTGACGAGGAAGAGGAAACGTTCGGATTGGATTCTGAGCCCGAGGAACGAGGCCCGAGAAAATCCAAGCGAGTTGGTCGCTAGAGCATGACTTGACGAGTAGTGAGGCTAAGAAAGTAGTCAGCCAAACTGCTAGCAGAAGGAAATTGAGGCACGAACTCGGCGCTAGCAGGGAAGCGGAGGAACTGGATACCACCATTACCGGGGGTCAACTCCTGGAGGCGTTCAACCACGATGCTGGTAACGTTACTTCCGAAACGGAGACCCTTGAGCTCGGTGTGCAGCTCCGCGAGCAGGCGAACGTCAGTCATACCCATGACCTTTTGGCGAATAAGAGCGAGACGAGTATGGAGGTGCTCGTTCTTGAGATGAGCGAACGCTTCCCGGACGAAGGGAGACATCTCGTCCGGGTGGAACTTGTCACGACCGAAAGGGAGGACTAGCGGAAGCGTCGGGAAAATGACTGAAGATTTTTAAAAAAATCACTCACTCGGTGGGTAAGTCAGTAACTGAGCGTAGAAGCTCATCTCGTTGAGGCCGAGACAATCATCCAGGCAACGACGCTCGCAGAAGTGACAGGCACGACCAAATGAGTACCACAGGCAATGGAGGCCATCGCGAACGCAGTGGCGGCAAGGGGCCTCGGGCTAGCAACAGCATTATTATGTGCTAGCACGAAGGAACGAAACCTCTTACCCGATTATCCTGGAGCATGAACAGCACATGCTGTTCCAACTCGTTTTTGGGAAAAGGAGCCATAACACGAAAGCAGAGAGCGTTGTCTAGCGGAAAGTGGGACTGAAAAATATCAGTCGATGCGAGCAGTCTTTTATATGGTCAGACGCGGCCGAAAGCGGGCAAATCTGAGATTGCTAGCAACTTCTCGATTTGGGAATCGTCGAAAAAACAAATTCAATTCACGAAACGCATACGGTAGCAATGATCGAAGACACTCGTGGAAGGTGTTAAAAAGACCTTGAGAAAGATAAGGACGAGTACTGTTGAGAGTACGGAGTGCTAGTTGAATAGCTAGTGGGACTAGAGGAATGATATCGAGAGTCTAAACTAGCAGGGTAAAACCTAAGCCTCGACGGACTGCACGCAGACTTTAGAGATTGGAAATTATCGGCTAGCGAGCGACTCACCACAATATCATCAGCCTCGTCGTCCGCCATCTCGGTGTCCCGTTCGTATTCGGCGCGGACTAGCGAGAGCTCCCGATCCAGGAACTCGTGGAGCGAGAAAAAGTGTTTCAAGCTGTATCCACAAACATACAGCTGGCGCTGAAGATAGCTCTCACGCTGCTGGAGGAACTCGACGTCCTTAGTGGAAAGATCGGTGGACTGGAGTAGGATGCTAGCTTTCGTCTTGATAGGCAGGCTGACATCCTCGGTCAAGGTGGCTAGCAGAACGCGAGCGGGTATGTGAGCAGAAAGCATGAGTGCTAGCAACTGGAACGTACCAGGGATAGCAATTTCTTGCTCGGCGCCAACCTGCGGAGCGTGGCGAGAGCTGCGGCGACGCTTGCGAGTGCTAGCGTCGGCTTCACCCTTCTGAGAAGGATAAGACAGTACTTGAGAATATCGGAAAAAGGGACGCACTTCTGCGGCGGCTTTAGACTCGGCTTTCTCGGCCTGCGAGAAATTCAGGATTAGGCCTGGAACTTGAGAGAACGCGAGCAAGCGAACCTTGCGCTTGCGCTTGGCTTCCTTGGCTTCCTTGACTTCGTCAGTCTTCTCGAAAGTAACAGACTTCTGAAGAGAGATCGCAAGTCAGAATAGCGAAGTGAGAGAGGCGACAGAAATGCGAGACCTTGGAAGACAACGGGAAATACACCGGGTCATCGATGATGAGAATCTCCTTAGAGGACGACTTGTCGGTGCGAGGGACCTCCTGATCCTTGGCTTCCTTGTCGCGGATCTCGCGAGCCTTAGCCTTGAGACTGCAATCAGTCTCCGCATGAAGGTCGCTGCCACAGAAGAGACAGACTGATGACTGGATGGGAGTCAGCGCTAGCAAGACGGAAATGCGAGCTAGCTACCTTGTCGCCCTTAGAACTCTTGCTCGAAGTGGTGGGAGTCACCGCTGGGCGAGTGGGACAAACGGCAGGCCCATGACCAGTAGCATTACAGAGCGTACAAACAACGCTCGACGTGCTGGGAGTCGTCTTGGTGAAATGGAGTCCGCTAGGGACAGTTCCAGAGCCAGCGTGAGACTCAGGGGTAGCGCTAGAACCGGACGCAGCAGAGAGGACGGTGTCTAGATCCATCTGAAGGGACTTGAGCGCGTTAACCAGGGACTGGATCTCTAAATACCTCAAAGTCAGAGAGATCCAGGTCAAGGCCATCTAACGCACTCTCGCCATCGGAGTCTGGCACGGTTTCGGGGGACTTGGCGGACTGCGAGACAAGTCAGGGTCAATAAAGGATCGAGCAGAAAGGGGCATAACGCACCTTCTTGCTAGCAGCCCGATTGGCAGCACGATCCGCGCGCTTGGCAGCGTTGGCCTCAATCTGGGTCTCGTAGAAAGTGATCATGGCCGATATTCCAGCCATGTGCGACTTGGGGGCCTGGAATTTCTGCTCGCGAGTCACAGTAGTAACGATGTCGCGCAGAGTATACAGCCCGTCCTTGACCGCACTACGGTTGTCATGGGTTAAGCTTTCCTTGTACGGTACGAAGCCGTGCTAGCAGAGGGTTAGAACAAAAACGATGCTGCGAGCATAATTACGCACCGCACGGTCGATGGCCGTCTGGAGCGTAGCGTGTTTAACAGCAACGGGAAGCTGTTCCACCTTTGCGACCCCTTCGTACGCTGCGAGAGCAGAGGTGAAAGCGGTGCCTGCGGCGTCCAAAGCGGACGGAAGGGATTGACGCGCCATAGAAAGACCAACCAGCGAGAACAAGAAGCAGAGTAACGTCGGTACCAAAGCTTTTATAGGCATTTGGGTGCTAGCACCTAATGGGCCGGACGGCGCAAAATCTTCAGACATGAGAAAACGCGCTAGACGATAAAAGCGCCTTTCACACGGAATGAACCAACCGGGGACGGTTGATTATTCAGTGGGGGGGAGAGGGCCGAGGTTAGACAGTGCGAGTGGGTCAGCAAGCACAAGGAGATCTTACACGAGCGAAAATTTCGAGCTGCTAGCACATCAGAAATGATGAAGCAGAGCTAGAAAAACGACCGTCGGATCAGAAAAGTGCGAGCAACCATACGAAACAGCGAGATACTTGACCACAGACTGATTGGGAAGTCAGTGGTTCAGTGATATTGATGATGGAAGCACGCAGATCCGGTCTAGAAGGCGAAGCGAGACATTGACCCTTTTGGGTTGAGTGGATCACAACGCTTCTATTTTTGATGGAATCGAATAAAGGTTTTGCCAAAAGACTTGAAACGAATCCTACATCAGAAGACGGAATAAAGACGTGCTGCGAGCGATCGAGTGTCAAGGGAATCGAATGGCAGTGTGCTAGCACTATATTTGGGAATAATAGATCCGAAATAACAAGTGCGAGCAATTATTGGAATAATGTGCGAGCGGATTGTATCTATGTCTAGCATGGAAGCAAGGCGCTAGCACTACCAAATGTCTGCTAGACGAGGACTTAGGTACTTATGGAAATTCACACAAGTCAAGCAAAAATTGACTAAGGCGAATTTTCGCTTAAATGGTCCACACCAATAGAGGCAATGACTTGTGTGTATTATACCATCTACTACTAGCTACGAGACATCGTAACTAAGCTTTTAAGAAGCTAGTAGTAGGCAAAGCAAGAAAGCGAGCAGGATACGTTGTGGTACATATGTTAGGGCCTGAGGCCCGCGCGACGATGTGCTGCAGAATATCAAAAACGAAAACGTCCCCACGCAACCGACAAGCTACGAGCCATCGTCCTCCACCCCCTCCATCTCCGACGAAGTCGAAGGCGGGACCGCAGGGCCGACGAGCGTGTGGCCGGGGCTCGGGAAGAGCGGCGCGGTAGAGGGACCAGCGACCGGCGGGGCACTGTTGGACGCGACTGCCGCCGAAGGCTTCGCGAACGCACGGAGCGCAACCTCCTGTGTGAGCGGGACCGCCAGGGGGTGGGATGGCGCAACAGGGACTAAGCCAGGGGCCTGCTGAAGGATGTGCTTGACGGCGCCGAAGTTGGGCAGAGCATCGATGTCGCTGATGCGGTGGTCGTCGGACGGCACGAGACGGGTATACGAGTTGGACGGCTCGTTGACCGACGGCTTGGGTTTGTGGACCACAGGAGTGACGGGGTGCCGCGCGTACCGGTCTCGGTGGCGTTCCTCGGGCGAAGTGTGTCGGAGAGCGCGCTCGAGGAGACCTTGAAGGACCTCACGGTCGCCGGGGTCTTCGTAGAACAGCCGCACATACTCGGCGTCGAAGCCGTCGTTCTGCTGGAGAATGATATCGACGAGTTCCTGGAGCTGCTGATCGTATTGCGCCGACATGCGAGTAAGCTGGATCCATTGCAGATCCAGCTCACGGCGAGCCGTCACAAGAGAGATCAGCGCAGTGTTGAGCGCTAGGAAAATGAAGTTAGTAATGTGCTAGCAAAGAAAAAGAAAAAATACCAGAAGGCGCAACTGCGAGAACGGGGCGGAGGCGCTCGAAGCTGGTGAGCAACTCCGGGGCAGTGCGACCGCGCGAGCAAACCATATGCCCATCGTTGCAGCGCTGGCAACGGTTGGTGCGTGCAGTGATGCAAGGCTTGCAGTCGTGGCCGCGGGAGATACAGTTCGTGCACGCAGGAGGGCCTTTGTTGAGGAAAGGCGGCTTGGAGGCCTCGGTGACGAGGTCGTGCCCGACCTGCTCGACCGGCATCGCCTTGACCTGCTTGCGGTTGCTGGCTGCGGATTGGAGCAAGTTAGCGAGGAGACAAGAAAATTTAAGTGGCAAACGTACGGGGACCCGCGAACAGCGGAGAGACAGGAGCAGCGAGGACAGTCGCTGGCGCGGCTTTGGCCTTGCCTCCGGCCGCGCCCTTCGCGGCCTTCTTGGGCGATGCCGGAGTCGCATCCTCCTCTTCCTCTTCCAAGTCCTCCTCATCCGCGCCTTCTTCCTCCTCGTCCGCGCCCTCTTCCTCCTCGTCCTCGCGCGCCTCGGAGCCCTCGTGTGCTTGTTCGGGCTCTGCAGGCGCCTCGGCGTCGTTCGCGAGCTCGTCGGGATCCTCGTCGTCGGCGTTGGCAACGTAATCCGCGTCAGAGTCGTTGGGCTTGGCCTTGCGCCGGGACTGGCGCTTCTTGGGTACGGACTCCTCGTCGGAGAGACTACGAGCACGCTGAAGCGGGAATTTAGAAAAGACGAGTAAAAGTGGTCGGATGGGCTTACCTTGCGAGCAGAAGATGCAGCCTTGCCCTTGCCTTTGGGAAACGAAGGAGGGGCGTCGTCCTCATCATCCGAGTCGTCCAAGGGGTCCTTGTGATGGTACGGAGGCGTGGGGGTGCGCACGTCGACCTGGGGAATGCCAAAAGAGGCATCCAGAGCGATGCGTGCGCCTTTAGCATACGCTTTCTAGGCAAGAAAAAGAATGTCAGGTTTGGGAAACCCAGATGGGAAAGACGGACGTACCAGAGCTTGCATCACCTCTGCGGAAGGCTTGAGGTGGAGGAAGAAACTCAGGTCTTGACCCGGGTTGGTTTTGGGAACCTTGAACGGTTTCGGGAACTTGTTCTCGACGGCGGAGGCGATTTTGTAGATCGTGTACAGGAAGCGCTCGACCTCGAGAGGGGGCTGAGGGTAGGAAGAACGATAATGTACCTAGACGAAAAGTTGAGCCACTGAAGACGTCGAAAAGATGAGTGGCAACTTACGAAATGGGGCTTGGCCAGCCGAAGGGCGTCCAAGAACTCAGTAGCGTCGTCAGTGGGAAGCGCGTCGCTGTCGAAGTAGCGGATGAGGCCGCGAGAAACGGTGTTGTCAAACGGGACCCAGTAGTCGGCGGCCGGATGATCGTGGGCCAGGCGCTCGCCATACGCAGAGTGCTGCTGAGGCTTGGGGGGTTCCGGAGACGCGTCTTTCGACAACGCGACAGTGGCGGCACTTTTTGAACCCTTGGGAACGGGGTTCAGCGGTCGGGGAAGAGGACGGCCAGATTGACCGACCGGGCGAACAGGCGAAGACGACGGAGTCGCTTTGATCTTGCGGGACATTTGTGCTTTGAAACTGCTGGCGATGGTAGAGGCACGAAGGGTACGGGTTGTGGACATACAATTCGGAGACAAAGAATTTTGTCACCTATATATATGTTAGTTCCCGAGTCAAACGGCAGAACTCGGCACGCAGCCGCGGCGACCTCCCAGAACAGTTTCAAGGAGACCGCAGTTCAGAAGACCAGTCCCTGCAGGGACTGGTTCGAGCGAGAAAGAGCTGGCTCACCGAAAAAGGAAATGCCGTAAATTAAGCTTTAGAAGCGTGATGGATCACCACACGGTGTTTCACCACGGAATAATAAAGTTGGCAACCACCTAAGTAGGGAATCTGCGAGCAGACAAGTGAAAGAGAACGCTGAAGCAGAAGAGTGTCTAGAGGGGCAGTCAGGAGTATTATTAAGCAAGAGGATTAAACTCCTGTCGCAGATATATAACCCATCGACGCACTAAAGACACTCTGACAGTTGATGGTCGATCTGTGGGTCCGCTTGACGGAAGCAGATTGCTAGATAAGATAGGGACCTGACGTAGAAGCCCTTGGCAAAAGTTCTAGCAGTACACTTGGATGGAGTGGAGCTGGCTAGGGAAGGCATAACTTGACTGGCGTCAAATAAATGGGCTACAAATTATAAAAAGCGTCCTGGCGGAGATATCATCCGAAGGACCACTAAATATCGCAAAGTGAATGGCACTGCGCGACGACCGGGGACGGTCTAGATTTAGTGAGGGGGAGATGAAACGCCGTAACAAGAGCGCGCGGCATCTAGTGCTATTTTGCGATTTCCTAGGACCAGTATTTATACAACGGGAAAGCGCTAGCACTTCTGAAGTGTTATTACTAGCACTCAGGACTCTGGCTAGGTGATATAAAGGAGAACTGGAGTGAGCCCAAGCTGCCGGTTGTAGCCTCCGATACGACTAGTGTGACGCGCTAGCACGGTCTGAAGGCACAAACCACGGGGAAATAACCATAAGCCTACACAGTCAAGGTGCTAGCACCTAGAGAGCGAGACACAGAAGAGTGGTATTGCGAGCACGCTAGCTGGGGTGCGAGCGGCGAGTCTGGGATCTGAAGGGTAGTAAACTATGCGCTAGCAGCCTTCTAGCAAGGGCGCTAGTGTGCGGAACCCCTCTAGCGATCGACCCGAGGCCCGAAACACAGATGCGAGCACGTGACAGTCGCGACGCGGTCGCGAGTCACAAACAGAGACAAAGTAGATAGTAGAGGAATAGCTAGCAGGCTATTGGTGCGGATGCGCGGGTCACCACATATGCAGTAACGGATAAACGGACTGCTAGCCGGTGCTCTGACTCGTGCTAGATGACTCCAGGCGGCGGATTCAACTCCGCTTCGTCAGGATAGCGATTCCAGCAGCTGATGGCAAGCTGAGGGATCACTCACGATAACCATAAATGGACGCTAGCGGATCAGTGTGGCTGTTCTGCTTGGCATAGACCCATCATAAAACCAAACGGCAGTCGTTTCATTGGCTGTCGTATCTATCACATCATTTTCACTCATTTATATTATTCATTCTGTTTATCACATGTACCATGGACCTCAGTAGTATAAAGGGAGCACAGAGCAGGCTAGAAGATTAGATTATTACACCCCGACTTTGTACGAAGTTGGTGCAGGTGGTCTCAGGTTGCTAGTGGAGATTGTACACACACTTCACAAGTAGTAGCTTTATTGGAATCAATACTGTTGACTCTGGACACATCGAGATCTTAAGTTGAGGTTCTAAGTTGTTGGCTCGCGGAGTCTTCACGTATAAAACCAAGGGTGTTCTCTTCGAGAACCAGCTAGCAGTTGCGCTAGCAGCTTTGCCTTCACCCCGATATATTCGTAGTGTGTTGGATCGCCTGCTAGGTGATTGTGTGTTGACTCGAGCCCACTAAGAAGAAGACGGACTAGGTGCCCCCACCTCTAGACCGACTGTAACTTGTCAGTTACTTCGCCTTCACCCCGATATTGACGGAAGCGCTGTCGTAGTGTGTTGGGTCGCTAGCTGGACGCTTATAGTGTCTATTGCCAATACAAAGTGGAAACGTTCCTGTTCTTGGTTAAGGAATAGGTCAGCGGCTTAAGGACTGCCTTGTCGCTTGAGGATTGAAGTCCCCTTGTTGTTAGCCTCAATAGTCTTTGGGTATCCCATTGCGAGGATTTTCACAAACCTACATACTCTGCCCTGGTGCCCTCGATCTAGCGATCCAGCCACCTTGTATCCAACCCATATAACCCTGCCCATCCCAGGTGCTAGCGGTATTGTTGTTGGCAGCTGCGTAGTGCTAGCGTATTGTTGAACAGCTTTGTTGAAGTCTAGCAGTCGAATTGTGTTTGTTCCAAACCCGTTGGTCGCATACTACGGCCCGGACCCGAACTCACAAAGAGAAGCACTTACATCTTTGGAGGAATAGATTGTTGTAGTGGTGGTTTTGTGGTTGTTTTGTGCAAGCACGAATCTAAGCTATTTCTAGTCGTATATCAAGTGCACCGTTTCAGCGCCTAGAACAGTTTCGAGCAATTTATCTACATGACTTGTGAACCTACACTAACTCGGCAAAAGAAATGTCACCTAGCTTTTTTGCAATTTACGGGGCATTATAGCAGATTTCTGTCTAAACTTAAGTGTAGGGGCTGTGAGCGAGTCGAGGGCCGACATTGCAGCACATTTAATGCGATCAAAATCTGGTGATATGCCATCAAACCAGCCGAAATTGGCAAATGCCGATTTTTCAGCCACAGAGGTAATTCCTCCTAGGACATTTTGAACCACCCAAATTGAAGTTCAACATGTCCCGTATCATGCTATGCTTTGAATCATATAAAAACATACAGGCAATAAGGCACTATGTCACCCGCAAAATGGCTATTTTGGCCAAAAATGGGCCAAAATAGCGGAAAATGGGCCAAAATGGCTGTTTTTCTAGGCCTCATAGCTTGTTATTGCCTGTATATTTTTATACAATTCAAATTGGAGGATGAGTGCTAGATTTCTTTGAAAAAAATCCCCTGTCAAGTCAGAAGAACACCGATTTCTTGTTTTGCTCCACCTGATGGCGCATCAATAACATTTGATACCATCAATGATGTTAAAATGTCGGTGTCGACCTCCTTGAGCCACCTGTACTTGATTTTGGGCGAAGATGTCTGGTAGGAGCCTAGGAATCACAAAAAATGCAGGTGACATTTCTTTTGCAGAGTTAGTGTATAAGTCTTGCTTTCAAAAGAGAACTAAAGTTCAAATTGCCACAATCTATACTGGATTGGAACCCTGAACTTGCACAAGGACTATAGTGTTTGAGTTGATATAGTTGCATTATTGAACCGCGTTGTCAGGCATATAAAATGTTATACACGAGGTCCTCCGGAAATGACTTTATTCGGGAGTTTCTCGTAAGTTCGAGAAATGGGTAGTGAAATGAAAAGTTGATGGTTTCTCCTCAAAATTGGGAGAAGTGATAAAAGGGGAAAGTGTGGGGGCTAGTGGGAATGGATGTGAGTGAGGAAGCAGATGCGGAAAAATTAAACAGAATAGCTCCAAGTTAAGCGGAGTGTTCAATCACAGAATGTGGTGGCACAAGCACAAGGGTTTCTCAGTCCCAAGCTACTTGTAGATTCGAGAGGTTAGATACAGACACAAGGGTTTTCGGTCCCAGGCTACTTGCTAAAGGCGGATTCGGTTGACTAGATACAGATACAAGGGTTTTCGGTCCCAAGCTATCTATACAACAAGCACAAGGGTTTTCAGTCCCAGGCTACTTGCTAAAGGGCGGATTCGGATGACTAGATATAGATACATGGGTTTTCGGTCCCAAGCTACAGTCACGGCCAAAATTGATGTCCTATCCCAAAAAGGAATTTTCATGATGGCTCTCAATAAATGAGTGGTAATAAGCCCACTAATATATCATTAGGTAGCTTTTGGCTAGAAAGTTCTATAATACTCAAAAATACACGTGGTTTGACTGTCTACACTACTGGAAATTACTGCCTCACTGAAATTTAGTGATAGCCTAATAGCTGATATAAATGTGCATCCAAGGCCAAGTTCACGGCAAAGAGACATGTATTTTGCATCACATATGATATCTAAAAACTCCTCTGGCCAAGAATTGGCTGGTAATGGGTGTACCACTCATTTATTGAGAGCCATCATGAAAATTCCTTTTTGGGGCAGGACATCAATTTTGGCCGTGACTGTATCTATACAAACAAGCACAAGGGTTTTTGGTCCCAGGCTACTTGCTCAAGGCGAATTCAGAAAACAAAGTGCTGATACAAGGGTTTTGCACTCCCAGGCTATCAGTACAAATTACTAGAAATACGAGTACAAGGGGTTTCACTCCCAGGCTACTTGTATTTTGATCGAGGGCTAAAGAGGTGGGTTTAACAGAATAGCTTTGAGGAAGCAGACTGTTAATCAAGAGTTAAAGAGCGTGGGTTTAAACAGAATAGCTTCAAGGAAGCGGACTGTTTTACTTACGGTGAGTCTTGGGGAGGTTGTGGAAGGGAGGATGACTTAAAGCGAAAAGAGATGGATACTGGGGAAGTAGTTTGTTATTCTATCTACCGAATTATGTAGAGTATTTATATACGGAGTGTTTGGCATATTTTGTTCTATCCTGAGCTCGATGCTACGTAGGTCAATGGCTTCTGCTGTCAATCTGCCGTTTTACTTTACCGTTTTGTACAGCCTCATGTCAACATGCTATGTAAAACACTGGTTACCTTTGCCAATCTGACATCTTGTGTAGGGCCTATACAGCCTTGGATTGACATATTGTGTCAAGCATAGATTGTGGGCACAGGTTCAGTCATGACGTCAATTGTCAGGTGCTATGTCGTGGGTTGCAAGTGTTTTGTCTGTCTGCATGTCATGTTTGAAGGGTGGTTGCCGGTGCCGCCCTGTCAATGTAATGTGCTGTGCATGCTGTGTCCTGCATGTCATGTTTGAATACTGGTCGCCGGTACCGCTATATTGATGTAGCATGCTGTGCACACTATGTCCTGCGTCCTCTGTAGTTGCTGTTTCTTCTGTCGGTTCCCGTAATATTAGGTCACAGTGTCACAATGCATCGCTATTTGCCCCTATTGGTGTCACTACCTTTGTCGACGTTGTGCATTTTGTGGTTGGCAGGAAATGGTAAATTGTTCCCAGGATAGGTAGGTGACAGTGAGCTGGGGGTAGGCGGGCTTGTCTGGTAATTTCGGTGATTGCCGAATCTTATCCAAATATGGCTTTAATACTTTTCATCTCCAAACACTTTTGGGGGATGACAGCGTATTCATTTACAAGGTTTGGTTCGTGGTTATTTCACCACCAGCCCCATAGTCACCATTTCACCGTCAGCAGCATCCCTGTATTATTCAGAGGATGTGTTGATCACCAATAGATCGACACTGCACTCATTCGACCTGTTTCTGCTTTAACTCAACTCTCCCCTCTGTTCCAAGCAGAACTTGATAATACCCCTTTGTAGGTCTTGGGAGATACCCATACCCATTTCTGAGGTGTTTCCCAGAAAGGATTCTTGAGAAAGATCCTTAGAACACCTTTAGAGTTGTGATCCGGATCCTCGGAACAGCTGACAACCTGTTTCAGTGTATCCGCATACAATGGAAACCAGCAACTCTAACACTCAACACACTTGTGACCTAACTTGACCTCTCAGTGTCTCAACACAACACAATACATTGCCCAATTGCTGCTTCCTTGAACCATTTCCGTTGTTTAAGTGGATATTGGAAACAAGTCAAACAAAGTTCCTTGACTTGTCAATTGGCTGCACATTCCCTTACGGTTTTCAGGGTGAGACTTGCCAGTGGATGTTCTAATTCTTTAGAGCATCCCCCCGTTTCTCTGTGGTTCACCAGACAGCTACCAGGAACCAGTACTGTTGTATAGAAACAACAGTTTCAGCAATGAGCATAATCAGAAACATGCAAAATTATGTGTATCTAACTATGGCCCAATTACTGTCTTATCAATGCTGCAATGTTTTCGCAACTCATGAGCGAATGTGTCAAGATCAGGAAGATTGTGGAAATGTCTGGGTTGGATTCTGGTGAGCTTCACTCGTATTTGATATTGATGCCAGCATCAACTCACAATTCATTGCAGCTGGGTCTGCACGCAAAGTCAGTGCCATGTACTCTCCAGATATGCTTCCCAACCACAAGGGACCCTACTTTTCCCACGAAAAGTCAAGACTGGTCCAGCACCAAATCAAAGATGAGAAGGGGAACCTCATTGTGCCATGTGAGCTGTGTGGAAAGCTCACCGAGGGCACTCTCTTCTCAGCCCAGGTCTCACTGTTGACATACATCAACAAGGTCGACACCTTCCAAGCGAGCCCGCAACCCCCCTGTTGATAGCGCTTTCGACGGTGTTTCTCCGTCCAAAAAGGCTCGCACTACTTAGAAATTTATTGCTCCTTCACTTGCTGCTCCCTCAAAATAATAGAGAGGTTGTGCCACAGCCGCATGCGGCTTTTGGCCATTGTGCAAAGCCGCACAGCTTTTCCGTGTTTATCAGTGAGTGGTCAGAATTTTGGTGACTTGGTTGAGTAGTGGGGGAGAGTGGGGACATCTGAACTCCTTGTCCCACACAATACGCAATACGGGAGATACGGGAGAAGGATGAAAAAGCCATTTGGAGAAGTCTGATTCAGCTGGATTTGGCTCAGAAGCCGCATACCTGGTACATGCAGATTGGTACTGAAATGTGTAGTTTGGAGGTGGGTTACAGTGCCAGAACGAAAAAATGCTCCCGCGACTTTGCACAATGCCCAAAAGCCGCAGGAAGCCACATGCGGCTTGCGCGGCTTCTGCACAACCTGTCTAATCAGTCACTCAATCATTGATTTTTAATGTATATAGTTTTATAAGTAGTCTTATGTGTTTTTAATGTGACCTGGAATCATTGAGAACCCCAAAATCTGGTAGCGGGCCCTACCGCTCATCGGCCTTACCCACTTTATATGATTTCTGGTTGATGACAAGACAGGCAGGCCATTTGGCTGTTCTCAGGCGACGAGACATTCAGTGCAACCGGTGATAACACTAGAAGTTATTGGCAGCCCCCCAAAACTACTTTCTAAGTCAAAGTAATAAATACCTTGAAATTATTTTGCCTAAAGCTAAACACTCCACTCAATGATGTGACGGAGCAACGACCGAATTTGGATGAAGCACAACAACCCTTCAGCGCATATGCAGGGACATTTGGAGCATGATAAGCGGCCAGAGCGGGCGGCGGCGTCGTCCAGAGCAGTGAGAACGCGGTGGTACGTGGAAAGCCGATCGTCCGATGTATCCGAAGACGCGTGTGGCAGTCGTGAGAGTAAGCGAGACACTCTAATTTAAGACCGTGCCGAACATGCCGACGATTTTCTACGCTCCACAAAAACTCAATTCATTATTTTGGTTTGAAGTAATCCTAGTCGAAATCAAAGTGAACCCGGCTGCTATTAATAACCACTACTGGCATCAATTATTACCACCGTTTGAACGAATATCTCGACAAGGCCTTCGACATCGACAAAAATGGGCCCAGGACTTGTTCCTCTTTCTGGGACAGTCATATTTTTCCCGAGACTAACGGCTCCAAGTTTGGTGGTGGGGTGCAGGCGGAGGACGAGAGTGCGTGGGAAGAGCTGGCGGCCGCAACAACCGCGCTCGTGGATATGCCCCGGGCCGTCGTCTATGACAAAGGCGGCGACAATGTGCAACAAATTCTTGTATCCATTTTTTTTTTCAACAGCCATATCTCTTTGTGTCATGAGCGGTGATAAGGTTCCTCAATTCGGCTTATGGCTCCTCTACAAAGTGGCTCATATTATAAGCGGCCTAGGTGCTCAAGGTGCTTATAACTAGTTATGCACACTGTTGCGCTGTTTTCAGCAGATCGGCATCTTTGGGACGGGTACAATCTCAACATCCCTAACCAACAAACATTATGTTCTTCCATTCCGGAGAGAATTCCCTGGAGGCGGTTTTGGGTTGGGTGCTACACCCCGCTCGACTTTTTTTTCTCCCTTGATTCCTTGTTTTGTTCCTCTGGTTCAACCCTCCCACCGGTGTCTGGACACGATGGTTATCACTTCAAAGGGATGCAAGTGACGGTCCCGCTCGATTTATTTTCTCCCATGATTTCTTGTTTTGCTTACTCTAGTTCAATTTTCCCATCGGTGCCTGGAATTAAAGGGACACGATGGTTATCACTTAGAAGAGATGCAAGTGACAGGTCTATTAACGAGGATTCAGGAACGAGTAGGGTATACAAGACATGCCGCCGCTTCGCTCCGGCGATGTCGCAACGTGGACCTGGGAGATCAGAAGAAGAGAAGATATGCATTCAAGCTGTAAATACAACGCTGTAGAGAGGTATAGGGACCCGGAATGCCGATGAGAATGGGAAATGGCCTGGGGAATGCTCGTGTTTGAGGGAAAGAAACATCCACAGGTTAATACTGGGCAGTCCATGCATCAAGTGTTTTAATGAAAGGTTGGGGGGATCTCGTGGGCCGTGGAAAAATAGGCCAAGAACTGTACGAATGGCCAAGCAAAACGGTCCGAGTGAGCAGCAGGAGGATGTCCGTGAGTGGGTAAGTGGTGAAACGTAGCCAGAATCCGAGTTTTCTGAGGAGTGAAGAAATCATAGGATAGGCTTGAAATGAAAGACCACAGAGCCAGGACAGGTACCTTCAGGGAGGAGACAGATATTATCCGGCTTTGAACAAAACCACAGCACAGAAGTTTATATGATCTTGAAGTGCAGCATGAGACGAGACTAAGAGAACAACATTGACTGGCACCAACCCATCCAGATTTTGCAGTGAATGATGATCTTGGGCAAACAATAATCGCCGGTCGAGAAAGCCATGCACGATTCCGGGATGAGGCAGTAGCAAAATGAATTGATTGACAGCCAAGAAAGGCAATCAGAAGGGCCGTCAATCCAAGAGAGAACGGAACGAAATAGTCGTGGGCAAAGGCGGAGGACGCTGGAACTTCATACATGCTCCGGTGATACGGCCACGGTGAGAAAATAGGTGGTGGAGTGAGAAATTTGCTGCGTGAAGCTGCGGTCCGCTGGCGGTTTGAGGGAAACATAGTCAGCTGAGCCATTGCGATTGAATACTGCAGTCTGCAGGGACAGGCTGGGTACACCAGTGGGGCATAAGTGCAGCACCCGCAGGACGGGACGAGAGGAAAAACCAATGGAGTTGGACCTGCATGAGGCAATTGCACCGCCGAGAGACCATTTGCTTAAAGAACGGTTAATAGAGCGTCTATCCAGTAAGTGGCAGGTGCGGCCGCCCGCAGGGATTCTCAGGACTCAGACTTCGATGCGATTATAGATCGGTAGACTCATCGCGGCCCTCCCTCAGTGCCGCCAATCGGTACCACCGAGGGAATCGGACTATGAGTCAATTGGGAGATTGTTGAAGCAGGTATTTGATGCCATCACTGCGAGTGATCATCAGTCACGGTGGCTGCGACGGCTTGGTGGCGGCGCTCCCCGTCTTTTTGCGATTTCTACGACGGATTCGTGTCCATACTGGCTGCTTAGCTGAGCAATAACACGGTGCTGTCTGAAATTTACGGAACTACCTTGGTTCGGCTAGCTCGTCAAGACGGCGACGTTGAGCTGCTTTACATGGCGGTGGCGCGTGCAGGCCAGTTCCCATGCATTGCTTAGCTTGTGTCCTTCCTCTCGACGCGGGGTCCTGTGTAGCGCCGCTGTCGAATGTTTATCGAAGCTCTGGAGGCTTCGTGAGCGAGATGTGGGAACCAGGTATGTCACAATCCTACCTAAGATCCTACCAGTCCTGACATGAATTGCCCCCGCATATTGAATTACCGCATCGGTCGGGCTTGCCAGCGGGTCGGGAGTTGTCTAAACTTGTCTTCGGGCTGAGACCTGCCGAAATTGACGAAAGATTAGCCGAAATCCCTGCTGCCATCCAAGTGAATGAGAACGTGTCTCGTCTGTCCACTGCGTCCGGACACGCCATGTCTTTTCTCTGATTTACCCCTGCAGGGGCCAACTGTCAACGTCAGAGTTAAACGTGGCACCAGGGCCCAAGAGCGCTACCAATGTAGAAGAAACTCTTCTAGTCGCATTCAAAAGTTAAATTTGTACGGAGTTTCGACCGCCAGTTCAAAGCCCGCAGTCGAATTCTGGCCGCTTCATCCTATCCATCGTCCCTAGCGCTCACCCCGTACCAGACATGTAATTACCTCCTGCTTCTGTGCCCGGCTGGACCCTAAAACCTATCAGCAGTGCTGCGAACGTGATGAGGAAGCCTTCCAGTTCAGCCGCATGACCAGCTATGCTCATTAATAGGCACTGTGACCTGGGAACTCATCTCTTTTCCTGCTAATTCGAGGCCCTACACTCTTGGCAAGCACTTTCCATCCTGGGAGCGCCCAGGTAGACAATACCATTTCCATACATTGGTTGTGTATATAAGACCCTACTGTCTCAATCCAAAAATCAACCTGAAAAACATCTCTGGTCATGAAGGCAGCTCTTTCTATTGTTGCTTTGCTCTCCCTTGCAGCTCTCGCGGCGTCCGCAGCCCTCCAATGTTCGTCTGTTCGACTTCGCTCCCCACAATGGCTGCTTGACTCTCACTTTTCCAGCTGGAGGCGCCGTGCTCTCTTCATGCGCAGCCGGCGCCCGCGTGCTTGTTGAAACTCGCAATGTCACCGTCGCCGGACACGAAATCCAAGTTTCCACCAGGGCCTGCTCCGCCAATATCATCACCTCTCGCTCTTTCGAGAAGCGACAGACTCTCGCTTGCGGCCGTAGGTCTAATCCGACTCATGCGACAGCGAGGATTAATGATCACACATCATATTAGAAGCTACAACGTTGTCATGTGCAGTCGGACCCGCCGCAGCACCGGCTCCAGCCGATTGTGCTGCTCTCCAAGCCGCTCTGCCGGGCTTTGTCGCGGCCCAACCCTGTAATTGGTTACGTGCTTTGCCATGCATTTTTTCTGAATTACGTTATTCAGCCCCATTCTTTGTGGTAGCTCCCCAGTTCGTCGAAGAGGTCGCCCTTGGGACGTGTCAGTACGCGTGGATCAACAACAACGCTGTAGGTGGCGTCACCCTGGAGGGCTGCTGGACAGACGTGGTGCGTATCTTTCTCAATCATCCCTTATCAGAGACCTAATGCACATGTTAGGAAACCTTTGGTTCAATTCTCACTCCAGGATGCATCAGTGTCGGCCAAAATGCGGGTATTGCCTTTCCGACCACCGCCGTGGCCAACGACGCGTGGATCTTTGAGTTCGTCTGTTGTCTCTATGAAGAATACCACACTAATCGCGATCTGAATATAGAGTTGTTCATTCTTAAATTGCTTCTCTCTCATTGATCTTGAGTGGTTTTCGGCATGCCTGGTAAGGTAAGTATTCTTGCTGCTACGTAGTTTCGTGAAATTGTACCCCGTGAAATTGTTCTCCAGTGAATGTATGACAGTTATTATCTTTCTTCTTTACTTGGCGTGCAGGTCGTAGTTTCTGATGCAAACCTAACTGCAACTTTGAGCCGTTTGATGGAGCGCGGATTTTCAACTGAGTACACGTACTTTGGGTCGACGGGCGGCCTGGGCAGTATGTTCCGATGGCTCAATCATGCATAACCACGCCTTTGAACCCCCTGTTAAACTGGAATTCTCGTTCTCTCACGTGAGAGACTGGATGTACATATACGAAACCGTCACCTTTTCATTTAGCATATGTACCGCCTTTCTTGAAGTTTCTTTCTTCCCAGAGCCTGGCGGATCACTGGGTGAAATTGAGATTGAGAGCCCTAGTGGCAGGGCTTCGGCATCCGTTCTTCAGTTAATACTAGTAGAGCTGGCACCTGTGACCGCGCCAACGGCGGCCGATTCGACGGGCGGTCAACGGGCACAAGTCCTGGTTCAACGGCCTCAAATCCTGTGTTCACCTTTCGGTGACTGGGAACATGGCGTGAATATTTGGTCGAAATGGTATTCTTACACCTGGGTCTTGTGTCGGGCGGAAGAAACAGCACTAGACTATCTAGTGGATGTTCTATAGAATAGACGCCGATAGTGGGGCATTTCGGACAAGCCATAAAGGTATAAATGGTGCAACCCCAGAATATTCAGCAACCAAATATTGTCAGGTTTCAAATTTTGCTTGGATCTGCCGCGCAAGCATTCAGGTTGCTGTACTTTAACTCAGTATCTGGGAAAAGCTGGTGGGCTGAAAAATAGCGACACAGCCCAATTTTGAAGCTCTGCATGGACGACTTTGGCACATTGAGTGCTTCTATCGTGAGCTGCCAATGAACAATCACAGTCAGCAAGCACTGGCGAGCATTGCCCCATGCTGACCACGGAAACCGAGCCTCCGGAGGCTATGCGCTGCTAATTTGAACTTACAGACAGCTCGCATTTCATTTACATGATCCGGTCTTATTATTGATTCTTACTTCATATTGGCTTTATTGTCCTTATTGTTGTACTCACCTATAAAATGTACATCACATACATGAATAAAAAAACAGAACAGTTCGACCCCCGTATGATTTGATCTCCCATATTGTCCTGGCTAGGTCCTCGTCATTGCCTATGCCCTCGTTCACCCTCATATTCGCCCTCACACTGTCCCTCGTCATCTACACACCCCTCGTTGTCCGTGCATCTGCACAGTACAACCCTAACACCTCATACCCATCCTTTCCACTTACCTTCGACCTTCCGAGCCCTGGACATGTGTTGGCCAACTCACACACATATATGCCTTGGATCCTCCTCGCCTCCGCACTTGGATGGTTCACTGGTTTGTTGGCACAGACAGATTGGAAGACAACCCACCAAACCGGAGTGCATTGAGAAGTCCAAGTCACAGGGTCCACATTGGCGCAGGTAGTGAAAGCTGTATTAGTAGCGATGTCTATCAAGCTACTGTACTTTTTCGCTCAAATCAACAGGGGGTATGGCATGTGACCTATTTCACCTATTCGAGGTTTCGGCAGCCACCGAATTTTTGTGACACCTCGTCTTTTTTGCACTTTTGTGGGCAGTTTGGGGACCTGCATGACCGCTTAGAGGTCCAACAGAGGCCTGAGAGAAGGCGCGCTGATGCATGACCTCGACCAAAGCTCGTGATCGACAGGGGGTTGCATGACATGTACCGATTTGAAGGAAAAAGTACAGTATCCACATAGTACCCATTATGTACCCAGTAACACATCTTCAGCTCAATCTGATCTGTTGAGGCTCCACTAGATATCCAGGGGCTCAATAATGCATCTAGCGGCTCGATCCAACACTGCCCTTAAAACCGACGCTAAAGTCATGATCTGACTCTGTAGATATCTGGCAGCCTGATTAAGTATCCGGCCACTCAATCGAAATCCAGTGGCTCAATACTAAGCAGCCAGCCTTAGAGTCATATCCTGACTCCAACTTTGTCTTTATCTTCTTCAGTTGTTGTCAGACCATTCAGAGACCATGTGAAGTCAATAATTCTGAGTAGTTCCCTGTTGTTTCACCTCCAGTACGTAAGACAGTGGTTTACCACCACTGTTCATAGCTCAGTGTTGAATGTCATAGTCAGGCCACAACAGCCCTTTGGGCTGCCTTGTAAAGTCTACTCAACTCTTTGTAAATTGGTTTTTTACACTGACTTTCAGCCATCAATAGCATAGCCTACCACCCCAGGGAGGGTGTATGCTCATAAACTAATGCCTCACTTCTGCCCCCTAATAGGTTCAAAATGAAATAAAAACTGTGTGTGAACTGGTACACACCCTATCATTGTCTTGGTCTACTTGTATAGAAAACTGGTCATGTCATATCCATGCCAACTCACTGCCTACAACCCCATTCAGCACTATCTTTCCATTCCTGACCTCAGCCCTTCACCATTACTCCTCCGAGGCTACCCTCTGGCTCTGCCTCCAGTCCACTCAATCCTTGATCCGAGTCCCTTCTGGATTCGGGCTCCAGGTCCAGACCACATCGTCATCAATGATCCTCCACCGATCCGGTCATCTTGGCCACAGGGGTTTTCACACAATGAAGGATTACTGAGCATTTCCCCTTCCCTTTATTCATTTGTTCTTGGTTGCTCCCAACCTCCCTCCAGAAATCCTCTGGTACCGTCCGGTATTCCTCTGGTTGCACTCTAGACATCTTTGCCTGCATCCCAGCTCCAGATTCCGAGCCATTCCCTCTGGCTCACTCCTCCACGGCTGTCTCCCTTCTGGGTGACTATTCTGCTCTGCCTCGAGGTTCTCCATATCTTCCAGTGATCATCTGGCCTTTCCCCCAGCTCCGAACCTTGTCTGCCTCAACTGTCTCAGCTGTCTCGGCTCCATCCATACATCTACATGATCGATCTAGATGAACTGCCAATATCCGATAACTTGCCTGTATCCCACTGGTCAAACAGTACAAGTCACCCACTTCTGTTCCATTCCGGATTCATTCCCTCCATTTCCAGTTCACTCCGGTTCACTCCGGAACTCCGGAACTCCGGAACTCCCCCTCGACTCCATCCTTCCAGACACTGCGGACAGGTGCTGTGGGAGTGGTTTCATGGGGGATGACACGCACTTGCCATGGCATCTGCCATGCACATGCCTCCACATTTCACCATCATTTCCCACCGCTGACATCAGACCGGTTCAAAGTGATGTCACATGGTGCGACAGCCTTTCTCGTGCTTTCCACCACCATTGTTCCTGCTTTGTTCGCAATCCAACTCCCTGTGCACCTTACTCTAGGCTGTCAATCCAACTAGATGCCGATTTCCGAATGCAGCGCATACAGCTGGGCCTGAGCATACATAATTCTAGCCATCGGAGTGTCAAGTAGTACCACTGGGTGTGCTGTGCTACTTCAATGGCTGAATCTGTATTGCGGAGCTTCATGGGCATTGTCTTGTCTGTCGTGGTTCCTGGAGCGAGCAAAGACTGCCCAGCCCGGTCTCAAACCTCGCAAACTACAATCTGCTTCTCGTGTTTGCCACGTTACAGCACCCACTTTTGATCGGACTTTTTGACACTTCCACTCAGTCTTTCATCGCTTGCTTTCAAGTTCTGCACCATCTCTGCTTTCATTGAATCTTGTCTACATATAAGCCTCCTCACTCATGCCGCCCAAGTCCAGAGACAAGCCCAAGACAAAGAAGAAGTTTTCTGTCCGTTTCACCAAAAAGAAGGCTTCAGCAGACAAAGAGAAGGAATCAGACAAAGGCAAGCGGAGAGCCTCTCCTGCTGCAAGCCCTACTCCCAAGTCGTCGTGCAAGCGGGCGCGTACAGACACTTCAGGTACGGGCACCTCTGCTGCTGGTGCTGACTCCGGTACCAAAGCTGCACTGCCAAATGCGAGCACGGTGGAGGATGCTCGCGAGGATGAGATTGATGAGCTCTTGAAGAAGACAAAGATGAAGAAGAAGCGGGTGAGGAATCCCTGGGATATTCAGCCCAGCGACGTTCCCAACGAGGCCAAACCGATGCAGGTCAGCATTTCACAATGACCATTACTGTGTTACTCACCCGAGTTCCAGAAAGCATTCCAGCATGACCGATTATCAGGTCCCATATGTGCACCCTCATTGACGCGTCCAGAAATGTCCATCCAAGAGGCTGTTGCACATGCGACCAAGGTCTGGAATGACGTGCTAAAGGTCCCTGGGCTTATTGCAAATGCGATCGCACGTATTCCTGCCGAGTATCTTGCCTGTGCATTCACTATGGTGCTCCGGGCAAGTCTTCTTGGCTTCTGCCCTGACGTTGAGGGCCTTATCCAGTCCACCTATAACCAGCTCCATCGCCACTTGGCAGTTGCCATATTTCAATTTCTTTCCTCTTCCTTTGTGCTATCTGCTCTAGATGTTAACAACACATTCGCCAACAACTATGAACTGCTCTGTCAGATGTACAACAATTTTGTTTACAGCACTCTCAGTGCAGAACACCCGGAAGGAAAGGCGCCGCCCGGGGAGCCTGACCCAGGCGCATCATGAGAGTAAGGAATCCAAAGCTCGCAAACCAGTTTGTACTTATCTCTTTAACACACTTTTTCAAGCTCACATGGCTTACAGCTGAGTTGGCTCAGTTCGAAACTGCCAAACAGCTTCAAATGCACAAACCAGTTCTGAGGATGCTTTATGTGGAACAGGTGTACTTCCGATGACGAGTACACTGGACCTGGCCATCACCTTGTTCACGAGAAGCCTGGGTGAAACCCCATCATAACCAAATACCTTACTGAGACTCTTGACGTCGAAGACAAAGTCTACAGAAAGCACCACGCAAAACATGGCCAGAAGTATGTTATCATTTATTAGCTAAATCTTGCGGGATCTCCGGATTAATTCGATTCACAGAAAACCTGATACTCAGGAGCACAATGACCCACAGCCGGCCGCCTCCAATCTCAGTGTTGTCATCCCGCCCGATGTCTCTATCGACTTTTTCACTCCCGAATTTTACAATGCACTCACTATTCGCGAATGAGCTCAATATGCGAACACAGGGGAGGGAGGGAGGGAGGGTCTGGATCACGGTCCGTATAGACCTCAGTCTTCTTTCCGGAGATAACTTTTTTTTTCGGCAATATCGCCGGATTTGACTTGGTCCGATCTCGTCCGAGACTCCAAACTGTCATTTTACGGCATCTATTTTCAAGATCATTTGCCGTTTAAGGCCTCTTTTACAAGGAAAGAAATTATTTTGATTACATAGACAGACATAGAAGATATGGAAATGGGAAGGTAGCCAAAATTCTGGAAGGTTCTGACTGAAAATGAGACTGCAAACTCAAAGTTCACAATTCTCCCTGGCAAAAGTGGCCCATCAGCACAGCTTTCCTAATCCGGGGGAGTTGTCATGGGCTTGGCCATTTGCTTGAATAGCTCCAAGGGGGTGCCGGGCTGTGAATACCGGAACATACCCTGGGTGGTTGGTTCGTCGGCCACGTCAAAAAAATTATTTTCCAGTAGGAAAATTTTCGCAGGCAGAAACACGTTATATTTGCTTCTGGAGCATCTGAGATGATACCAACATGCTCTTCGAACATCTTTACTACAGTCTCCCTATATTCTCTGCATTTGGTCAATGCCTGGCCTATGAAGCGCAAATACTGTGACAATCATGTGCTAATTTCGATTAATGATTAATAGACATTGGATGCTGTGATACCACAATTGTGAAATCACTGAAATCACAACATTCTCTGCACTCTGGATGCACAACATATTGTGGAACTGCACTTGTTTTGACCATGCAAACAGTATTCAGAACAGGAGAAATACCAATATTCTCTTGAATCATGTTCCCACATACTTCCAAGTTAACCTTCCAACCACTCGGCATTTCGGCATCGCTCAAACAGGGGATTTCGTGATCCCCAGAAAAATTGCATCATCCCACATTGGATTTCCGCCAGTTTTCTGAACTTTGCACCCTCCCTGTGTGCTGGGAAAATATTCCAAAATGCATGTGGAACTATAGATCATCTCACAAGTCCCTGGCCAATCACTTTTGCTCAATTATACTCATTGCCCGTCGTTTCCACCTTTCCGACAGCCACCACATGTTTCCTATAGCTACCAGGATCAGAAGCATAGCCCATTCTGTCCCAAACTAATGGCAAATTGTGCTCAACGCACCATCCATGCGGTATCAGTGTTCCTTATCATCTTCTCTATATATTCATCTTTTGTTCATAACACCTGTGAAAAGCACTTGATCAGTAGTTCCTTTTGTACCCTGTTTTCAGCCAACAGATGATACAAGAGTTTAGCTACAATCTGTGCAGCATTGAACTCACCTCCAAACAACCCGAATACACTGCCTATCTGCTGCTGCTTATTGGTTATCTCACCCTCCGGTCGCTATAGACCATTCACTGACACAAATACTGATCTTGCCTGGTTATTCCTGAATTTTCTGCTTTCCTTAGGTTCCTGAACAAACCACTCGTTTCCAGTAAAACGAAGTGTGTCTAGTGGTTTTCTGCTGCCGATACGTCCTGCAGGAAATATTCTTCTGTTATCTGGAAGTACGGTCGAACCACGACTGTTTACCAAGATACACGAAATCCCTCACTCATTCACTTTCCGTGGCAAACGACACGCCTGATCGGAATTTGAAGTATATTTTTATACAACATCACAATGCTATCTGGCAGAAGGACGTACACGAGCCAGGAAAAGCCACCTGCCCCAAGTGCAGCTTGCGTCGTGGCTACGGGACATCCAGCGTCATTAACCTTGTTAAAACTCACCTAGACAAGGTCGGATGCACAGAAGCCCATCCAAGAAGGACAAGCAGCCCCGAAAATGGCTCGCTGTCGGCATTCTTCAAGGCGTACCAAGCGGCGGCGCGTCGGGAAGTAGAACACCATCAGACCAGCCTAATTTCTGTCCCCATGTCTCTTAAAAATACAGTTCCTGTTCAAGCTGCACCCAGAGAGAGACAGCTTTTGACTTTGTGTAGGTCTTTAGGGTGGGGTTATGTCCCTAGGCAACTAGCCTGTGTTGTTGGACTTGTAGAGCGCGGCATTGAAAATTGACAGCGTGGGCCATCATTTCCCGATATAGACATCACGTGATATGATGTGGTTGGTTGGTTCAGCCAAGTTTGAGAAAAAAAACAAAAACCGGCGTATGTTCCTCCATTCACAGAAAAGTACCCCCCTTGAATAGCTCAGCGACGGGCTGACCGCACCTTGAAGCTCGTCCAGAGAATCACTACATTTTGATGGCCCCTCGGCCAACCTGTGCGATGTCGGCTGAGGTTGGCCGAGGTTGGCCGAGGGGCCTCGACCGAGTTGGCCGATCTCCGACATCACATCGGCCAACTCGGTCGAGGCCCCTCGGCCAACCTCGGCCAACCTCAGCCGACATCGCACAGGTTGGCCGAGGGGCCATCAAAATGTAGTGAATATCTTTCTTTCTCCAAATTTCCTTTATTTGTATGCCCTGTAGCTCTTGCTTGGTTTCGTGGCTTGCCAGCGCATCAGTACAACTACCCTAGCGGACTCGGACTGTGACTTCCCTCCATGCCTACTTCCAGTGTCCACTGACCTCGCTTTTTAGGCGCGTGGTCTGCTCGTCGGTCGCCGCTTTTGGGATCCTCCTCCGTCAACAATCACTCTCCGCGCCATCGGTTTTGGCTTGATTGCCCCGCAAGATAACCTGCACCAGCCGCTAAGATTCGAGAGACGAACGTTTTCTCGTGTTTGTCCTCCACTCGTGTTCCGGCGCGCACTGTTCTGAATCCTGCTGGAGCTGCATTTATCCGCACACCCACCTTCAAGCGAAATAACTCGTGCAAGTCCTCTAGTCGGCTTCGGAGTCCTCAATGCGGTGTCTCTCATTGTTTTGCCACTTTCCACGTTGAATCACCTCGAGCCTCGCCGCCTTGCTCCCAGATCTAGAACTGATGTGCGCTGGGCTTTCCAACGTCTCGTGTACCTCACAGTCTCCTGCTTCACCGGCTCTCAATTCACACGTGCTCGGGTCCGACTCTTTCAGCTATTTCGTCAAGGCGCGCCTGCGCGTCATCACAAGTGCACTCGGACGGTATGTGACTTTTCCAACACCTCCTGGATCTGGTTCAATCGAGTGCGAAAACAAACCAGGCAACATGGGGGAAATGACCTGTAGCTGCGCGCGTCCGCACTCTGCTCAGAAGATAATAACGATACTCTGCGGAACGCCCATTCGATTCGGGGGCAGGTCCTGTCTTGTGGGCATTCGCCCTGTCGCCGAGGTGATCATGTTCTCTTTCGCTCTCCCTTGTGACTTTGCAGACGCGTGAATATCTCGCGATCCAAATCCACCAACCTCGACATCGCTTGCAGCCCGAAGAAATCCACAGGCTCGCGCCGTGTCTTCGCGCTCGCATGGGTGTCATCTCTGGATGGCTCCCCTGTCTCAAGTTTTGGCCCGGCATCCCTCTCAGGGACATCTGGACGACGAAAACCAGTGTTTCTGATGCTTTTTTTACCCCCCTTCCTCACATCAGACTCTCCAGCTTGCCTCACAGTCGTGTATCCCCGAGAGACCAAGGAGCAGCCGACGACCGTTTCCACGAATATTTTATCGGCTCAAGCTCAGGTTGCGGTATTATCGCAGCGCCGCAAGGAGCCCATTACGTGATGTTCAGGGATGTTAACACTTATCCAGCCACCCCACATGCACACCCATTGTATTCACGTCGGAGACTACTGCTCTTCCGCATGCACCCTACGGCCATCCGTAATTCCCACCGCTCTCATACAGTCCCCCATTTCTCACCATTCTTAGCGCACGTTGGGAGATTCCACTGAGCTTCAGCCGACTTGAACTACGCCCCTATACTCGATAGTCAGGGCTGTTCATTCATCAAGTCGTCCCAAAATGCACGCCCAGTTCTATTCGCTTCAGACACCACTGTTTTTTACGCATCCACCTCATGGCCATCCATCTCGAATCCCACCAATTTCCCTCGATCCCCCATGTCCCACTATCCTTTCCGCGCGTTGGGAGATTCAGCCGACCTGGACTACACTACACTTGCCTTCGACCAGTCTGTCCGTGATTGCATCTGGCTTCTGCGTGCTAACAAGGAACTTCAGTCGACTGTCACGTTACATCTTCCTTGCTGGACTAGGTGCGTGATTTCGCACATCTGAGCACCGTAGCTTCATCTCCGGTCACAGCTGTCCTGATTTATGACCATCTCCTGACCCTCGACGCGGAAATCAAACTCATCTGGTCGACCAAATTACGGCCGGGTACCTGCTGGTTCCTCGTAGCCAGGTACATCGCGCTCAGCGCAAACATTGGAGTTACCGTGTACAGTTTCAGTAACTTGTCTCATGAGGTGCGCTCATATCTTCGCCTACCTCCTGCACCTACTCTTTCTTCCACTTGTTAGCGGTACCGTATAATCACTTACTAATTCTTACTTACCACATTCATTCATCCCGTCATTCCTCTACTGCATAGTTTACGCTACTCGCTTAGAAGCCTCAGTTCCATCTTGGTGACTGAGGCGTACGTCCATTCCTTTACAATATTTTATTTCAGATCTAATTATTCCGTAGGCTATGCTAACAGGTAGATATCAATATAACGAGTTCCATCTTGGTAACTGAGGCGCTACGCTAACACCACTCACGCGATCTTTGCGCGCTCAAAGAGGTAGAACACCTTTGTGTTTTTGACGCCGCCTCACTCATATTCCCGACAGCTGCATCAGAATGCAATGGGTATATGATGGGCTGATTTTATCACAAGAGACTCTTATCGAGGGTGAGCACGCAGCCGATAGAGATTAAATAACTGAGGCCTCTGCAGTAACACTCAGCCTTCGCGTCTTCGCGATGTATGGCCTCAACATATGGGTCCTCGTTTGTCTCCTGAGTGCGATCTGCGTTATCGGAACTCTCGGACTCGTAAAACGTTCAATTTTTCCTTAAAATGACTCTGATTTGGTGATGCGCCTAGTGGGCGTCCATCACGTTTGGGCAACAACCGGAGATCCCTGCAGTACCGGGATTGGTTGGATGTCATGCGATGTATACCAACGCCAAGTGAGTTGTGGCGAATTATCCCTCCCGCTGTATTATTGACTTCTTACCTCACAGTTCCCTCCGTGAGTGGCCTCCCGCTTTTTGTTAATGATCTCAATTTGTATTTACAACTACTCAGGTGCGGCGGGGACCTGGGGGGCAATGTGAGCACATTCATCGCAGCTTTGATCCTGGGCACCAGTTTGATCTCTGGCTATTAAAATCAGACTCGTGTGCGATCTACTCGTGTTTGCGCTGACCGTCCGTCGGGCATACCTTCGGCGTCGTAAATCACCGTTGTGTGAGAGGATGTTCACAGACGGTATGAGAGCTTCTTTCCTTCCCCTCGCATCTTGACTCTGAGTTCCTATCTGTGGGGCTGCCTAGGGAGCATGTATTTCGGGCGTGTTTTACAGATTCAGGCGCAGAATTTTGTTCAATGGATGATATAGGATAATGGTCTTGGTCAATCTAGCGAATGTGTTGACGTTCTTCGTGAGTCGTGAATGCACTCAAAAGGAACCTTTTATTTTTTCTTCCATTCTAACTTCTGCAGTTTGGCGACGTGCGTCATCTCCACTTTCTTGTCTTCCTCCTTTGACTTAAATGGCACACAGGATCTCCTCGCGGGGTTCTTATCCTGGTTCACGACGAGGTGCTGTTTCATTCCACTCACTTCAAAAGTTATCCATATGACTGACCCGAGGTCCAGCCTGTCCGTAACTCTCCTCTCCCGACTGATGCTCAATCTTCACGAGGCTGCCAGTGGTGCTGCCCGGATCAACACCAACACAGTGGCCACACTGGAGACGATTCGGTTCACGGAGATGGGGAACACTTCGATTGGTGACACTTTGGATATCGAGATGATTCGGTTCACGGAGATGGGGAGCACCGCGATCGACGACGAATCGCGGAGCGGAACGCAAGCTAGCTTAGCTATGTAACATTTGTCAGTTACAGACTTTGCGGTGAGCCACCAAATCAACTGGTGGCTAGATTTTCTCAGCAACGCGCAGTCCTGTCGGGCCAATCTAGCCATTATGTATAGTCTCCAGAGGGAGGATCAAATGGTGGCCGGGTCAAGCGGAAAGCCCTCGGTATGAATGTCTGAGAAAAGCCACCAGGGAACTGATGGCCCACCGCAAAGCCTATAATGAGGGCACGGTAAGAAATGATAAAGGGACGGAGGTCATCCACCCCGTTTCCTCTTTCCGCCCAAGTTCCGCGTAATTTAAACCCTTCGGCTGACGAGCTCCGACGGCGTATCGAACATTTATTCAAGTCGGCGGCTCCGTGAGTCCGTCGAGTATCGCCATCATTTCTGAAGCAAATCTCCACCTAGTTCGCGTTTTCTTTTGGTCAAATTTTGATTGTGTTCCGGCTCATCCCCGGTGATTGCCGTGGATATGGCCGGGGATGATTGCCGGCCCTTGTGCGTGCTCCCTTAATTCTGACCACCACAATGAATTCGGCTCCGACGCGTCCCAACGCACATATTCAACCCATGGCGGTCCCACCCCAGTTTGGTCCCTTTTAGCTCCTCCCTTCCCCGTTTTCCGTTCGATTGCGCTGGAATCTTGGCATTTCTTTGCTTTGAGCGACGAGCAACTTCGACTCGCGGTGTATCTTCGAGTTCTGGCCTTATGAAGAATCTCTTTCGGTCACTCTCACGTAACGCGTTCTCTTCACCAAACAAAAAAGCTCGAGAGCGCTGACCATCAAACAACGCACAAAATCACTACTCGAAGACTTGTTCTGGGTCCGGCCCTCCCTGGGTTGGTGTTGCAGCAGCGTTGGGCCCATATCTTCCAGGGCTCCCGGCTGAATCGGTGGTTATCTCTCAATATTGATGGTCTAAAATTTGGCCAGTCTGCTGGAGGTTTGTACACATCGTGTGTATCGAGACGAACAGCTCACACTCGTCGCATTCAGATTCTTGGTGTCGTGGCGCCGGCACCCCTTCCGCAAGCCCAACGGCACAAAATACTCGATCTGCAGGAAGGGTGGATGATCCCCTCGTGGCGATGGAAGCCGCACTCCAGGTCTGTACATTATCTGGCGTGACTGTTTACGATTAGGGGGCCATGCTCATTATCCATTGACGCGGCGATTTTATCAAGACATGACCATCGAGTGCCACCGCACGGTCAAAAAAAGCCTGACAAAGTCCATACGTCTCACTATCCCAAAGAAGGCGCGGATCTCAAAATTCTTAACAGCCATTTTGCATCTGGGCCATTAAGTTAATTGCATGGGCTTCTGTTGTAACGTACAATGCTCGTGAATTTAATCTGAGTCCCGATGATGGCGTATGAAGGCGTCAGGATCTGCCTCGTACTCCCGATCCATGCTTGCAAGCAGGTCTCTTTCCGTTGAGGACTCGCAGTAGTACGTCTGCAGAAGAGGTATCGTCTCCGTCCGCGCTCGTGTCTCCCTGTCCTTCCACGCAGTCCGGCTCAGCCGTGCCATCGGGGGACACGATCCCCGAATGGAATCCCAGCCTACCTTCTGCGTGCAAAGCGGCGAGGCTATCCAGGGTGTCGGCCGATACGTCGTGATGGCGAGCCGCATACCACCAGAGCTGCGTCTCGAAAACGCCGCCGGGTTCCAGGGTAACTTCCTCCACGCGGGATATCACTACCGCCCGATACAACGCGTCGGTGAATCCGAGAACGGATGTCAAGTGCAGGAACTGCAGGTGGGAAACAAGTGTTGTGGCGGCGGGTTCGTACAGAAGACCCCGCAGTAGGGTGTCTGTGATCAAAATATGATCCTCGCCAGGGGAATCCGAAATCTCCAGCTCTTCCAGTTTGGATAGCACGGCGAGACAGTTTAGTAGCTCCTCGTCCGTGATCACGGCATGGATTTCAAGGCGGGTGAGGTGGGTGTTGAATTGAGAGCGGTGTGCGAGGGCGAGGAATTGATTTTGAGCCCAAATAGGCTGGATTGTAGCATCGTCGTGGCGGCAAAAAGCGAACGATTCCAAACAGGGAAGGGTGAGAGAATCGAAGAATCGGCCAACATGAAGTGAAGTGTCGACAGCCAACTCGAAAGTTATGGATCGCACATCGGAAGAGGTCAATTGCCTTGGTTCCGGAAAATCCATTCCTCGGGAATCGATACGAAAGGTAGCCGTTCTGATATTGCTGCCATGGGTCAGAAGGGAAAAACAATCGGCAGCCGGGGCCCCAAAGTAGGTGAATGTGAGGAGTTGTGCCCATGGAAGATCGGGGACGTTGTCGATTTCACCCCGGAGGGTAATTTCTGTCAAGCGCGGCGCCTCTCGGAAGATGTCCACCCGCTTCCAGGAACCGGCGATGTGAAGCTTTTCTAGCCGGCCGAGGTTTCCTTTTGCACCAGTTGGATATTCGCTGGGATCAGCGTCTGACGCGAGGAAAACGTCCTGCCACCTGGGCGCATGTTCGCTGAGCAATTGAACAACAGAGAGCTGATGGAAATCGAATTCCGAGCAGTAGACTTGCACGAACAAGGGGTGATTTCCTCCTCTGTTCAATGAAGCCTCGAGCAGAGACAGGAGGGTGTGTGCGGCTGGAGCACAATCGTCCCACAGAGATGTGTCAACGACGATCGTGGACCAGAGTCTTGCGGTTTCCATCGCCACATGGTACCAAGACGAGGAAACCTAGCCATTGTCAGTCAACTTGAGGCGAAGGGAGGAGAGACGGAACGCACCTGTGCCAACTGCAGTAAATGTCGCCCGGACAAACGCTCAACTTCCTGTTGCGGAGTCGTATGTCTCGACACATGATATATTTCTGTCGGTGAACACATGTCGAAAATCTCTGCCAGTATTTCCGCGGGTAGGCGCCGGACGGGGGAAAAGATGCTCCGACATCCGTCCGTATAAGCCACCAGGCTCTGGCGTTCCGAGCCCAAGCGCTTGAGGTGATATTCCAGTCTAGTTATCTCGGCGTCGTAACGATCCAGCTCAGCTGGCGCCGCAGAAATCGTACCCCCAAAAGTCGACAAATTGAGTGGCACGGTGTTGGAGCGTAGGATATCGCGGAGTTGTACAATCTGGGCAGCATTCGGGAGGAGGGAGGACGAGAAGCCAGTGCCACATGAGTGGCAGGGAGCCATGCCACCTGAGATCATGGTGGTCTGAGACTGAAACAATGAGACAGAGCGAAACACCATCAAATGCCGGATAAATGTCTTGCCGAGATTTACAGGGGCGCCGAACAAGTGCCATCGAAAATTGTCCGTTCAGCGCTGCTACTGCCTCGACTTCGAGGCGGATGAAGTCATGGTGAAGTGGTTCTGAAATCCGGAACGGTCCGCAAGCGGGGGCGCCTCTGTAATTTTTTGGTCCACTGAATATGTGAACCACTGAAGAATTGAATTTAGACAGTTTCTCGCGCGCCTCCGACAACTTGGTGTATCGACAACAAATAAATCATTCCAACGAGTTTGGAAACAGGCCTAAACCTACGAAGTGAAGTAAATCGAACAGCAATAACAGATCATTCGAATTTTGTCCAACACACAGGTGATCATACATGCACAACACAACGACAATTAAAAACCCATCTCCTCGCAACTCAGAACACAAGCTCCACCGGCGCCAAGGATGTCCCCACCACCACCTCCCCACGCCGCAACCCCTCCTCGTCCCACCCCACGCGCCCCTTGCTCACCCCGCGCGTTACCGCATCCCACTCAACCCGCCGCGCGCGCCCCGCGCCCGAGGGATCCTCCACGCCCTCGCGCGCGATGACGTTCACCGACGACAGGCTCGTCGACGCATGGAACGCGCCCTCGTATGTCGCGGGGAGCGACACGGAGGCGGGCCCGAGCGCAGTGTGCGCGCGGAGGGCGATGTGTGCGGTGGGCGGCGCGGAGAGGACGGCGAGGCCGAGACGGGCGTGGGAGGTGTGTGCCGCGAGGTCGAACTTCGCTGCCGCCGAGGAGGAGTCGGCGTTGGTAGATAAGCTTAAGAGGTTGAGGGTGCCGTTGATGGCGCCGTTGCTCGTGGAGAGCCTGAGTGTGGCGCGCGCGTCGGCGTCGTCGGAGTCGTGGAAGAGGTTGACGTCGACGTTGATGCCCGCGTTGGAGGTGGTGAGCGTTAGCTTGGAGGCGTTGTAGGTGCCGTCGATGGGGCCGAGGGCGTTGGTGATGCGGGCCTCAGATGCAACGAGGGACTGAACGCGGCACATCAGTATCTCAGAGATCAAAAGATGGAAGGAAGGGAATCGGGTGGAAAGACCGTAATACACACCTGAATCCTGACCGCACCGAGCGAGGTTGTGATGCTGGCATTACCGGCGAACAAGGACTGCACGGAAGGAATGAGCTCGAGCCTCACCGGACGAAGTGAAATGAAATGGAATAAAACGAACCTCAGCATGGATGCCCGACAATGCGCTCTTGAGGTACAGCCCACCAAAGGCGACGTGGCTCAGGTCCCCAAAGTTCTGCGAGAAGATCTCGAGATCTGTGAGGAAACGGCTGATGGCGAGGGGCGAGTCGTCCTCCGTGCGGGGGAAGGTAACAGTGACGTCGAAGCGCAGCTTGTGGTGGTCCGAGTGGCGGCGGCGACGACGGTGGCCTTCGTCGTCCCATTTGGTCTAGATGTGGTGATAGTCAATCAGTGTGAGGCGAAAAGCAGCCGAGGGCGAAACGCACGAATATGCCCACGCCAGTCTCATCATCGCCGCGTTTGAGGAGGCACGCCTTGGCCCCGTCGAGGAACTTGTCGTGCCAGAAAAACGCCGTGATGTCGACCTTGATGGAGTCGGAGACGTCGTCTGACTGCACGTAGTTGACGCGCCCGCCAGAGGAGACGCGGTGCTTCTGGTGGACGCTGCGCGAAATGAGGAAGAGGGTGTCGGCAGAAACGGGGAGCTCGAAGCTCGCGTCGGCAGAGTAGGGGAAGTCGTCTGTGATCTCGGGGTCGGTCTCTCCAATGTCAGACCATGCCTCGCAGTGGTCCACCGACATATCAGACGGGATCGGCCATTCCTGAACATAAGCACCCGTCAGTCAACCCGTTTCTGGGTATTTGTCCAAGACTGCAATTCACCACATCGGCGAGCGTGAACGACATCGGAACCTCGAAGCGAAGGTACCGTGCACCGGCCCAGAGAAGTAGGCCGGAGAAGGCGAGCTTTCCCAGGATCCTGCGTTTCTTGGACCTCTTGTCCCTGCAGCTCTTGCGCCCAGGGCATTTACCGGTCTGCGAGGCCGGGGCGGGGAGATCTTCGAATTGAAGGGAGGTCTTGCTGTCCATGGCGGATGATGATTCCGTCGCAGTTGACCAGGTTTATATGCTCCTGAGAGAAACTGCGCCGCAGGCGGTGGCCCACATGGCCTGGGCTGCTGCGCGGCCGTTCAGCCGCGGTGCCGTGCCGCGTAATCCCCTCTCCGCCTCGTTGTTGCGTAGCCTCGTTGGGTTGGTCCCGGACTTTAATGCAGCTCTGCTACATTCGACGGAGAACGCCATGGCCATCATGGTCGACATCGAAGCCGCTGGCTGTGCGATGGGAAAAAGCGCCGGGAATGGCCGGGACGCCGGTAACGTGACGTACTGGTTAAACCACTTTCTCCCTTAGGAAATTGTGCCTGGATACGATTTGGAAGCTGGCCATTAGATCATTAGTATATCGAACGAGGCACGAGTTAGAATCGATATCATAGTGTCTGTCAAGAGAGACTACATCAGATCTACCTTTCTGGAATCCGTCCTACCCGACCTATATAGGAAGACAAGTTCTATGCTGCAGAAATGCCTTTCCTGGGAGGAAAGGCCCTGTGTTGTTAAATGAGATAGTGTAATTGATACGAGACCGGGAGGGAGGTGGTGCGCTCAAAATCAACAATATTCCGAGTACTGTACAATTTCGTCCAAATCGACATGGGGTGTGACGCGTGACCCATTTTACCTATTCGACATTTCGGCAGCTGCCGATTTTTTGCGTGACACCTCGAAAATCTCGGCATCTGAACCGGAAATTTTGCCTTCTTTGCCTTTTTTTTTTTTAGGCGATTTGGGGCCTGTGTAACCACTTGGAGGTTCGACAGAGGCCCGAGTGATGCGTGACATCGACCAAAGTTCGTGATCGACAGGGGGGTGCGTGACGCGTGACTGCCGATTTGAACGAAATTGTACAGTATACTGTACTATTTCGACCGTAGGTTCAGCCTGTGTGACCTGTGACCTATTAGGTTCAACTTTCTGATGGTTCAGACGGGCGGGAGACGTGTGACACAATTTTTTTAGGTTCAAATTTCCTTGGTTCAACTGTTCAAACTTGAGTCCCAAATACATGGAAGTAGCAATTTTATGCAGATACGAAGCTATTATTTTATCCCTCCTCAAAGCGCATGGGGCCGAGGTATTTTTGTAATTCTTGCATCTGGAGAGGCTGAAATGGCACTTGGTTCAGACCCTCCGGTGACCTGTGACCAAAATAAAATAGGTTCAGTTCACCGGGCTTGTGACCTGTGACCTGAACCTACAGGTCGAAATAGTACAGTATCCGAAGGTTTCTGATGTAAAAAGCGAGCATTTGAGACAAACTTGTATTGAACCCACCAGCTAACAAACCCAACGTTACATAGTTTATGATCCGCCTCAATATTCGTCGTCCATCGAAGTCCCTTGCGTCGTCGCAAACCGCATCGTCTCTATATTCAACGTGTTGGTGTCGATCTGGGCAACACCAGCCTCGTGGAGATTGAGCATCAGCCGAGAGAGGAGGGTCACGGACAGGCTGAAATTCGGATCAGTCATACGGGCAACTTTGTAAGAGTGGAATGGGACCGCACCTCGTCGTGAACCACGATAAGAACCCTGCGATGAGGCCCTGTGTGTCATCCAAGTCTAAGGTGCAAGGCAATGAAGTATAGAGAGGACCCACGTTGCCAAGCTGGAGGGGGAATTAGAATGTGCGAAGAAGTAAGATGTTTCTTGAGTGCATTCATAACTCACATAGAAGGTCAAGACATTAGCCAGATTGGCCAAGACAATTATCCTATATGATCCATTCCACAAACATTCTGTGCCTGAATCTGTAAAACGCACCCAAAGTACATGCTCCCTACGCAGCCCCACAATAGGACCTCAGATTCAGGAAAGCGAGGGAAGAGAAAGTAGGCCCACGTACCGTCTGTGACCATCCTCTGGATCAACGAGCCAGTGTACAACGGCGAGCCACGCTGAATGTATCCGTGATGGATCGTAAGCACAAACACGAGTATATCGCACACAAGTCTGAATTGAATAGTCCACCATCAGACCTGTGCCCAGGACAGAAGTCAGGGCTGAATGCGCTCACATTGCCTCCCAGGCCCCCGCCGGACCTGCAAAGTCATCAGTCCAAATGGAGGGCATTGACAAAAAAGTTCGAAGGCACTCATGGACGACACTATCAGGAAGGGAGTCAATTATCCAAGGCAAGGGACGACTGAGCTCAACTCACGTTGCATCGCTATATATTGCATGACATCCAACCATTCCTGGTACGTCAGGGATCTCCGCGTGTTGCCCATACACGATGGACAACCACTAGGCGCATGTCCAAATCAGAATTACTTCATTGGCAAATTGAATGCTTTACGAGCCCAAGAGATGCGATAACACAGATCGCACTCAGGAGACAGACGAAGTATCCATATGTTGAGACTGTACATTGCGAAGATGCGCAGGCTGAGTGTTGCTGCAGCGGCGTCAGTTGCTCAATGTGTATCGGCTGCGTGCTCACCCTCGATCAGAGTCTCCTGTGATAAAAGCAGCACATCCCATACCCATTGCATCCGGACGCAGCTGTCAGGAATATCATTAAATATGAGCGAGGCAATGTCAAAGGTGTAAATGTGTTCTACCTCTTTGAGCGCAAGAAGATCAGACGTGAATGGGAGAAAGAATATGTACAAAGTCACTAACGCACCTCATGATCCAAGTTCCCAAAATTATACACCCCAACTGCGACATTTGCGCTCAGCGCAATGTATCTGACAGCAAGGAACCAGCCGGTACTTGACTGTAATTTGGACGACCAGATTAATTTCACCTCCGCACCAAGGGTCAAGAGATGGTCATAAATGAGAACAGCTGTAACCGGAGATGAAGATACGATGCTAGGATGTACAGAATCATGCACCGACTCTGGCAATGAAAAAGTAACGTGTCATTCGACTGAAGAACAGTGTTAGCACGCCGAAGCTCGACTGGATGCGAGAATGGACGGACTGGTCGAAGGCAAATGTCGCGTAGTCTAGATCGGCTGAATCCCCCAACACTCGCGAAGGATGGTCAGGCATGGGAGGGAATGCTGGAGAGAGGTGGGATCTGATGTGGATGATATAGAAGTGGATACATATCCGGCCGTTTGATGAACATTCCCAAATATCACATCAGCTGGACTTCCTGTGGGGGCCGATCCTTACGATCTGTGCCGGCGAAAGAGGATGATTGAGCCTGGAGAGATAAACTCTTCCAGCCTTGAGCTTCTTCGTGAAATAAATTCCGGGTCGGAGAGAGACTCGAGTGAGTTCTCGTGCTCGCTGAAAGTGGAAAGATATGAATCATAGAAGCCACCCAATCTTGCCACACGTGGTTATTTCGGGCTACCGATGTCGGACCGGACGAGTCTGGGCAGAAATGTCCACATTTGGAGAGCCAGAAGTAAGAATACAGATTCCAGCAGTCTCGTAGACAGATGTGACAAACCATTGAACCTCGTACCTCGGTTGCTTGTACTTGATTCCTCAGCATCCGCTCAGGTTTAAAGAATTTCCTTTTGAAGTCTTCTTGAGGCTAACCGCGAACTTGCTTGGCCAATGGCCAGTAAGAGATGAGAAATTAAGAGAACCATATGCACTGTAAGATACCCGCTGAGAATGAGCCAGTCGAAAGGAACAGACTGGATCGCCATGGCTTGAATATGGGCGTTGGAACGCATCAGAGCCGAATTCATTGCGGTGGTCGGGAGCAAGGGCCATTGGCACAAGGGCGGCAATCATCACCTGGCGATAATCACAAAAAATTGACCAAAACACAGAGAAAAAACGAGGCACTCAGCCACATCATCAGATGGCGAGTTATATAGTATATACAGAGCCGGCGGGATTTAACCGAATTACCATGGAAAACTCGTGTTCAACGCGCTCTCGGAGCTCGTCGGCCGATCGGTTAAGTTTACGCCCAACGAGGACACCATGCACAAACGGCGTGAAGGATCTCCACCCCTTTGTCCTGTAGATGCCACGAAGTACCAGAGACGACTTCCTGATATGTATTTGCGTTATCCTAGTGTATCAAACTGTTTCAACCATTTTTCTAGCTTGGAAGTGGGATACCTACTTGCAAAGTGTTGATATCGGTAACCGGCAATGATGATGGTTTTCGAATCGGCGGAAATTAAAACCACGCAAGATGATCCTCCGCTTCGCCCCGGTATGCAAGAGTGCAAGACAATTAGAGAGCTTGAGCCCAAGCGGCATGCCGCTTTTTAGGTTGTGCAAAAAGCGGCATGCCGCTTTTTTACAACTTTTGTGTGCACCTCAAATTCACACCCTGATGCTATTGCACCTTGTTAATGCCCTTTAAAGGAAAAAAAGAAAAAAGTGGCATGCCGCTTTTTGCACAACCTAAAAAGTGGCATGCCACTTGGGCTCAAGCTCTCTAATGTAGTTGTAATCCTAGTCTCACTTATAGTCAGACTCCACGAGATTCCTGATACTGGGGTTTTTCATTCAAATCAACAGTCACGCATCATGGACCCCTCTGTCGATGTCGGATATTGGTTGATGTCACGCATCACGAAGGCCTTTGTCGAACCTCCAAGCCATCACAAATGTCCTTTCCCGCCCCCCCCCCCCCCCCCCTCCAGGAGCACAAAAAAAGTCAAAATTTCCCTGAGATTGTTGAAATTTTGGGAGGTGTCACGCAAAAATTCAGCCGCTGTTGAAATGTCGAATAGGTAAATCGGGTCACGCATCACACCCTCTGTCGATTTGAATGAAAAACCCCAGTAGTCAATGAATCTTTTTATATGGAGTCTGATTTCGTTGGCAGGTGACCTCGGTTTTTGATGGACACGTGCTCACTTCCCCACGCCCAAATTCAGACAACCTCGTCTCACCGGAATGTTGGGCACTTGCATTATTGTGGGGATGTATCAACGACGCCACACCCACACTCAGACTCATCAGGCTAAATTGTGCGAGTTGCGCCAGTGTGGCGCGAGTCAAACGAAACAGCGCCATTCTTGCTTGCATGAGATCCATCATCGTGATCCGCAAACACCGATCAGTGATTCCCATTTTGTTTTGCTCCTTCCTTCCTTCCTTCCTCTTCCTCCCCGCCGCACCTGTCATTGACACCGGCGACACCCAGCCTCCTACACCCGTCCTCGACCGCACGGAACATCTTTGGGATGCAGCCGGTGCCGTATGGCAGCGCAGAGGTGTGTGTCTGCACTTCGTCTCAGTTCGGCTATTATTGACCAGCTCACACCGGCCCCGCCTGTTCAGCTCATCATAGTAGCTGTGCGGAAAAAGTGAGTACATCCATCCCTCGTTGTAGCTCGCCCCTTACGTCCATCCGTGCGGAGCTACTCCTCTCGCGCTGGGCATACTCTGAGGGCAGGGAACAACGCTGTGGCGGGGGTGCACACAAAATGTGGCGGCTTGCTGGTGCTTCGAGGAGGAACACGTTGGACGCAGATCTGGGCATGCTTGAAACATGCAGAATTTTTCTCTGGAGGACGGGGGGCAGATACGAAGGTGCTCATTGGGTGCACATGTGTGCAGCAGCGCAGTTGCGCGCATTGGCGAGACAGTCCGATAACCACATAACTATATTATGTGTACTGTATAGTGTATGCCGCTATATGTACACTAACTGAATACAATTCCTTTACTGTTCAAGTTTACATCCGCTGTGAGGTCTCCGAGCGTGCTACGCACCGCTCGTCGCCTCATGGCCCCTGCGAACCATCTGCACAACTGACGGGACAAGCTCAGAGATACATGACGGATCTTTCTAAACAGGATTCTACGTTACTGGAAGCTGCTTCCGAGCGAGACCAACGCTCTCCCCACATCCGCATCGCATGCAACCTGTACCCCAAGACTCTCGACGCCTTCGACCCTCCGCATACGCACCTCCAGCGAATGGCGGTCTCCCCATACCACACGGATTGTGTTCGTCACTACTCGGTGTCCAGCAATAGGATACGACCGGTCCCCTCCCATGGCGCGTGGACGACCTCCCCTCTTTTCCGTTCCTGGACGATCCCTCGCACTGGATGGACCTACCGCGTGCCTGACGCTGACCCATTGGACGAGGCAGAGGATATCCTGACACAGCCCGTCCCCCACTTCACATGCCGCATCGACTGGCCGAGGGGAGACTGTCCGTCTCTCCCCCTTCCTGAGCACTCGAGCACCTGCCGACGCAACTACCAGGCCATGCCTGGAGCTCTAGACGTATTCTGAGGTCGTTTGGCCTCACAGTGCCTCATGCGCACCCAGAGATGATCGGTCTCCTCAGCAGAGGTGCCCGTTCTCCTGCCATATATGCACCCCGAAACACCTCATGACGTCCCCTGCTCCCTGGAAACACCTGCGACCCGCATGGCACCTATGGAAACTGTGGGAAGTCATCGAGGAGGTATAAAAGGGAGCACATTTAGTAGGAGTAGTCAGTACCTTCTGGCCTGCAGAAATAGCTTTCGGGGTGTTTTCCCCATTTTCTGTACCGTTCTCAAGCTCAATCTAAAGGGGTACTCCCAGCCTTCCCGACCTCGTACCTCTCGTGCACCCTCCTCCTCGCCCACTGCTGGAGGCAGGCCACACATCTTACATTCACTCGTTCCTCAGGCGTCTCACCTCTCACACCTCCATCAGCAGGGTCCCTCCTCACCGGACCCAGTGTCACAATCCCAGGCTTCCTCGATTAGGATCACCGTTCTCGCGAGCTTCGCTCTGTAGAAAACAGGCCCGGAGAGAAGCCAGCACATACAAATCAGCCGTCCGTAGCCAACGAGACCGACCGTCTCGCTGTCGACCGAACAACATCGGTGTCATTGTCTGCGCGACACACATTGCATCTCCAGCGCTGGTTCTAAGGGGAAGAGCGCACGAAGGAAAAGCAGACAGGGCAACGTATTTAGGGTTCCAGTACACTCGTACGGGGAACCAGGTCTAGGGATTACATCTTCTCTACCGTTTTTCACTGACAGCAGGTCTGCCACACACGTCCACACCTAGGAGACGAACGGTCTCCACGAATAACCGTTCACACACACACACACACACACACACACTGCTCATACAAGGCCGATTCACGCACCGACCTTCCCCTCTATCATTCAACTGTACCTTCCCCTCTAGAGGACAAACATAGTCGAATTCGAATCACATATCTTTCAATACCCACACCGCGGTCCTTATCACACCGCCACGTCAATTCTCATCTCTTTTCATCCAAGCCTCACATCCAGTAGCAATTTTTGTTGAATTGTTCAGGTTTACAAGCGTGGACGTGCATCTGACTTTTACTCTTTCTAAGTAATGCATGCTTCACTTCCGCATACATATTTCTATGTACGTTGATCAATGATTGACCTTCCACCCTCGAAATCATTTGAATAAAATAAATAGATGGAGTATCTTTGCCTTTGCGGAGAGCGGAAACAAGCGAGCGGCCTCACAGCAAAATAAATGTTTGAGAGTGGCGTAAGCTGTGGGTATGTGCGCCACACTCGCACAACACTCACGCCACACTGGCGCAACTCATCCGTGCTGGCCGACGAGTCTGAGTCTGAGTGTGGCGTCGTTGGTTGATCCCCCATTATTGCTGAATGCATTCGGACGCAATTTCGGATTGAGAACTGGTCACGTTCCCCATCAAAAACCGAGGTCCATGATCAGACAGTGCCAACAGATTCAGACTATTGTAATCCAGTGTTGCTTGCCAAATTGAGATGAAAACTCTCCCGTGTAGGTGCTTAAAAAAGCCACGAGATAAGATGCGAACTTCAATCTCATGCCACTGTTTATTTCCACCGAGAAATCAGCACTACCATCGAGGTGAAGTGGGAGCTTTATTCATTTGCCTTGTAAGAAATATATATCAGGGATGTGCAAGAGTGCAGAGGACTCTGCATGATCACAATGTCAAACGGTAGTAACCGTCGCATCGAGAAGTTTTCAGTGGTGATTGACCAGGAGTCAAGACATGGATGTGTGAACAGAGTCAAAAAGACAAAAACATTGATAACCTCAGCCTAACAGAGGGACAGTGTACAATAACGAGATGGTCCAAGAGCGAAAGAGGCGACGATCTCATCACACAACTCCAGAACTGAGAAGGAACAGTAGCAACAGGAAAGAGGCATCAGATGGTCTGAGAAACGGTATTGAATAGAACCGCGCCGGGATGGAGATAACCAAGAGATTACACAGCAGACACCTTGAATCCTAGTACTTGGCGGCAGACAGAACAATTGAGAAATCCGATCGGATGTAGGATTGATCTTGGCGATGAGCAGAGGGAGCAAAAGAATAGCATCCAAAACGAGAGCAGGGCGGAGTTTAGATGCCAGGAGTTTTGCCGGAAAGACTACATGGTCTGACGGCAAGATGTATAAGTCATGCTGCGCCGGTGACAGCAGCAACTGCGATCTGGCGTGAAAGAACTTCGTAAGGGTCAGCAGTCTCATCGGAAATGAAAAGGCCATGTTAGAAAACACAGAAAGTCCAGACGGAAGGGGTTAGCCCAAGAGAACGAGCAGAGGAAATGCAAAGGAGGATGCGAAGAAGCTGCCGGGGGGATGCGAGTCCTCTCGGCTGCATGTTTAGAACCAGCTGTGCCGTGGGCAGCAGCGACTGCGATCCGCTGCGTCCTGTCAAGAAAAGCTGCGGGCGGGTCAGTTGTTTGACAGCAAATGCACCGGCAGTGTTGAGAACAGGAGAGAGTCGTGGATGGAAGGGGTCAATAGCAAGAGCAGAGGAAAATCAAAAGGAGAAAGTCTACATGGGGATACAGCACAGCCGAACGAGCAAAATCTTGAAGAACGGTTAATTCCCGCTACCATAAGGTACGGGTTTCTATAGGGCGCATGATTTTTGGATTTTGGCCGTGCATCACATTTTCGTCAGCGTTTTTTGCGTAATCTCGGTTTTATGACCATACTTGGAAGCTGCTGACGTGGCAAATGTCGACGTGGAGTGACGCAGCTGCCCTCGCTTGCTTCCATCTACCCCGCGCACTATGACTACTGTACTATTTTCGACCAAATGTTCACAGGGTGTCACCTGTCACCTAAGATGTTCACTGGAATTGGTGTTCAAAATCGGTGCAACCGCGTCACCTACCGGGGAAATGTTCATTTGTCGGACGGCTTCCCCAGACCCGCTAAGACCACCCACGCTACGCAGGCATCCCAACAAGGCTCGAGAAGCAAGGGATCGGGCCGCCATGGACGACTTTGCACTCGCTTACTGTCGAGTTGTGTCCTTGCCCAATCAACCGAAGAGATATTGAGCATAAAAATCATACTACAGCGTGAATGTGCATAGAAACAGAGCAGAGATGGTGTATGATCTGTGGAAGCGGAGTTTTCACCCCGTGAGTCTCCGACCATCTCCTTTGCGGCGGGTCTTCTGTTGCAGACAATTTTGTTCTCGGCGATGATGGAGGAATTGCCGGGTCAGGAAATGTGGAGGCATCGGAGGCTGAAGATGAGTCTGATGATGCGCCTGTGCTTCTGGGACGGACAGTGGAAGAGAATCGCGGCGCGGCGCTATCAATGCACAGCTTGGAAGCATTAGGTTTTTTCGCCCATATTTCAAGATTTTATTCTGTCAATTTAGCGTAGCTCAAAATTCATTTTTGCGCTCTCTAGCGGTGTGAAAAATCAAGGTGTTCATTACCCGACCGTCACCGTTACATGTACCAAATTTGTTCAGTTCACGACCCCCTGTCACCTGTCACCTGAACATTTGGTCAAAATGGTACAGTACTTTCTGCAATGTGCCTCTCTCAACCCTCGATCCTCAGTCCGAGCATTCTCGGGTGGCTCTTGACTGGATCTTAAGCTCTGGAGTTCCGGCTTCCAATTCCTCGGCTTCTGGGGTCCTTACTCTTCCTTGTGGCGACACTGTACTATGCTCAATGCACATGAAGCTTTCTATTGCTGCCGGTCTCCCATATGACCTTGTTCTTGGTCGTGACTGGTTATTCTTTTGTCGCGAGACTCTTCTGCTTGTCTCGTTTAATCTCCCCTCGGGAATCGTTGGCCCGAGACAACAGTCAAGTAGGTACCTTGCTCACATCTGTCAAAATCAGTTCGCGAGCTAAGATAGGTTTCAGATGCTGTTTTCCTGTCCCAAACATTCTGTGGCATGGTTTGACATGGTCGACGTGCCCGCACAATGTGAGTTGTCTATTGCCTATCATTACCGGTGCTCAAGTACTCATTTTTATCAGCCCTTGGACGTAGATGCATCTGCGATGAACCTCTGGTTTGCCGCTGTCCTTCTACGTCCGGTTCTGCCTCATTGATGACTGATATGACTGATGTTACCAGTGCGACCTCGTTGAAACTATTGAATGATATTTTACTTGGACACCATGCCACGCGTATTCGTATTTCTGTATTCCATGCTGATCTACAGACAATACAACGATCTCTTGAACTTCATGCTATCCCATGTGCCCGTTTAAATCTAGTACAATGTCGACGCATTTTTCTTCATCACATCGCCAGTGGAGCTTGTGTGGATCACAGCGTGGATAGCTCTGTGTCTCCAAGACTGGATCACTCTGCCTGCCGTGCCCTCTCCCCGGACTTCAAGTCTAGATATGTCAAAAGCCGTGTTGAACATTCTCCTCTCCACAGACGATAAACAAATTTCAACTGTCCCGCTGTCCCACGTAGCCGCTGCGCTGAATATATCTGTTTCTGGTGATCGCAATCTAAGGTTCAAGTTGCGTGCTGAAATTCGGAAACATGCAGAGACAGTTGCTTGCGCAGGCCCAGAAATTCGTTCGTCGGCATCCATTGCGGATTTTTTCAACTCGTTTGAGAGTCATTGTATTCTCCGTACACCCACGCAAACCCACCCAACTCGTTCATATACACTCCCCAGTAAATTCAGCTAGTTTATGATCAAGTTTAATAAAATTTGAATGAATGGTTACTCATATGCGTTGTCGACTCCAGGTAGCGGGCCCTGCCGCTCGTCGGCCTTACTTGCTTTATTAATCTGGCATAGACGGAGCAACACGGCTAGGTCCGGTCCTGGCTCGAATGAGGAGCGGCGAGGAAGCATAAAAGCCTCGTCAGTGGTCGCAGCAGTTCTGCTCCAGTGTACTCGTCCTCCTCAGCAATGCAATTCAAGCTCACATTTGTTGCTCTCGCAGCTGCTATTGCGGCGCTCACCGCCCAAGCTGCCCCTACGGTGAGTAGCCGGGCCCATATAATAAAGGCGACGGCGAGTTTTGATATTGGAGTCTGACGACTTTGTGAAAGTCGAAGTTGCATGCAACGGTGAGCCGCAGGGAAATGTATTCGGGGCATGGGAAACACGAGCGCGGAGGGAACTCGAAGCGCGAAGGAAGTCGATGGGTCGGAACAAGACGTGAAAACAGGCTAGGACGCTTGCGGGACAAAGCGTTCTTGAGAGGTGAGCTCTGGGTAACTGCTGCAAGGCCGCCAAGCGCTAAGTGGAGAGGACCCTCCATCATACATTGGATGTAGGTCTGGGGTATAAAAACGCTCAGTTCTTTGCACGGGAAGCTTAGATCCTGTTGGACGGTGCAAAGAGATTTCCGACAGCATTCCATTTGACGTATACAAATTGGGAACAGAAAACACGGAAACGACTGGCGAGCAGAGTTATTAGGGCCCGGAAGAGGCAGAATTTTGGAGAAAATGAGTTCCCACCTCACCGAGCATGACAAGGAAATCGAGCAAGGTCGACGTAAGGGTGGGAAGAGAGGAGTTTCGGCATTCGCCGACGACACGTGTGAATCAATGCCATCGCACAGCCTCCGTTTTTGCACTCTCTCTTCTCGACCGCGACATTTTCTCGCCCAGTGGCATCCACTACGCCGTGTGCCTTACCTTCCGCAAACTCGTCAGCCGCGTCGTTTCTGCGGTGGATGCGGAATCGCTCTAAGCCTACTCCTAATTGGGGGATTTTTTCGCTTCCATCTACGAACTGTCGCGCTCTGGCTGGCCGAAGCCTTCAACAGTAACTACTTCACAATGTACCGCCAGAGATGCATTCCTTAGAGTTCCCACCATTCAACTGCGAAATTGTAGATGGCTGCGCGAAAATCACCGCGGACGTTTTCGGAAAACGATTTCCCTAAGTTTCCCCCCATCGAGGTGGTCAACTGCTGTATTCCTCGCGCTGAAATGAGACAATACAAACCTCTGACGGATGGAAACACCAGCAATTCAACAAATAAACATCTTGAATTAGAGAGCTTGAGCCCAAGCGGCATGCCGCTTTTAGGTCATGCAAAAAGTGGCATGCTGCTTTTTTACAACTTTTGTGTGCACCTCAAATTCACACCCTGATGCTATTGCACCTTGTTAATGCCCTTTAGAGGAAAAAAAGAAAAAAGCGGCATGCCACTTGGGCTCAAGCTCTCTATTCCAAGTTTTCGACCTAACAGTTTTGAAAAACCTAAAACTGACGTACTTTACGTGCTTGAGTTGTTAAGGGTGAGGTTAATTTAAGTTGCTGATGGAAAAAATTTAGGAAGCAATCCAAGTGTTGATTGATTTATGTGTAATAATGGATAGCAGTCAGATCTTTCAGGTTACCAGTGGGTTTCCTCCAGAGGCTTCCATTCCGCAGTTCACATGGTAGGTGGATTCACATTCAACTGTACTCAGGCGACTAGTGACCAGCTGAAAGTCGGGGATTGTTTCGACATCGACACCGCGATGGTGGACAGTGAGTTACATCTTCCCTTAAATTTTCACTTATTCAGACACGAACTCATCTCTGTTCAAGGTGTCATTCGGCCAATGGCAGTTGTGATTCCCGCACTCTCCGGCCTAGTCATTTCCTCTTCAACAACACCTGCGCGTTCGAATTTTTGAAAGACGACGTTAACGACAGCTATGAAACGTCTGTCGCGGGGTTTCTTATAAGATTTCTCTAACCGGATATGAGCATCGACATCACGCTCAAGCGCGAGATGAGTTCATTGGATCCATACGGTCACCTATCAACCCTGGCGTGCAGAATTGGGAAGTCCGGTGAGCCTGTTCCATCCTGATCCTTTCACACTCTGATCACCGTTGCGGCAGAATAGTATCATCAAGCTTTTTAGACGGCTAGCGACGGATCCCGGGCTTTCGTTCTTTAGGATGGATGTTTACCCCTTTTTCTCTCAAGTACGGAAACGAAACATGTCTGTTTATAAATAAATTGGAATTTCATTCGCACAAGCCGAGATATCCTCTTCAGAATTTTAAAGTGGCTCTGCTGCCGACCGACACACCTCGCTTGGATAGCGCTAGGCCGGCGACGAAATGCAGAAGTTCATTAAACGAGCGCCTGGGAATCAGAGCATATTGTAAGATTAGAATTCATGCATGCTGGGCTCCAACCAGTGACCAAGTGTTGTTTGTACGAAAAGTCCGCTAATCGAGCTACCAAATTATCCCATCCGGTAAGAACTGAGGATTCTCCTTCCACATCTCAGAGAGCCGTCGAGCCAAAAACGTCCTAAATGCCCAGGTCCGTGTAATTGTCCTTCCACATCTCAGAGTTATCTCTATCCGTATCGCATATATTAGACAGGTTGTGCACAAGCCGCACATGGCTTTTGGGCATTGTGCAAAGCCGCGGAGATTTTCCGAGTTCATCTAGGAAGTGTTGAACTTTCAGTGAACCTGCTGAGTGGAGGGAAGTATTTTAGACTATGGGATGGCTGTTCCATTTGTCATTCAGTTTGTAGGTGCTGTGGAATCAATGCGGAAACTCAAGGACAAATCATTATATTCGCTGGGTCTGATTGGATAGCCGCATGGACAGAACATTCGAAATGATATTTGTATGAGTCATTTCCGGTGGGTTTATGGGTTCGGGATATTGAAATCCTCCCCGCGGCTTTGCACAATGCCAAAAAGCCGCATGAAGCCGCATGCGGCTTGTGCGGCTTTTGCACAACCTGTCTATTATATCGCCATCCTCGAGAACAGCGAATATCAGAAGAATGTGCGCAAGAGTAATTGAGGCAGGGGATACTTACGCTCAACCTTGCCCATCCACCTATCGGCAATGAACGCATCCGCGAGTGCCCAGCAGTCTGTCCCAGTGACAGTGCCGCGCAGCTAGGCCAGACGGTAATCCGTCGGATTCGTCTTCTGCTGCAAACACACGAGATGGGGTCGCCGCAAAGCGGGCTGGTTTCTTCCAGCTCGCATGGAGCCGTTATAGACACTGGACGATCCCTTGCAGCGAGTTCAAAGATCTTGCGTTCCAGCTCCGGGGGCAGCTTTGGTGTTAGGATTTCGATGAATTCCAAGATGTGGTGGAAAGGTTAGAGGGACGCGTGTAATCTCCGGACATCGCGGTGAACGGCTTCTCCACGGCACCTCTTTTCAAGCGACGATGGCACCAAACCGGTAGTTAGCTGATAAATTCAGGGCTCAAAAGCCCTGTCTCCTGAGCCGCAATTTGGCCGTAATTACGGTATCCACGAACAGATCCAGGAAGTTAAAACCATCGCTTGTTGCCAGCTCGTGCAGTCTGATATTGACTGGGAATATCGGACCCGGTATTCAACCCTATCAACAATACCGACTTCCATGACTGGTCCACAACGATGGTGTCCTAGCGGTCTGTTTGTGATAACGGCCAGTGATAGGCTCCCCATGGCGTTGCGCACACGCTACAGCAAGAACATGACGCAGGGGGCTGCAACAATTCCCTGCAGATGACGTGAATCTTGCGTCTGCAACATTGAACGCAGGAACGCACCTCGACGCTTGAGCGAATCAGGTCAATTTCAACTCGACGTGGCGTGGTGTCGCAGAGTTTCGCCCGTCTGACTCCCGGGAACTGACCAGGGTCCTGAGAGATCGTCGAGTCGGCCCACACAAGAATAATGTTTCAGTCAGTTGGAGGTTGTTCAAGGAATAAGCCGCGCCCCAACGTGCCGGATGATCTCTTCTTCGGGCGTACGGAGCTCGAAGAACTGCACCGCAGACGGTCTACGCTGCCCCGGCGTGAATGCCGAAGTATCTGAGTCCGACGTCTCCTCTGGCAGGCGGATGATGTGGCTACCGAGACGGATAGGGCGGCGCGTGGCTAGCGAGGCGAGCATAGCCTCGAGCACGATGTGTGATCCGAGAAGGAACGGGAGCTGAGAGCGCGCGTCGAATATGGGGCCGGCGATTTCGAATACCCCGAGCTCGATGTCGCCTATATACATACGACAAGGATATCATTATGGGAGTGCACCTGTGATGAGAGCGAGAATGTACATACCTGAGACGATCTTCCACACCACAGACGAGTCCGGGCCGTTCGTGCGCCCGTGGAACGCGAAACACACGACGTAGCTGTGCCGCAGCTGGTTCGTGCCGTAGTCGTGGATCCATTCGAAGACCTGCCATGTGGAAAACGCGCCGAACGGGAACGCAAGGGGCAGCGGGTAGGTGGGGTGGGGCAACGGGAGGCGAAGTACGGCGTGCAGAGTCCAGGAGCCGTAGATCCCGGCGAGCCACTCGTGGACCCAGGAGCGCAGTTCGTCTGTGATGGCGGTGGCATATGCGTCGTAGCTCATGGGAGGGAGCTCGAGGCCGCGCGGCATGACGAGGATACTTGGGCGCTCGGAGGGTGATGGATGGGGGTACGGAGTCCGGCGTGGGCAGTGCAAATTGTGTGTCGGCCAAGTCAGAGCAATTCAGCAAGCCGTCTTGCAGTCGCGCTAGATGTAGGTCCGGATCATGCACAGTCGAAGTGGCGCGCCATGGTTGTCCACATCTAGCGGGATAGACGATGTCGGAGAAGGAGCTGAGTAAAAGAGGATGGCATCAGGCAGGCCGCCGAACGGCTTGGAAAGGCAGTTGCGAAACGAGAAAGCTGTCGAATCAATCGATAGAGCGGCGGCAGATCCCTGCGCTCGCAATCGACACAGCGGACGTCCTAAATGCTGTAAACTTGCCGCCCAGTTGAAGGCAATGAAACGACGAATGTCCGCATTGCAGCGGTGAAACTATTATGTCCCTGAATTAACTGCACTTCACGCCCCTAGAGGCTCTGGGTATTTTTGGTGAGAAGCACCGTCCAACAAGCAAAAGTCTCGTCCAACTTCGCAAATTGAGACGCAGGATTGGGGCGCGAGCGGAATATAGCGCAGCTGTTCCTGCTTATCAGTGACACATCATTCCACCAGTCGGTTGGCATACTGACCATGTCCATTCAATTCATTCAGGTTCGCAGACCGCGGTTGGAAGCTGTTACGTTGCCTCCGTTCCATCCCCACGCTGCGGAAGAAGAGCGGATCGGAGCCGCGCCTAAGTTTAAGATCACGTACAGATCTACGTGGTTCAGATTTAGGCAGGATCGCAGGCGTCTGAAATGGCGCAAAAAAACCCGTTCCTGCCTGTAGGTTTTTGAGAGAACGCGGCGGGACAAGAGAGGCCTTCCATTTGTCGACTCTAGAGGCAATTTGGCAGCGCTACCCCTGGGAATGCAACTGTTTGCGGTTATATTGTGAACAGCAGGCTAAGAATGCTGGCGCTCGAAATACAGCCTCCCAAACTCCGAAGATGGAATGGGGCCCTGGGACGGATGGCCATGAACGGGACATTATTCCCGCTTACATGACGAATCGGCCTTCCTGCGCAGTTAAGGAACTGTGCCGAGTCCCTAGGAGGAAAGTTGCTTGGGGCTGGAGTGGAGTGAGGAGATGGCGGTAGCAGAGAGAAAGATATTGATGGCATCACGGGAGATTACGCACGGCTCCTTTCCTCTTGCCCTCATGTTCTTCGCTTCTGGTTCTCGTTCTGTCTACTGCGGGAAGATCTCATTTTGACTCTGGCATATTCATTTTGCTGATTGGCTGGACCTGAAAACCGCTGCCGATCTCGCTGCTTCGTAGTTACGGATTGCTTCTTGCTGCGGTCCGCCTTTGAGGTCCCGATTCCCTTAATTCGCATCGCTTTATCATGAAGCAACAGATCTAAACTGCTTTCCCCGTGTTCGTTACCTTTGTGAACAATGTGAAGGGTGCGCAGGGTTCGGCATAATCCCGGCATCAACTCGGTTGCTGACGTTGGTCTTGTGCATCTCTTGCTACGGTCCGGCAGTGCCTTGCCTTGTCTGGAGGCTCCGACAGGTTCTCTGGTACTAATTTTCCGCCCACTTCCTCGTCAACGGGTAGCCCGGAACATGTCCGGTGTTTCTCAATCTGAATTGCGCCTTCACATGTGGTCCTGTGGGCTGCGTTTTATTTGAAACGATCTATCGTGCAAGCTCGACCCTGACTACCAACCCACGTATGGCTTTCCTCCGCCTCTTGCCAATTTTTGCGCTCGTTGTGTCTAGTACCAGAGCTCAGAGCCCTGTTTGGGGGCAGTGTGGTGGCACAGGCAAGTATTGTCGTTATTTATCTGCAGTTGATTCTAACTCCTATAGGATAGGCTGGACGGGAGCGACATCTTGTGTTGCGGGGTACGTTTCTCTGTGCAATGTCGACAACGCTCTGGCCGACCTGTTGTTTAATTCAGCTCCACGTGCACATTCCAGAACGCATGTGAGTGCCAGACCAGAATGGGCGACCTGCCTCTCAAGAAAACTTCCAGTTTATAGCCAGTGCCTCCCCTCATCTGCAACTGGGACAACGACGGCAGCAACAAACAACTACGACGACCACCACATCGACGCCGCCAGTGTCCTCGGGGAAAGTGACATATTGGTTCCCCTTGTGCGTCTGTCTCCCAGCCGAATTGCACATCATGCGTGGTTTTAACATTCTTCCAGCGGAGACAGCTACACAACCACCGGCTTCGACCCCAACAGCACTCTCCCGACTGTAGGCAACCCTCTCGGAAACCCGCCCTTCCCCGGGTTCACCGGCGGCGGAGGTGCGTACTCGTGATCGTCCTTCTCTGGTTTTCTCCCCACACTACGCAGGAGAGAACTTCGTTGGCTATGACACGGTCACGTTCAACAAGTCCACGATCCTGACGTACAACTACGCCTACGGAGGCGCCACCATCGACGCGAACCTCGTGATACCCTACCTCCCGACGGTGCTCTCCCTGACGGACCAGGTGAATCAATTCCTGGCGGGGGCCGCGAAGAAGCCGGCCAGCACGCCCTGGACGAGTGCGAACTCGTTGTTTACGATCTGGATTGGTAGGTTCCGAATTCCTGGCATGATTCGAGCGCGGCGCTGATGCGCTGATTGGGGTCAGGCATCAACGACATCGGAAACAGCTTTGGGAACGGTGGTGATCGTGCGGCGTGAGTCCCGACCGGAATCTGCTGAGCGGCGCTGCTCACACCGATAACTACGCTAGGTTCTCTGACACACTCTTGGCCGCCTATTTTGCGTTGGTGCAGAAGCTTGTGCGTGCGTTTTCATTCTTCTAAAGTGCAAGGGTTTTCACGTTTGTCGGTTCTTGCCACACACAGTAGTACGTCCGGCGTTCATGTCGCCTCTTCGTAGAAGCTGACCCCTCACAGCGGCGCAGGCGCCAGGAACTTCCTTTTCATCAACGTCCCGCCCATTGATCGCTCGCCCCTCGTGAGTTGCCTGCGGCCCTTTCTTCGCACGGCTGATCGGTGCGACCTTGCCACAGATGCTGGCCCAACCCGCGGCCTCCCAGGCGCTCGAAAAGACGGTGATCGCGGGCTTCAACACAAAACTCGTCGCCAAGATCGCATCGTTCAAGGCGAATAATACCGGTGTATGTCCCTCCACATGGCTATTTTCAATTTAGGTGTGCATAATCGCTGATGGCGACCGCAGATGACCAGCTGGCTGTGGGACTCCAACGCCGCATTCACCACGATCCTCAACGCCCCGACGCAGTTCGGATTCGTCGACGCGGTCAGCTTTGGGAACACTGGCGATTTCTGGGGGTGAGCTGCGAGTTTGTTCGTTCGATTATTCTTTTGCTGATCGATGGTTCCTCTAGGAACAATTACCACCCGTCCAGTGAGTCTCTTTTCTTCTGCACGTTCCTCGAGGATAATCGACCCTGGCACGCAGGTGCTGCACATCAGATATTCGCGAAGCAAATTAGCACGCTCTTGGCAGGGACGCCGTGGTTCTGAAGCCGTCAAGAATAGGATGTGTGAGTAAGGTACCTGGTGACGTTCGCACAGGTCTCACAATACAAGTAGTCCCATTTGCCCTCCTGAATAACGACTTATTTGCCGATCCTTTCCTGTGAATCTTACCGCGCCTCGTGTTACATCGCGGGGTTTCAATGATATGCCGCGGAAGCGAGCCGGGCTTGCATCATCCCAACCTTCACTTGAACTTGTACGGTAAATTCGCTCCGAAAATACATTGCGCTTCGTTGGACCGTCCGCGATGTCAACATGCCGCAAAACTGCCTCGAGGAATATTCCTCGAAGGATAAATCACCCAGAGGGCCGCGCAAGTGCTAAACGAATATTCACACCCCACAAAGACAAACCACCACCCAGCTCTGATAAGCTCAGCCCCACCTCCACGATAATAAAATGTACCTTGGTCTTGGCGAAAGTGCCGGCCCGGCAGGCTAGATGGGAACTCTTTCGACAGAGGCTCAATAATCTTCCAAAGGACACTCGTCACCATGGATCCATCGACAACCGCTTTCGTCCGGTCGTGTGACCGAAGGACCCCGGATATTCCCTTTCGAGGCTAGGGCCCACCGGAACCCGATCGGCCGATTTTTGTCCGGATAAATTTGGTTGTCGAGGCCCGATTTTTGTCCGGACAGGACCTAGCCTACAGAAATTCGTTTTTTTTCTTCCTTTTCTATTCCAAGACGTGGATATGGCTTCTAGGGGCCTGCGGCATGTCATGAATCGCATTTTGTGCTGTTTGAAGCATCTGGAAATGTGTGAAATATATTTACTCCGAATCCTCGCCATCATCATCGCCCGACTCCCCTCCCGCAGCTGCTTTCTTTTTCTCGTCCTCCGAAACAGTTTAATTGCCTCCTTGAAAATTTTCAGACCCCCGGCAAGTGTTTTGAAGCGGCTCAATTCCGGTAGGAATAAGTCCCCGTAGCCTGTACAGCAGGCAGCAGGGTGATGCGAAAAAAGATGATTTATTTGCATACCTAAACCTTCAATATGGTAGTGTGAAAATTAAAAGAAAAATGGCACCCAGCAAGACTCGAACACACGACAAAAAAGCTGATCTACCAGTGCGAAAGCCAAGGCAATTCAACCGCACCAGGGAAGCCGTGTAATGGCCTCAAGACCGACCTGTGCCGACAGTTTTGTCCGGACACCTGGCCTAGGTACCCCGGTTCTAACCCCTCATTTTTGTCTGGCTGGGGCCTAGGCTTCCGGGCCAAAATCTCAAATTTTTGTCCGGCACGGGCCCTAGGGTCCAAAGGGAATGTCAGGGGTCCTGTGACCGAGTGGACGAGAAATGTGTGCATATACGCCTCGATTTGCATGTACGCAGTCCAGCCCTTTATCGGCTGATTATATACCCATCCCTGGTCAAGAGGAAGATAAACTCCTTCGCCATCCCGACAGGCTGGCCGCCCCGCCGTTGCCAAATACCGAAGGGTTGGACAGCGATGAATGGGGAATCTTGGATCTCGACGGCGACCGTTAGACCAAGGAATGAATAGCGATAGAAATAGCCACCCGCCAGAGGTCTGACCACTGTTCTGGTAGAATTCACACCAGCTCTTGCGCCAATACGACTATATCGAAGTGCTGTTTAGAACATAATGGGAATGCGATCTGGTAACGGGCGGAGTTAGGTCGGGCACCAGGATCGCCGGTCCTTAGCAGAGGGGAATCAGATAGCAGACGCAGATAGCCGATTGAGTTGAGTGCTCCCTCATCGAGACGATGTCTGTTTTGTTTTAGGCTCACTAGGTCGGAACCGGAATTTCTTCGACTACAGAGTGGTTTCATTTCCGGGAGGTCAACATTCAACAAGAGAGGTAATCAAGGAGGTGTACTCGAGCATAGTCTCTCATAGACAGACGCTACAAACGGTTGAACCTCGTACCTCGGTAGTTTGTAACTTTTTCAGTGCCGTCAGCAAGGCGTTTGATGGAAACATTCGATGGCGTGGAGATTGCCGATGTCACTCCGACCTTTGACCTAAGTACTGCACTATTTCATTCAATTCGAACGTGACGCGTAACACTGGCCTTTTCGTTCGAATATGTAACGCGTAGTGGCCGGGTTGTTCGACTTTCCAAAACGTAACACAAAAATGCTCAAAATCGGCCGAAAATGGCCCAAATGTCGCTTCCCGTTCGCCAGTTCATACATCAACGCAAATTCTGACCTCAATAAATCAAGTACCAATGTCAAGTGCGGATCGCGGTAAGTAATGCCGCGGTAGAAACCCGTTGATGCGGGAGATGGAAGTCAAGAAGGTCTGCAATGCATCACTGGCACATGCACTCTGCATTAGCACAACATGCAACACTGAAGACCACCGAAAAGCATCTGAATACTTGCTACCTGAACAACCTCAAAGTTCTAACAGCTCGGCTCCGCCCTGTTTGATTTTTTTTTTGGTGTAATACTGCTCCACCCGTCTGTTCGAATTTCAAAATTCAAAATTCGAACGAAGGTGTAACACGTAACACCCCCGTTCGAATTGAATGAAGTCCAAGTCCATTGAACTCCTGGTGCCACACTTTCCCCGGAACTAGAAAGCACAATCGTTAAACTCGCTGCAATTCACCCAGTGTCCATTCCCCGACTCATGCTGGTGGCGCAGTACGTGAAGCAATGGCCCAGCGTGCTGGTTCACGTCGCACGCCCGAAAGCGACTCATGTAACTCCCCATCTGTGCGACGTGCGTCGAGCGCTCCTCACGGCGTTCAATACCTCACAATCGATGTCACAGACATCCCGAACATAGATTACCTGCGCTACCTCGGCTTCAACTTTAGGCTGACGTACCCTTCTCGATCTAGAAACTGCTTCGTATATGTACGTAACGGTACGATTGTGGACGTGTACTGCGGGTACGGTAGGCGAGAGCTACGCGGTTCGAGTCAGATCAGAAATCAATCAACACGGTTCGCTTGCAGAAATCACTGACATCATTCCCCCTATTTGTGTTCAAACTGTCTACCTCGACGCCCCAGATGTGCCCCAGACGCGTCCCCAGCCAAAAAATAAATGCCCCGATCACAGAACGAAGGCATCCTGGTACCCAGCGTGCCTTCTGGCATCCTGCGACGCATCAGTGTTCGCACTGGTGCCCACCGTACGCTGGAATGCCTGCGACTTCAGTTCACCATGAGATCACAAACCGCTCGGCTTTGCATTCCAATAATTGAATATTAGAGAGTTTGTAGTGAGCCACTAGATCAACTGGTGGCTATTTTTTCTCTGCAACTCGCCATCCTCTAGGGCCGGTTCAGCCACTATTCACTGCATTTTGACAGTTCCTCGAGCCGAGCCTGGACCCCATTAGCCGAGCGTTGGCGAGGTCCGCGCGAGGTCAATCTGGGGGCCTCGCCAAAGCTAGGCCGAACCTAAGCGAATCTGCCGAGCTCCAGACCGACCTCACGCGGACCTCGCCAACGCTCGGCTAACGTGCGTCCAGAACCTGTCAAAATGCAGTGATTTCTAGCTCCTAAGGAGGGGATGAAATAGTGGCTACCACAGCCCCAAAGCTTGTGATATCACCTTATACCAGGAGCCACCAGTTACACTCGTGGCCTACCACAAACTCTCTATTTATTCCATATGATGCAAAGTACAACGAGCAATTTCACGGTGTGTTTCTGGCCTCTTCCAGCGCAGTGCAGCAGTACGATATTGGGTTGTACCCCAAGAAAAACACTGACCATGTCACCTCGTGCGGTACTGCCCAGATCAAGTGAATTAGTGGGGTCTATTCCCCTCCAAATTCTCCACTTGTCATTTAAGTGCTACAAGTCCGCAACCAGACTTGCATGGTTTATTTTTCTGTCTTGACTTTCCCGGATGCATCTATCTCTTCTATTTCTGTGATTTTATCTCAATAATGTCTGTATGGTTCACCATACTCAGCATTAATCACCGTGTTCCGACGGCCCCTAGGCAGAGCTGGGAAGGCTCTTATACTCAGTTTTTGTAGCTGAGTGAAGCTTCAGTGTAGGCCTGTCTATAGAGAATACCATGAGTAGCGAATATTGCGAATATTCACAAGTACTGGGGTTTTTCACTCAAATTGACAGGGGTGTGACGCGTGACCCGACTTACCAGTTCGACATTTCGACAGCAGCCGAATTTTCGCGTGACACCTCCAAAATTTCGACAGCTCCATGGAAAATTTACCTTTTTTGCCACTGGGGGGGAGGTGACATGCTTAGAGGGTTCAACAAACCCCTCCGTACTGACCACAACCAAAATTCGTCCTCGACAGGGGGGTGCGTGATGGTGACTGTCAATTTGAATGAAAAACCCCAGTATCCTTGCAATAGTGAATATTTATACTCGCAAATGGCTGTGTGTGCTATTCATGCGAATGCGAATAGCAGTTTTTGTAGTGGCGAATATTCGTTGAATATTTTTGGTCCTTTGGATGAACTTGGAAGGCACCTGGGTCAGTAGAAAGCATTAAAAGTTTGGTTTTCAGACTAGTCTTTGGACTTCAAACTACAAATACACCAGATCCTCTGCTCCTACTATTGCAAATTCTTCATATCAGTTTCAAGGTTTCGGTGAATATTCATATTGGCGAATATATATTCATGGTATTCTCTATGATTCACAAACTGATATGCCCCAAGCTAGACAGGCTGTCTAGCCGGCCACACAGAGTCCTATGCACAGCTATGCAGACATACACAGGGTAAAAAAAACTCTGTGTAGGCTCCTAGGTAGACCTACCTGAATCTTCACTCAGCTAGCCAAGTGTCATGAATCACCCGGGTTCTATTTTGCACGTGACATGTCTGTGCAGATACAGATGCATCTTAGCGGCACAGGACACCATATGACCTTCTCACAGTTAAAACCCGACCATGGATTCTAAAGCCACAGACTCGGGTTAGTCTGTTACAGAAGATGTTAGGGACTAGGAACCTGTGCAGACAGATCCTAGCCCCCTGATGCATCATGGCTGATGCAGAGGTGTACATGAAGTGCATGACTGGTTGCAAACCGATTGGGGTTTGAACCACTGGAGACGATGACATTTAAGGACTAGGAAACCCGAATGTCAGGTCTCCTAGGTCCCCTGACACTATGGAAATGGACACAGAGGAGTCCAGGAGTATCAGCATTAGCACTCCTTAATGTTGCGGTACAGGAACTGATCGTGACTGACCATAATCACTTTTAATTTATTCAAAGCCTATATAAGCTTGGTAGAATCTCCATGTACAGTAGATTCTACCTCGTCTAATCTCATGCTTCTACCTTGGCTTGACATAGGCATTGTCTCCACCCTGCCCCACTTCCTATCCAAGGTATTGCAGGTTGCATCCACACCGGGTTTTATACCTGAATGGATATCATACCCTCTTCAACTCGTTCCAGGTTCCACCTCACATCCCGACCTATGATATATGGTCTCCTAGGGAGGACACCATACAGTTGGTCCTACTGCTCGGGGAACACACCAGCTATTACTGTCTATCGGGTTTATCCTGGTTGGGGTTCTCGTCAGGTTACTTGCTGTTTAGCTGACCCAGAGGCTGTTGCTGACACCAAGCCTATGTCTAGGAGGCTGGAATATTTAGTCTCTTATAAACAGACACTACAACAACAAAAAAAGTCCTCAGTATTGTACCTAGTAATGGGACGATCAAATTCGATTTGATCTTGCGCATACATCTGCGATGATTTGTACCAAAGCTGAACCACTCAGAGCCTTCTTTTAGGTCCAAAGTATATGTGTACAAGGTTTGGTGCCAATCGGGTATGAAGTTGTTGAGATCCAGACATATCTGTCCCAAATCTTGTTATCAATCAGAAAATGGGATGCACAGCCACCACTTGCTCGATCTTCGCTGTTTCTTCTTCAGAGAGTGACATATTTCCTAGGATCGTGATCAAATTAACCTATAGATTACCAGTGCAAAATCTCATATGACCAGGTGAAGTGCAAGTTGGTGAAATGAGTCGGAAAGTTGGGCATGTCACAAGTGTGACACTTCCATTTCAGGCATGCAATTCTTCTGGAGAATGAGTTATACATTCTTCAGCAATCCAAATTTATAATATGAAACAAATGTCCTATATCCCTTTTCAGAAATTTTCTGGAGATTTTATGATCCGTATTGAGAAAGATATTGGAGTTCAAAATTTCGATTTTCTGTGGTTTCCAAACTGATGTTCCTCGGTATCAAGGTCCAGAGTTGTTTTCATCCCAAAACTCTCCCTATTTGGGTGCAACATGTCAAGAGACATGCCTGCAAAGTTTCAAGGTCCTCCCATAAGAATTGGCTGCACAACGGGGGTTTGTCCCATTACTAGGTACTGTCCCATTACCAGGTACACTACTGTAGTGAATATTGGGCTCAAACAGTAGCCATTGATATTACTGCACTTTTGACTATTTAGACTCATGCCTCAAACACAGCTATTATGCAATGTCAGAGTTAGAAACTTAATCAATCTGCTGAGGTTTTGGTGTTGAGTTGACTTGTAATGCAGAGCTCATTTTCCTTCTTAGATGGAAGAAAAGAGGGGCAGTACATAGTGCCAAGTGATTCATTTTTTTTTCAGCTCCAAGTCACCTAGCCTTATAATTGACTTATCAAGGTCTGTTGGCGGTCATGAATCCTTACCCTGCAAGGCACAGTGTCCTTGTCCTTGACAACTGTCGTATTTATCACATCGAAGGCGTAGAGGAGATGTGTGAAGCCGCACAAGTCTCATCATGTTTCCTCGCAATCAAGGTTGCTGACAGTATGTCCAGGGGAATAAAGCTCATTTTTCTTCCACCGTATTTGCCTGACCTGAATCCGATTGAGGAATGCTTTGCATGGGTCAAGGCTTACATCCAGCGCCATGGCCAAACCTTTCACGATGTCGTTGAGCCAGGAGATGCTGCAGCTCCATTTTTGATTTTGTACGGAGCTCTAGAGCAAGTCACTGCAGAGGCGTCAAAAAGGTGGTTCAAGAATTCCGGCTATTAGTCACTAGGCATGTATTGCATAGTTTACTACTTCAGTTTTCATAGTTGAATCATGAATGGGTATATTGATTCTGGTAGTGATGGCAGACAATAAACGAGTAAGGACTGCAAACCAGGGGCAAGTAAAGACAGGAAGGTTAAAAGACATATCAGGTGCCCGCTCCCAGTGCGTGCCTCTCGCAATTAGTGTGTTTCATCTCCCCTCAAACCTGCTCCAAGAGGAAGGTTGCATTAACCAGACCAATATCCATAGCACCACACAATGCTGTTGCTGTGTTGAGCTTAGCACGAGCTCTTCGAAAAGAGGGATGTACTTGAGCAGATCGCGCTTCGGATGGAATTCATCCAGCTTGCGAAGAAAGCTGGTAATCTCCGGATACACGCTGGCAGCTGCCATGTCCAGAGGATCGCTCGATGGGATGGTGACTGCTGGTTGGACCCCGAGGCATGCACAATCTGCGGGTTCGGGGTTGGTGTAACCGGAGACATGAGGGGTGCAATGGATGGCATGCCGGGCATCATCCCATACGGGTTCATCGAGTTTATTGGCATGTAGGGAGGGAAGGGAAAGGATGGATGCGCCATTGACGATGCTGGAGTGGGTTTCGAATTTTGAGGAACATTCCAAACAACGAATCATTTGGAGGAGTCGACAGGGTCACCCCACGCGTCTCAAGCACCTGAAAAGTATCAGTTTGAACCCTACTGAAGGAAAGGAAGACACAAACTAAAGCCATAGACCATGTGCGAAGCTGATTGTTGCTCAGCCTGCAATGATTACTGTTGATATCGACTTTGCAGGCTTTGTTGGGACCGCAGAGCTGGCAGCGACTATACTTGCCTTGCAGTTCCCCGAGCCGCTTCTTTTCTTTCTCCATGATACCGAGGCCATCATCGAAATCATTGTCGCTGGATTCAGCATGTTCGAAGTCCATAATCTGGATTTTCTGTTTCCCTTGTCTGTTTTTTTGCTCCCACAGCACTGGGGAGCTTGAATTTGAGCTTAACGTGGAGAGAGGCGATGTACTGGATGGACTCAGAACACGATAAAGTATTGTAGATCAGGACTCACTTGTTCCGTGATACTGATCTTGACCGAAATCGGTTTTGATGGTTTCTCAGCAGACGTTACCGATTTGAGGCATCCTTCCCAGTCAGCGTCTGAGCCCAGGCAGACAGCTTCTGTCGATTTTGTCGCATTACTGGGTTTGTACGTGAGAACCGGCTTCACCGCTATATCCGTGCAGCCGATAGTCTTGTGGACAAGACCCAGAGCTTCTTGAAATGTTGTGGCATGAGTCAAAAGCACCCGCTGACTGCCGTCAAGCTCAGCGCGAGGTATCATGAGAACGAGTTCTCTGATTCAGTTCAGAGAGAAATATGGGGTAAATCATTGCACGTACTACGGTCCTCTGGGCCTACCACCCCCACGGCCTTCTTCTTTTTCCTTGGCTTCTCGATCTCGGAATCGCTGTCATTACTGACAGCTCGCTTCTTCTTTGCGGGGAGAAGTATTTTCGGAGGTGGGGTGATGGAAGAAGAGCATGTGAGAGCTTCCCCTGGGGAGTAAGGAGTATCCCCGGGGTCTGGGTCCTCAAAGTCCACGTCATGTGACAATTGAAGATTAGATGTGCTAGAAGAGGGGGCAAGGCTGGGCTGTGGGGCAGAGCTCCCAGTGGTCCTCTGCTTCCGAGGCGCAGAGAGGTGAGAAGCCTTAGTCATCGAGAGCGATGCACGGCGATGACGACAAGCGAAGGCAAATTTTGGAATGTCACTTGTTACACCACGTGAATGTGACTTGATTGCACTTTCAGGTGCGTCGTCTACATGTCTCGGAGATTTTCTGCATGGATTCAAGATTCTCAGACACTCTGCTATGGGAAATACTAATTCCTGAGGGCCCCGCTAATTTTCCGCATGCCCAAAAGGCCAGTATAGGCAACAAAGTGCATTCATGTGTGATTCTGACTCTGATGTGGATTCTCATGCCTTGCTCTGCTTTCCCATGGCAATTATGGAAAAATTGAGTCGACAGTGCAGTAATAGCAATCGAAAAGACTGTCCAGTCAAAATATTAGCCTCTGAGTGTGGCCTGTCCTCTTGAGGTAGGGTCAACAATGTTGTTGTCGAATACTGCCGTGATCCACCTTCCCTGCACTCATTTCAGTGTTTATGGTGGTATCATTGAGGTTTAAACTATCCAATGCAGTAAGACATACCGGCTAGAGTATCCTGACAAGTTCTTTGAGCTTCCTGACAACCTTTCCAGCTCTGGGAGGGTAAACAGCATAAAACTCGGTGCCTCTCTGTAACGGACATGAAACACGTTGTGAAAATATTTCAAATAGGCAATACACTGTATGCGGAGCCCAGGAATCGAACGCGCCGGGTTTCGAGGGAATCGGACAAAAATTGAAGGCGCTAGAGGGAAAACAAATCCAGGATCAAAAAAGTGCCCAAAATGGAAAAGAAAAGTGTTTGCACCTTATGTTCTGCAAATAGCAGTAAGCGGTGAACTGTCTGGAATCCGACTATACCTAAACACTGCACATTTTGATGGTATAGGCTTATTTCTCCACCACTCTCAATACTTGCTGTCTCATAAGCTGCAAAGCTTTTAAACATCTTATTTCCACCACTCAATTATCACTCAGGCCAATTCCTGGTGATATCTTGTAGTGAAGGTTCATCTTCCTAAGGGAAACACATACCTTCCCTTCAAACTTGTTAGGACCTGTAAAGGGACTATCACTCGTCTGAATCTCGGCTCTTGTGCTCTCTGAGTGGCCTATTTCCAATCCCTGTCTTATTTCCATAGGCATCACTGCTTATTTCGGAAAGACTTGGGTTGTATTTGGGTGATAAGTGGGTTGTTTGGGTTTAGTTCAGAGCACATCATTCAGTGGTTCAAAGAGGAACCAGTCGAGGTGAATGGTTACCAAAGAGGGTAACGGCGGGCTGACGAGGAAGTCAGCTAAAAGTTGACACATCAACAATATCCCATCACGATCGTTCTAAGCGATGTAGATCTTGACTCATCGTTAAGCTCAGCTCCTCGATGTTCCTTATAAATCTGTTCAGTTTTTACTAATCTCTTGATAACCAACAGGAGTTCTTTGGCTAGCTGCCATACCACTAGTTATATACCCTGAACCCTGCCGTGTATTTGTATCTGTCTCGTTTATATTTAAGAAACCTGTAAAGTAGTTAAGTGGATAGTTATGGGAAGGAAGCCAGTGAATCTCACCCCACCTGTTGGACATGAAGCTACTAGGCTTCTTGCTTAACCAGTTGAGTAGGCATTCATTTGGAGACACCCAGAAGCTATACCAAGTTTTGTTTGTATTCCCTTGAAATATTATCTGTATTGGATTTGGATCTTTATAACTACACATGGACATATTGGCTAAACAGAACAGACACGTGGAATATGAGGTGTCAGTAACGAACTCTGGGTCAGCTAAACAATGAGTAACCCGACGAGAACCCCAACCAGGATAAACCCGATAGATGCTAGTAGCTCGTATGTTCCCCGAGCAGTAGGACCAGTTGTACAGCGTCCTCCCTAGGAGGCCGTATGTCGTAGGTCGGGACCGGGGACTAGGATCTGTCCGTACGGGTTCCTAGTCCCTAACATCTTCTGTATCCCGTGGTGCAGACTAATATTGCCGCGAACTCTGACTCAGGTCGGGCGAAGTTGACTCCTGAGTTGATGACTGAGTCGAGTCGAGTCAACTTAGTAAAGTCGACTCTCGTGGACTCCGGAGTCGAATGAGTCGACCTGAGGTCGACTTAGTTGACTTGAGTCGGGTATTTTAAAGCTGTTGTATGGTGAGAAATGATGAATATTATAGCTTGGTTGTATCATAGCTTCTTGGACCTAAATTTTCTAGGTTATAATAAAGCATGAAACGGAGATAGGCAATTAGGAATGTGTGCAGATATGTTTGTTAGGTAGCTTGTGGTACAGAATTCTAGTAGGCAGAAAGCATTGATTTAACATATAAATTCATTCACTCAGTTACATTCAGCTTCATTCAACAGCCCAAGAGAATTCAAAGCCTGACAATGTCAAACTTGCAGTCATACAGCGGTCAACAAAGGTCGGCTTCAAATAGGAAACCACAGCTCATGGCACAAAGGCCCAATACACAGAAAGCTTCAGTTTTGGGTATGGATTGATTCTCTTAGTTGCATTTAGCTTCATTTAACAGCCCAAGAGACTTCAAAGCCTGACAATCTCAAACTTGCAGCCATACAAGGGTGAACAACAGTCAGCTTCAAATAGAAAACCGTAGTTCATGGCTAGGGCATCAAACCATGCTGTATTTGGCTTACAGGACGACCTGACCCATGCATAAGGAGGATCTCGGAGTCCTCAGACAGGATGGCATCCATGCATATAGCTGTTTACAGGCATACTTTACGGGCGGTTGGGTGACTGTGCCAGATCAATAAATTTTAGATGAGCTCGATTTCGACCCCAGATTTATGTGCATGGTGATTCTAGATGCCATCCAAGTGTGGCTTCACTACAAATCACGGTGAAACGGTGCACTTGATATACGACTAGAAATAGCTTAGATTTGTGCTTGCACAAAACAACCACAAAACCACCACTACAACAATCTATTCCTCCAAAGATGTAAGTGCTTCTCTTTGTGAGTTCGGGTCCGGGCCGTAGTATGCGACCAACGGGTTTGGAACAAACACAATTCGACTGCTAGACTTCAACAAAGCTGTTCAACAACACGCTAGCACTACGCAGCTGCCAACAACAATACCGCTAGCACCTGGGATGGGCAGGGGTTTATGGGTTGGATACAAGGTGGCTGGATCGCTAGATCGAGGGCACCAGGGCAGAGTATGTAGGTTTGTGAAAATCCTCGCAATGGGATACTCAAAGACTATTGAGGCTAACAACAAGGGGACTTCAATCCTCAAGCGACAAGGCAGTCCTTAAGCCGCTGACCTATTCCTTAACCAAGAACAGGAACATTTCCACTTTGTATTGGCAATAGACACTATAAGCGTCCAGCTAGCGACCCAACACACTACGACAGCGCTTCCGTCAATATCGGGGTGAAGGCGAAGTAACTGACAAGTTACAGTCGATCTAGAGGTGGGGGCACCTAGTCCGTCTTCTTCTTAGTGGGCTCGAGTCAACACACAATCACCTAGCAGGCGATCCAACACACTACGAATATATCGGGGTGAAGGCAAAGCTGCTAGCACAACTGCTAGCTAGTTCTCGAAGAGAACACCCTTGGTTTTATACGTGAAGACTCCGCGAGCCAACAACTTAGAATCTCAACTTAAGATCTCGACGTGTCCAGAGTCAACAGTATTGATTCCAATAAAGCTACTACTTGTGAAGTGTGTGTACAATCTCCACTAGCAACCTGAGACCACCTGCACCAACTTCGTACAAAGTCAGGGTGTAATAATCTAAGGTTCTAGCCTGCTCTGTGCTCCCTTTATACTACTGAGGTCCATGATACATGTGATAAACAGAATGAATAATATAAATGAGTGAAAATGATGTGATAGATACAACAGCCAATGAAACGACTGCCGTTTGGTTTTATGATGGGTCTATGCCAAGCAGAACAGCCACACTGATCCGCTAGCGTCCATTTATGGGTATTGTGAGTGATCCCTCAGCTTGCCATCAACTGCTGGAATCGCTATCCTGACGAAGCAGGAGTTGAATCCGCCACCTGGAGTCATCTAGCACGAGTCAGAGCACCGGCTAGCAGTCCGTTTATCTGTTACTGCATATGTGGTGACCCGCGCATCCGCACCAATAGCCTGCTAGCTATTCCTCTACTGTCTACTTTGCCTCTGTTTGTGACTCGCAACCGTGTCACAACCGTCACGTGCTCACATCTGTGTTTCGGGTCTCGGGTCGATCGCTAGAGGGGTACTGCACACTAGCGCCCTTGCTAGAAGGCTGCTAGCGCATAGTTTACTACCCTTCAGATCCCAGACTCGCCGCTCGCACCTTAGCTAGCGTGCTCGCAATACCACTCTCCTGTGTCTCGCTTCCTAGGTGCTAGCACCTTGACTGTGTAGGCTTATGGTTATTTCCCCGTGGTTTGTGCCTTCAGACCGTACTAGCTCGTCACACTAGTCGTATCTGATGCTACAACCGGCAGCTTGGGCTCACTCCAGTTCTCCTTTATATCACCTAGCCAGAGTCCTGAGTGCTAGTAATAACACCTCAGAAGTGCTAGCGCTTTCCCGTTGTATAAATACTGGTCCTAGGAAATCGCAAAATAGCACTAGATGCAGCGCGTTCTTGTTACGGTGTTTCAACAGTACACCGGATTTTGTGGTAGGATCAGCCGTTTAATGTGCTCGGAGCAGGATCTCCTTCACTATGTGTCCGTTTACCTTCAGCCTTATTTTATATTCTGGATGGGAACACCTGTCGGTGAAATTTCCGGTACTTCCAAAGACGATCAGACAAGAATTGAGCAAATGCGAATACATTTTGAATTTCTAGTTCATTTTGATGTGCAGGTGCAAGTACAGTACTTTGCTTCAAATTGCCTCGGGATTATGTTTTCGATCTCATGTGCATAGTATAGCTCTGTTTTATTAAGGTTATTAGGCCTAGATATTCGAACTTGAGCACTTTTAGCATCAGAAGGCACTAAGTCGAACTATGCAGTGATGCAGTGGGCAAACAACAATTATTTCGACTAGTACAACCCTCTCTGAGGACTCAGGATCGTTCTATCGCATACTGAGACAATTTGGAAGAAAAATCCACCAACTTCACCGACTCAAGTCGACCCGAAGTTGACTTGAGTCGAACCAACTCGACTCAACTCGTAAATTAAGTTGAGTCGAGCGACTTTTATCAACTCAACTCCCAGACAACTCAACTTTGGAGTCGTGGCAACATTAGTGCAGACTCCCCGAGTCTGCGGCTTTAGAATCCGAGGCCGGGTTTCAACTGTGAGAAGGTCATGTGGTGGCATCATGAGAGTCCCGTGCTGCTAAGACGTGTCTGTATCCATACGGACACATCGTGTGAAAAAGTAGAACCCGGGCGATTCATGACATAAGGAAATGGATCGGACTTGACAATTGGTGTATAATCTCACAAGGATTAGCAACCATGGATACTATTAGAATTGGGATTTCATAAGAATCACTTGTGTTTTCACATCGGAGTACTATCTCCAAACCTAGACCCACATCACATAAAACCGTTGAACAAAAAATCTCGTCTGACTATCCGTGACACTGTGGGCAAGTGCCATGACCGTGGGTTCATGGCGTAGGACCGACACTTGCCATGACACTTGCCATGGCATTGCACAAATGATCAAAAGCCCTTTGTTCTATTGGCAGCATGAGAAGTTGACATGTTTTCCATGTCTTGTACGACTCTGTTTCAATTCACTTTGGACCACAACAGGCCGAGCTCTCAAGCCCTGCTTGGCAAATGCTCACTCATTTATGACCATGAACATGTGATTTAGTATATTGTTCGCTGACATTTACTCTACATACTTTGGTACACCTAATAGCCACATTGGCTCCCACTTAATCCTCCATCTGCCAGATTCCCTTTCTGTGCAAACCCTTCCTCCAGTTCAATCTCTTCTCAGTCAGAGAGTACCACACATGGCCTTGCTTCGGACTCATGTGCAACACTTGCCTTTTCCCTGCCTATAAGCCAGTATGGACGCAAGTTCTCCAAACATTTGCACCCAAGATTCACCAATTCAAGTACCTGTTCCTGCAAGGTTTTCTACCCACTCCACAGGATGAAAGTGTGCACAAACAGATAATTTATCAACGCATATCTGTAGGTTTGTTCAAGAATACATCCAGCTTGGTTGAAAATGAAAGGAAACATCACCTTCAGTAATACCTTGCGAACTCTGTATGTAGCTCGTTGGTCATGGTGCAAACTTAATTATTAGGCAGGTTGCGCCACAGCTGCACACGGCTTTTAAAACCGCCTGCGGAGTTTGTGCTCTTTTGCTCCCCAGCATCGCTATGATTACTAAACAACATTCCCCAGACCACCAGAGCGAAAAGCGAAAAAGCCGCATGCGACGAGTTTGCGCACAAAACAAGCCGCATGCGGCTTTGCGCAACCTGTCTATTGTCAACCATGCATACGCTACTGCAGAAAATTGGCACTTGCCCTTGGCATCAGCCAAACTTCTCATGACAAAAAATAGAACAAAGAGATGATTCTGATCATGTGTGCAACGCCGCAGCAAGTGTCATGGCAAGTGTCGGTCCTATGCCATGAAACCCGTTGATAAGCACGGGATTTGTCCACCATGAAATCTTCGGCTTTTTCGCGTTTTCATGACAAGACATGTGCCGGGCTACGCTCCAGAAGCGTCAGTACTGAGGTTCCCAAGTAGCTGGCAGGGCAGGAACCACTGAGTAACGGATGGGAACGGGGAGGAATACTCTGGAACCATTGGCAATGTGCTCGCTCCGAAACCTGTAGGAGATGTGTAGCCCAACGACCAAGTGGAACGTGAAGTCTACTCTATTCCCGCTCACGGAACTAGACGGGACGGACTGGAATCCTGTTGTGGTGTGTTGGACATGAGACGCGTAACGCGTTCTGATCATATGATCACTGGAAGGGGCTGGGAACATCACATCTTGATGGATCCACGCCGTCCCGGGCATTCCGGATAAGGGATGGTCACTAAGCGAGGGTCTGATCACTTGGACCTACACTCGTCGGCTCCTGGAGCGGGTACCCATACTGGGAAGTACTTCGAATGCGGTATCCCTGGAGAGCTACGGACTGGGGGCTTCGGTTCCAGATGTTCCGGTAGACGGGAAAGGCACGGGTTATTGGGAGGAACAGCATATACAGTCGGGATCGACATAGGGGATCGGTTGTGATGGCTCCGGCACAGTCTGACCGATCGTACATGTGCACAGGATCGCACCAGGATGGCGTGCTCGACATGGGCAGCCAATAGAAGGACTCAGATACCCATTCTTACGACGGATACACAGAAGTCGGACGGATAAACGGACTATTTTACTCATACTTACTTATTCTTGGACGTTTCCATGTGTTTCAGCGCTTTGTATTTAAGTAGCGGGGCATCTTGGGCGACTTCACGGAATCACCCCATGGCTAGTAGGCGGAAATGCTTGCGAATTGGGCAGATACCGGGGAGTTCGAACAAGGTGTCTCTTAGAATTCATCTTGGCTTGGAATCTTTTCTTTTGTGATCGGTATCCTTGGGATCCGACTTTGCCGTTTGACTGGAACTGTTGGGATCGTGCTGAGTACGCACTTGGTTGTTTGGGTTGTGTCGTGAAGAGCTTGGGATCGGAACCCACCACTGTTAAAGAGCTTGGGATCGGAACCCACCACTGTCTGGAGCGCTTGGGATCGGAACCCACTATTGTTGTTACTGTATCACGCTTGGAATCGGCATCCACCTCACTTTGGAGAACCCCAGCACCCCGTTCTCGTTTGTTTTCATAGCTGAGAAGCTTACATCATCGCGCTCTGTGCTTCCTGTCTGTTCGGGTCAATCCTCGTTCACTCAGATCTAGCCTGAACACTTGCACAGCAAGGGTTCCATTCGCATCGACACTCTCGTTGTTCCACTAGCTTTCCTGTCTGTTCCGGTTCCATTCCGGTTCACTCAGATCAAGGCTCAAGTACTTGGACTTCGTTCCAAGGACTTCTATAAACAATACAACGCTCTCTCCTCGTTTCCGAGGTCTATACCATTCCCTGCAACCTTTTATAAGGCCCTGTACCAGGGTCTGATACTCGTCTGTGCACGTCTCGAGCACTTCCGTTCCGTTCGACGCACTTCTGTGTGTAGGTTTGGTTTGGTTGGTGTTTCTTGATAGGTTCAGAGCACATCGATCACCGTGGCCATGGCACTTGCCTGCAGTGTGATTGCACCTAGAACAGTTTTGAGCAATTTAGCTATATGACTTGTGGACCTATAAAAGTCTTGCTTTCAAAAGAGAACTAGAGTTCAAATTGCCACAATCTATACTGGATTGGAACCCCAAACTTACACGAGGATTATTGTGTTTGAGTTGAACAATTACATTATCAAACCGCGTATTCACTGCATTTTGATGGCTTCTGGAGCCACATGAGTCCAGATTCGGCGAGCTTTAGCCGAGATCGGTCGAGCCACCTCAGCAGGGCCGGGCAGACCCTGCCAAAGTGTCTTGACCGACCTCAGCTAAAGCTCGCTACATGGCTCCAGGAGCCGTCAAAATGCAGTGATTCATTTACAAGGTTTGGTTTGTGGTTATTTTACCGCCAGCCCCATAGTCACCATTTCACTGGGGTGTGGACGCAACCCACTATACAATGGATAGGAAGCAGGGCAGGGTGGAGACAATGCCTATGTCAAGCCAAGGTAGAAGCCTGAGATTCTACCGAGCTTATATAGGCTTCGAATAAATTAAAGGTGATTGCAGTCTGTCGCGATCAGTTCCTGTACCACAGCATTAAGGAGTGTTAATGCTGATCCTCCTGTACCCCTCTATGTATGTCTCCATAGCACCTGAGAACTAGGGGACCCGACATTCGGGTTTCCTAGTCCTTAACATTGTTGTATCCAGTGGTTCAAAGCGATCAGGTCAGTGGTTGAAACCCCAATCAGTTTGCAACCATTCATGTACTTTGTGTACACCTCTGTGTCAGCTTTTGATAGGGCGTGTACCAAAACATGCATGAAAAGCACCAGTTTTTATTTCATTTTAAACCTATTAGTGGGCAGAAGTGAGGCATCAGATTATTGGTGTACACCCTCCCTGGGGTGGTAGGCTACAATATTGATGGCTGAAAGTCAGTGTAACAAATCAACTATGAAGGATTGAGTAGACTTGACAAGGCAGCCCAAAAGGCTGTTACATCCTGACTATGATATTAGCCACTTTGCGCTGCAGCCATTGGAGCCATACCATGGCAAAATGACGTTGCGATGCTCGATGGCTCCACCCGCCAAAATTAGCCACTGGTGGCTGCCACAGCCATCTGACGTCATTTTTGGCAGGCGGAGCCACCAGACAACGCAACGTCATTCAGCCATTGGATGGCTCCAATGGCTGCACTGCAAACTGTCTATTCCACTGAGCTATAGACGGTGGCGGTAAACCATTATCTTATGCGCTGGAGGTGAAACCTCAGGGAACTACTCAGAATTATTGACTTGCCACTTCAACAGCCTCTGAATAGTCTGATGACTATTAAAAACAAGATATACGAAGTCAGAATTGGTACAACCATATTAGGGCTGGAAGAGATATAGGGCCGCTTGATTTGGGTAGAAAACCAACTGATTAGATTGGGATGAAGACATGTTACTGAGTTAACCATCACTGTGGTTACTCGGGCAGATCTGACCATTAGAAAGATGCGAGCCTCGCATCAAGGATGACTGATATAATTGATGAGGATCGACACTACACCGCGCTATATTTCGCTGGTCACTATACTAGTCAGTCACTGTCACACTACTAGATATTGTCAAGCTGCTTGATATTTACTATGAGTTCCACTGAGCTTGTCAAGTGCGGGACTGATACAGAAGTTGAATAGGACTTGACTAAGACTGACTTGATCAGTCAGAAAGATGGAAACCAAGACAACTAAGCACAACTTATGGTGTGCTAGAGAAATACATGTGGACTAGCCCTGGTAGCAGGTCATAATACCCATGGTTGAGAATGCCTTCTATGCCATTGGCCATTCACTACTCGGGCTCCCACCCTTTACTGTTCCTATTCATTCTGTATACCCCCCCTACTTCTCTCTAAAATGTATAAAAGCCAGCTGTGCACTCTGTATTAGCCAGTAAACTATCCCCCAGATATACGGGCAATATAGTAGACTCTACTAAAGACTTGTTGTTGAATAGAAGTGAAACCGCCGCCTTCAGTGTAACCGTCTGCGCGATCAGCCCAGCCTCCACCTTTTGTGTAACTGCCCCTGTTTCATTGATACCGCCACCATTCATGCAAGATTGGTTGATATTGAAGTAGTGTGTCTGTTGATAGTCTGCCCTACCTTCTGCTTCTTGGCTAGTTGCCAGTAGTGTTAGGTTCTGCCGCTCGCAAAGAAACTGAAGACTTGAACAGTCTAAGGTTTTACTTGAGTCTTGATATCCTGTTGGCATGAAGTCCCTGCTACCCCAGCATAACCATGTGTAACTGCATAGTTGCTATTGAAAGAAAAGCCTTATTTCAACCTTGCACACCCTCTTGACGGGTGATATGTGCCCTACTTCCCCGAAACACACACACACAAGTATTAGGATTAGGATTTTGATTTGTTCTGGTTTTGGTTGGTTTGAGTAGAGTGACTAGTTTGCTTTTCTCAGTAGTCAATCCATTGGATTTCACGGCCGCACCCTAGTGCACCATTTCACCATGATGTGTTGGGGGACTAGGATCCATCTGTACGGGCTTCCCTAGTCCCTAACATCTTCTATATCCATATCCTGTGGTGCAGACCCCAGTGTGTCTGCGGCTTTGGAATCTGCGGTCGGGTTTCAACCGAGAGAAGGTCATGTGGTGGCATCATCAGAGTCTCGTGCCACTAAGACACATCTGTAACTGCACAGACATGTTGCACAAAAAAGTAGAACCTGGGTGATTCATGACACTTCCCACTGTCATTAAGCCTGGTGCATAGCCCATCTTGGTGGACAATTAGATACCGAACTCCTGCAGCTTTTGGACCCAGTGGATTTTTGGATGAAATACTTAATAATCCCTTCATTTTACGACCCCACCCCCCCCAGATTACCTTGACAGCAGTACTACCCCAAACCGAGCAACTCGAGATGAGATACGAAGATAATCTTGCTGAAAATGACAGTATGTACTTGAAACTCGCCAGTTCTGCATCTTGATCTTTTGTGCATCCAGATGGGTCCATCACCAGCAAGGCAACAGCCAAATTGCTAAACACTTCCGCGAACACAAACTGTTCTTGCTACACTTTACATGTAATTTTGTTTTCCTCCTCTACAATAATAGACAGGTTGTGCAAAAGCCGCACAAGCTGCATGCGGCTTCATGCGGCTTTTTGGCATTGTGCAAAGCCGCAGGGAGGATTTCAATATCCCAAACCCATAAACCCACCGGAAATGACTCATACAAATATCATTTCGAATGTTCTGTCCATGCGGCTATCCAATCAGACCCAGCGAATATAATGATTTGTCCTTGAGTTTCCGCATTGATTCCACAGCACCTACAAACTGAATGACAAATGGAACAGCCATCCCATAGTCTAAAATACTTCCCTCCACTCAGCAGGTTCACTGAAAGTTCGACACTTCCTAGATGAACTCGGAAAATCTCCACAGCTTTGCACAATGCCCAAAAGCCGTGTGCGGCTTGTGCACAACCTGTCTAATATTTATTTACCACAACTTCCGGCACCAGAGCGCTGTAGTTTATTGTGAGATTCAAGTGTGAAGAAGATCGGGTTCGTGCCTGCCAGAGCAAAGCGGAGGTGCATCTTGTCAATCTTATATTTTTAGGGCAGAGGGCATCAAACTGCCTATCTGTGGGGCGGAAACTCCCGAGATCACCTATAAATAGGGGGCAGAATAAAAGTGCACTTAGACCACCATAGTATCGTTGGGCAACAAACGACTATATCTTGTTCCTGCTACCATTAGGTACAGGTCTTAAAGAGCCTAATTTTAACTTTTTGCAGTAAACTCCCGTTTTCATCAGCAGTTTTGGCGTAAGCGCTTTTTCTGGCTCTCTGATTGGTTGAAACAATGTTTGAACCTGTCACGCATCAGCACTGATTTGCCAAAAGGTTCTGTGATATCAAGTGTCTCGTCATCCGGTTTTTGCATCTGCCAACTTGTGCCCTGGCTCTTCAATATCAGTGACATCATTCTCTCTCCAGATTGTTTCCAAGCTACAGGCAGCTGTAATGTTGCCGTGACTTGAAAAGTCGAGTTTCGACTTGGAAAGTCGACAAGTTGCACATTGACTCAACTTCAACTCAACTTTTCTGGTTCAAGTCGAGTCAAGTCGTTCAAGTCGACTCAAGTCGACTTTTTGGTACTCATTTAAAGCCGTATACTATGTATGTCGTGGACGGTGCAGTGTTGAAAATGTTCATTGGTGAGAGTGAGGCAGAAGTGTGGTGGGATCCGAGCCCTGGAAACCGTAGTAGCTGTCATGTTTCGCTTAGTGCTAAGCGGAGTCTAAGCGCGTTGAAGCGCCCTTGTCATAGCTTGTGGTCCAAACCCTGTTGGCCACGGCGTCATTCATGTGGACCTGGCATATTGTGCATCCATGAGAAATCATGAGTGTAGGAAACTTGTAGGAAGCAGAGGCAGCGCCGAAACGGGCGCCGGCTCCATGAGAATGTGGAGAATCAAGCTTTAATTTCGCAAGTCATGTATGGCAATTAAGTGTCATCACAAAACTTGATGTACTATGATTGAATTATGCCCCAACGAAGCCCTGTTCGCAATAGGGTGAGATGGGCTAGAGATGGGCAGTGATATAGGAAGAGTCAGACAAGGTCTGCCAAGGTGTGTCAAGGCCCGGAGGTAGAGGAAGTCGATGAAACGGAGTCACACCTAGTCACAGCTCGGCAGATCTGTGCCTAAACGATGACGGCAGACCTCACTTCAGAGCTCGACGCATGGAGTCACAGCTCGGCAAGGTGTGCCGAGGGGCTTTGGGAACACGGTGAATTTTATTGTGCGCGTTATCACCCATTTTACCATCAATGGCAGCGTAAGCGTGCCTAGGAGGGCATTGCTTGCCTCGCTAATCCATCAATACAACCCGCAAGCATGGTGTTCACCCTTTCAAGGGACCCATCATCGGGAGAAATAATCCTATCATGTCCACACAACTATTCCAAAATATTGAGTTGAATACCTGACTCGAAGTCACTTTGAGTCGCTTCAAGTCGACATGATGACTTTGAAGTCGAGCCGAGTCACGCAAGTGACTCGACTCAACTCGGCTTAAATTGACTTACAAAAGTCGACTTCCACGACTTCAAGCACCAAGTTGCGGCAACATTAGGCAGCTGTTTTCCAGCCAGAGTTCGCCGACACCAACAACCTGAACGACATTTAGCGACTTGACGACCCCGCTCTTGGCTCTGAGCAAGCTCTGAGCCTCTGACTTGCCTCTGACAATGCGCAGAGACATCAGGTACACTCTAGACTCTACAATCTTAGGTTTATTTTCTGCAACAGTTCAACCGTGTTCTGTGTTGCCTTTTCGGAGTCTTACACCCTCTACATGGTCAAATTTAAATCTGATGTGTTGTGTCGGCCCAATGCAAGCTGACTTCGGGCCGCCCATTTCGCATAATAGTTTTCTACTCGTTTTTCGTTCTCGCAATATAACCAACCATGCTAATTTTGTGCGGAACACCGCCTGCCATGTGCCGGGGCCCGGAATCAACCCTACTTTTGCACTTGAAAATTATTTCCATCATTGAAATCAACCCGTAGCAGGCCATGCCGCTTGTCGGCCTTACTTGCTTTATCAGAAGCGTGATCCGCGGATCACCAGAGCGGAACGCCGACATATCGAATAATACGTATGACTCCAACACGCAGAGCGGAGGGCCGAAACATCGAATAATACGCATGACTCCAACATGTTGTTGTTGAGTCCCCGGTCCGGCCGCTTAATTAAGTGTTCGGCAGAGTCTACGCGTCCTATGGCGAGGTGCCAAAGTCGGTTACATTCTCACGTTTTACCCACGGCAGTTCTCAGTATAAAGCGTCCACGATTCTCCACCAATCGACGCAAGGCACCCTCGAACCCGTACCTAGTCTATCCCAACATCAGCCCATGTCTGCATCTCAGCAAAAAGTCCTCGTCTCGGGGGCGAACGGCTTCGTCGGGTGCTACGTCGTCCGCAACCTCCTCGAAAAGGGATACTTCGTCCGCGGAACCGTCCGTTCAGCCGAGAAGGGAAAACATCTCACTCGCCTCTTTGAACAATATGGACACAGGTTTGAGTTGGCCGTAGTTCCCGATATCACGAAGGTGCGGAACGATTGAATCCTTGTGCTCATTAACTTTAATTCTGATGGTGTATCAGGAAGGAGCATTCGACGAGGCGGTGAAGGACATGACTTCAATATTGCACACTGCTTCCCCTTTCAATTACAAAAGTGACGATCCAAAAGGTGTGTTGAAGCTCTTGACATTGATGAATCCCATATTTGATATTCTTCCGTACAGCATACATCGACCCCGCAGTCAAAGGCACCGTAGGGATGCTTCAGAGCGCTGCCCAAAACGCGTCAGTCCCAGTCACCTAAAACTCATGAGGCACTTCAACAATTAAATCCCCGTAGCCCATCCATAAAGCGCATTGTCGTGACCTCGTCTGTCGCCTCCGTCGTCCACTGGACCTCTACCCGCCCAACACCCTGGACTGAAGATGATTGGAACACTAGATCCATCACCGTGGTTGAAGAGCAAGGTGTGCATGCCCCCGACGTCGATAAATATTGCGCCTCCAAATCGCTCGCCGAGAAGGCTGCATGGGACTTCAAGAGGACAAACGACGTCTCCTGGAATCTGGTGACGCTCTGTCCCCCATTCGTGCGTCCCTCGCTTTCCTATCCTTCCGCGAGTGTATTAATTAATTAATTGCGCTGCGCCAAAAGATCTTCGGGCCCGTAATCCATGAATGCAGCAGGCCTGAAGACCTAAACGAGTCGGTAGACGTGCTGTATAAAGCAGTCATGAAGGGCCTTCCGGACGAGCCAGCACTCGTGCGCCCCGGAGCCAACTGGGTCGACGTCCTCGATCTCGCGGAAGCTCATTCCCTTGCGCTCGAGCAGGCCGCGGCGGGTGGACATCGCTTCATAATCACCGCGGGTCCGCATGTGCTGCAGGAATTCGGTTCGTGTCGTGTTCGAGTTATCCTCCGCGCAACCTCAGCGCTGACATGCCCCAGTCAACATCGCCCACACCCTCAACATCATCCCAAAAGGCACGCTCCCTCGTGAAATCCCTGAACATGAGCTCCCAGCTCCTATTGTAACATACAACACATCAAAATCCAAGCACATACTCGGCTTGACCTATCAAAGCAAGGAAGAAATGATGGCACGCTTTTTGGAGGACCTCAAAACGCGCGGGTGGTGCGGAAGTTGAGTTCATTGACTTCAAACGCAGATCTGTAGCTTAAGCCTCATAAAATGTAATCGTCTTTGCGTTGAGCACCTCGTGTTGTGGTGAAGAATCGCCGTAAGAGAAATGGAAATACGAGGCGAATTTGTTCGCCCATGTTTATCCGAAGGACGTCGAGACTCACGAGAACCGTCACCGCACAAGCTAGGTGAGAAACTGAGAAACAGAAACTTTGTATTCGATGGTAATTGGACTTCTCGTATGATTCCTCACAAGAAATGAGATTGTACATTGGGCCAGCGTGGAACTGAAAAACAGAACTATTCACTGTGTTCCGACCCCCGGTAGACAGAGGGTCCGTCGACCCCCATACACAAAGGTAAACGGACCACCTCGTCTACATATGTCTACATCATGTAGCCATCCTGGATCTACATATATCCACATTCTTCTACATCGGTCCTCGCATGTAGACCGACCTAGATGAAAGATAGACCAACATAGACGTCGACTGAGCCACATAGTGTTGCTGAGGTCCGATTAGGTTCGGTTTTTGCGAAAAAATCCGAACCCCGAACCTGACCTGGGGTCCGGTTCGCTCAAATGTTTCGAACTCCGAACCGAACATCGGTCCAGTTCAGAAAGGGTTCGGTTCGGGTTCTAAACCGTAAAATCTTTTACGCCCAGTTTCCGCTAGATGTACGTGCTCCACACAATACCACACCACTGCGAAGCAGATTTATATACTGAGTGAGCTCATCGCGTGCAACAACGGTTGAAAAATCACTTACCTGATCCTCCAACTGTATCCAAAATACCCTATTTCAGCCCAGCCCTGAAGTCCTAAGTATCATTTGGTTTCAAACACCGTTAATCCAGGTCAGTATTGAATGAACCTTGCAGACCTTGGATATATCTTTTGTCATCACCATCGTTGGTCCATGCCTCGACGAGCCTCGAGAAGTGGAAGGTTTACCCAAAGGGTACACTGCAGGACGCAGAACTATATTGTCAGCTGTGGAGTTTAAAAATGCACTTCAGATTGCCATTTTTCTCTAAAATTTTTACAGAAATCATCCTGGGTTCGAACATGTCCGGACAGGTTCGCACAGGTTCGGTAAAGTTCAAAAAATCTCGAACCTCGAACCTAACCCGCAGTTCGGTTCTGAACCCGACACCGGCAACGCTAGAGCCACATAAGATGGCCTCAAATCCACCCATGATTTTGGTCAAGATGTGTCCACGTGCCCAACACTGGCGTAGACGCAGGTCAATATATATGCAGCCGGCGGGTAGCCGGACCACGTATCGAGCGTACCGACGTAAACTTGCCGAAGGGCCGGCTACATCGCGGCGTACGCACAAGTAGTCACACATAGCCGCACATCGCCCCATGGCATCGCATGTAACATAAGGTAGACAGGGGTCTGGGGTTGGAACCCAGTGTATTAGAGGAGAGTGAAAGAGCAGTGGGAGCGAGCAGAAAGGAACGCACAGATTGAGCGTTGCTGCGCCGTCCCGGTCATGGTAAGCCCCACGACGCCTGCAAATATTGTACTTGTGCCTATGACAGCTTGGAAGCAGGTATCGCCCGTTTGCCTCGGACTTGGGTGGAAGATAGCATTTTCTTTCTTTTCTTCCTGTTTTCTTCTGTTAAGTTCATGAGTACAAAAAAGGGTACATACTGGAATTATTCTTCCATTGTTTAGCGGGTGGGTATTTCGGTGGAGCCGAGCAGAAAAGGAAGAGCGCTAGGCGCTTGGAAGGAAATACTGGGGTTTTTCGTTCAAATCGACAGTCACGGGTCACGCACCCGTCTGTCGATGTCGAACTTCGGTTGCGGTCACGGGTCACGGCGGTCCTTGTCGAACCTACCGCTGGTCACGGCGCGTCCAAAATCATCTGAAAAACGCAAAAAAGCGAAAATTTCCGTGGGATTTGTCGAAAATTTTGGGAGTGTCACGCCAAATTTTAGCTGGTGTCGAAATGTCGAACTTGAAAAAAGGGTCACGCGTCACCCCCCCCTGTCGATTTGAATGAAAAACCCCAGTAGACGGGTCGCAGACAATCTCGGTTTGGCGTTGGCGTGGGGAGAGGTGATGGATAGAGGTGAGAGGTCAGCGTCTAAAGCAGAAAGCAGGTGGGGATGTAAGAATGAAGAAGGAGGATGCACATGAGATCCGTGCCTACGTCTTCTAATGCGAGCCAATTGCAGCAGGTGCGGAAGAGAAATCTGCCTATAAGTCTCTACCCCCGTCTGCAGCCCCCTCAACGGTGCATCGCGCGCGGGGAACCAGGCAGTAAATGCCGCGGTGGAACAGGGAAACGTCGTTCTGGCAGCTGGTACGCATACCTCTTCTCGCAAATGTCCTTGGTGCTCACATATCTCTTCTCTCTCTTTATAAAATTAAGCATGTCTGAAGCCTTTTCGAACTCCGCCATCAGCTCTAACCTTTTTCGTCGAGCTCTCTGTTTCCACTCATGCCGTGCCTGCTGCGGCCGCGTAAAATCCGACCGTCGCTTGACATGTACAGCCTCGCAAGTCTAGAAAAATGGGTTGTCCTGAACGCTCGGTCTGTGATTTGAATTTATTTTCATTGGATTTTTCACACAATACATCTTTGTTCTACAGTTTCAGTTCACACCAGAGGAAGGGGATGCGAGGCCGCTTGTTGCTCCTTCAGGAAACGCCGACGGCAAGTACAGCTCGTGCGTGGGCGTCTTCGTTCCGGGAGTCAACGTCCTCTCATCGTGCAAGGGCGGGTCACACGCCGTCGCGACGGTCCATAGCAGCACCGCATACCGTGGGCTTTGTCGCGGACCTGCTTGACATATACCCCTCTGAAACGTTTGACCCGCCTGTCGCAGACTCTCCCCGAGCAACCCCCAACTTTTTCGGGGCGTCCGAGTGCGTCTACGTCGTGCTTCGTGCCGTGTCCCCGTGCCCTTTTGCGAGCATTCTCCTTGCGCCGGTGCTTGATGGGATAAGACTCAGGATAAATTAATAGCCCAGCTATGTCCCCTTTCGGAACGTGCCGGGTTGTAGCGTACAGTACATCGGCCTTTTAGAATATACTGTGCTACACCGTAGTTGCTCTCCCGTCGACGAGCTCGCCCCGAAGGCTGTAGATCTTCGGGACAGCAACCACAGCCAGTAGAAGTCACCTAGCCATAAGAGGTTATTATAGTACCTATTAACCTTGCACATCCGGCCAAACCATCGGCGTGTTGTCGAACAACTGGAAAACTTGATGGGCAAATTTCGCGACCCTGGCACACAGTGTCGCGGCGGAATATCAGCGCACGCAGCACCGCTGTGGCATTGCCAGGTGTGACCGCATGAAGACGAGGTTCTGTCGTCGCAACCTTCACCACAAACTGATGACGCCGTTCTTCCAGCTCGGGTTTCGCAGTGCATTGGAGCATCGCATGTTCCACGGTTTCCACCTGATGACATCCGAATCTGCATAGGCGCTGTTCACGCGGTATGTCAACGCGGTGGTAGCGGCTTTTGTAGCGCATGCGCTCAACGGCCAGAGGGTGTTGGCTCAGCAAGAGGCGAGTAAGCGCTCTCCGATGGGCATTGTTAATCACAAGAGTGAGGTAGTGCCGGAGGACGATGGTGATTCGCTTCGGCGCTTCATCCTCGAGAGGCTCTTTCCGCCCATGTAGTAGGTAGAGACGCGTCGAATTTAATATTTCACCCTCCAGATATTTCATAGCCGATCGCGAGGGGCGGACCCTTACGCCCACGGACAAAGACAGCTTGAGCTTGCGACAACGGAAAATCCGACTGTTCTGCCTGCGAATACAGTCAACCTTCTCATTTTCAATAACGCGACTGTTTTCTCGCTCTTGTACTTGTTTTTCTAGGGGTTTTCCAATTTTATCCCAATTGCATCCCCGCGATCAGCATTTTTCGCAATCGGCTTGGCTCGGGCTTATCAAACTCGGCTTAGCCGGCCTGAGCTCTCATCAGTACTTGTCACTCCTGACACGAAGCTCCGCTGCCGAATGACCGCGTATGCAGCTGCGGAAGCCAACAGAAGCTACTCATATAAATACTCTCTCTACCTTGAACTTCCTTCCTTCGATGACCTCTGTTCTGAGCCTCCGGCGCCACCCTCTCAAGGGTATCTACATTACTCTGCGTCTCCTGGCTTTGATCCCGCTCATCCCTGCGTGGGCTATTACTTCCGTATTCTCGCGGCCCCGCGCTTCTTGGACAATCGCGGAATGCGTTGTAATCCGACTCATCCACTGGGTTATGCCCCTCAATGCTCAATGCGGACTTAGCCCGCAGTCCACCGACAAGACGCGCGAGGTTCCACAGAAAGAGCTGAAAGAGACCTCGTTTGTGTGGCTGGAACCTATCCCGGACTCACTCATCGTTGGAATCGCCGCCGATGACAAGGTCAAACCTGTCAGGATCCCCGGCTACATCTGGCCCAAGAATGCCGATTTGAAGACGGATGGCCTTGTAGGTTTGTTTATTCATGGCGGTGGATATATGATGGGGAATGGATCAGAATCGTTCGAGGAGACAAGTGAGTCGATTCCCCGCTGGTTTGCTTCCCTAACTGTGTCGACAGATATCGCCCGTACCGTATATCAGGTATTTTAACCTGGTTCAACTCTGATCGTTTATTTACGGCTCCTCCAGAAAACGAAAATCAAGCGTATCCTATGTGATTCATCTTCATTTTCATCGATCCTTCGTGCACTGATGCTTGCTAGCTCTGGATTATCGTCTATCGGGAGAGACATGCCATCCGGCCCAACTTCTCGATGCTTTGGCTGCCTACTCTCATCTCGTCAATACTGTCCGTATTCACCCTGCGAAGATAGTCGTCTTTGGAGCGTGTGCAGGAGGTATGGGAAACTCGATGGTCACTCTGGGAAACCAATAAACCATCCAACAGGTCACCTTGTCCTGCTTTTGCTCAGGTATCTGTACGAGGAGAGGGTGCTCCCGATGCCGGCGGGTGCTATGCTCTTTTCTGTAAGTACTTCTCTTCCCCTCTCAAGTCATATCATAGATCCTGACGGGCTTTTGAAGCCGTGGGTGGACATGGGTAACGTCAAGCGTCGGCATGTGATTCTCTTGCTAACTCTATCTCAGTCATCGACAAGGAGATCGAATCCGGACTAACAGCAGAACGACCAAACACGTCTATTGACTCGCTGGCTACGTCCTTTGTCGTAAATCTGCAATTTCTAGGTCACTCTCCGCCAAGTCTCCTCTTGACTCCGTACTTCTCAGCTAGTATGCACCTTCCCTGTGCTTTGTCGTGGACGGATGAATGACGGCTTTATAGACCGCGCTCCGCCCCATGCCTACAAAGGATATCCGTCGGTGTTTGTATCGGTAGGAGCTGCCGAGGCGTTTCGCAGAGAGTGCGAGCAACTAGTTGAGTTGATGAGAACAGATGGTGTCAACGTTGAATTGGACGTGCAAGAGGACGCTGTGCATGACTTTTTGGGCTTTACCATCGTTCCTTCGAAGAAGGCCAGGGAAAATGTGATGGTCCGCGTTCAGTCTTGGGTGAATACTTTGTAGATAACTAGTCATGGGATCGTCGCCTTTCCTCATTCAAACATTGCATGTCCAGACACTCGCTTGCTTGCGAATAACAGAGTCCGAAGTCGAAACAGCTTCTCCTGAGCTGTTGGAGCCGCGTTCAGGCATGCGGGGGGGGCAGTAAATCACGCGTGTTAGCCAGGCGGAGTGGAGTGGTCGGAACAGCATTAGGCAAGGAATTGAAACCCGAACCCAACAACCGAACATGTTGTGCGTGGTTATTATAAAAATCCAAACTTCAGCAATCACCGACCTATGCTCGGTTTCTGACTGCGATATCGTTCCCAGGAACGGGAATTTAACCAATCAAGTGCTATAATGTGATTCACTAGTTCTCTGATAGTTAGTGCCGACTTCGCCAGACCGGAGACCGTCTGTCGTGTCGAAATCTATGTGTCGATAGACAGCAAAGATTTCGATACAACAGGCTGGATTCGAGCCTACGACTTCGCTTACAACCATTGATAACACAAATGCCGTGCGTAAAATTGTAACTTGTTGCGGCCTTCTCGGCGAAAAATATATTAAACTCGACTCACCATCGGCTGGAAAGCACACAGGATATATATTCGGTCCAGACACAGCCAGGCAGAACGACCGGCCTTGAAACCAGTAGTGATGGAATGATTGCGATCAACGATCATTAGATTAGATCAATGACGCGCCTCTTGTTTCCTCCCACCACCACAACCAAACAACCACGACCAAAGACCAGCGGCTGGAGTCTGGCAGTGGCTACAAAAGGCTTCGAATTGTCTTCTGGGGGGTTGTCGTTCTCGACAGATGGATCAACCACTTCCCGATACCATCCAAATACACCACACCGTTTGGAAACGGCAAAGCATCAGTTTACTTAGTCAAAGTTTAGTGACGGGAAGGCACCATCCACGCCCCTCAGGATCCAACTTTGATCAACACCCCTCTGCTCAATCGTATTCGTCTTCTTCTTTCTGTTGGGACTCGTAGCGACGCAACGATCTCGGGAATCGTGGTTTAAGTCGTGCGGTTTAGGTGCAATGCCCGCCTCAATCAATTATTCTTGAAGATACGTGACTGAAGTCGTCGTGCAGAGTATATAAGAGGTCGGTGGCCAACCTAAACTTCATTGTGCTGTTCTGCCCTTTCTTTCACTCCACATTCACATCGACCCGGGCGGTCCTCTTCTTTTCTTTCCTTTCAACTTGTTCTCTTGATTCGTCACCGTTCAACGACCCACGATGCTATCCAAACTCGTCCTTCTCCTCCTCCTCGTCTCGCTCGCGGGCTCCGCTGTTGCTGCTCCCCACGGCATAGATCTCACCCTGATGGTGCGTTTCACTCCCTCCATGCACAAAAACAATTTTTCTGACCAGCGCTTGTACAGGCACATAAGAAGGTAATGCAATCCACCCGGCGTCCCATACATCTTACCCACACGCGCAACTCCGTTTCAGTCCGCAGTGGTGAGTTGTTCCATCCTTTTCTGAGGTAGACCTGAAGAATAATTGTCCCAGGCTATTTCGGGTAATGGTGGTGATCTGGCTGCGGCCATTAAGGCTGCTCTCCAACAAGCTCTCCAGGGAGCGCAGGGCGCTGCGGATCAGGCGGCCGCTGGCCAATCCGCCGACGCTGTGGGTATATCGCAGCATTGGATTTAAATTTGGCACTCAAAATCTATTCTCCCAGGGCAATGCCGCCGCTGACGGTGCAGATGCTGCCGGCGCCGCATCAAGTGTGGCTGCGGCTGCGGCATCGAGTGCAGCTGCCAGCGCTGCAACTGACGTGGGTTGTACTTTTTTATGATTCGATGCCCATTCCTCATTACTCTCAGGCCGCTGGTGCTGCTGCTGCTAATCCAGCTGCGGCTGCCGATGGTGCTGAGGACGGCTTAAACGTCAGTGCGAGCTCATCCGGCGGAGTGAGTGCAAGCCTTTTAATTCGTTAACCTGTTCGCTTTCAGGGAAACGCAGTGGCGGAGGCATCAAACGGCCAGACTACTGTTGTCACCGCGGCAGGAGCTGCGGCCACCGATGTGAGTCAATTCTCATCCAGACATAGGACCAGAGATTCATGTCTTGCAGGCAACTGGCGCAGCCTCCACAAAAGCGGCCAAAAAGGCCGCGAAGAAAGCAGCGAAAGCGGCCAAGAAAGCGGCGGCGAAGAAAGCAGAGGCGACGCTGTGCTGACCATATAATTTCTTGAAGGCGAGACCTTGCTGCGGATATCCAGGCGGCTCTCGAGCAGGCCCTTCAAGGTGCTGAGGCTGCGGCTGGCCAGGCCGGTGCAAACGGCGATGTGTGTGAGTATGTCCCCGTTCAGCCGAGTCGTGCTGATGATCGAGTCCCAGACCAACTTCTCTTTTGCTACCACGATTGTTGAGAGCACCACAATTGACGCTGCTGGTGCTGCACAGACCGACGTGATTTTCTCCTGCAACTAGGATATTTTCGGAGACTCATAGAAACTAGGCTACCGCCGCTGATGCTACCCCCGCTGATGCTACCACCGCTGATGCTGATGCTGCTCCCGCGGCTATCACCCTTGCTCCTGCACAGACTGATGTGATCTTTCTTGCATTCGGCGCATTCTTGAGATTCATTATTCCCAGACCCCCGCCGGTGTTGCTGACCCTGCTGTTACTGCGGCTGCTGTGGATGTAAATTCTCACTTCCTTCTCATACAACTGACTCAATATCCATCGACAGCCCGCTGCCACCACCCAGGCCGCCACTGCAACAACAAAGAAAGCCGCCAAGAAGGCGGGAAAGAAGGCGCCCAAGAAGGTGGCTAAACTACAGAGGTGAGGCACATCGACTACATCCGTGAATACATGCCTTACTTCGTCGAGGCGCCGTCATGTTGTCTGAGGCCTGGATCCGATTATGAACCTCATCCCATTATTTATACCTTGTACGTAGCCGGCAGAACACTAATCACGAGAGTTGGTCGCGCGGACGACCTTCTGAATCTACTTCGGGGAACGAGGACACAGCCAGGCAGAACGATGCGAATATTTGCGGCCAACGATCAACAAATCAATGATGCGCCTCTTTCTTTACCCACTCACCACTCCGAACAAAATCCAGCGGCTGTGATTTGGCAGTGGCAACAAAAGGCTTCGAATTGTCTTCCGGGGAGCTGTCGCTCTCGACAGATGGATCAATCAACTCCCGATACCATCCAAGTACATCACCTCCGTTTAAATACGGCAAAAAGGGCCCCAAAAGACTATCAGCTCCACCCCTCAAGGATCCAACTTTGATCAACGCCCCTCCGCTCAATCATATTCTTCTTTCTGCTGTTGCCAACTTGGGATTCGTAGCGATGCAACGATCTCGGGAGTCGCGATATCCGTCGGGCGGTGTAGGTATCCGCACTCTCCGTGATGCACGTCTGCACTCGTAATCCTCATTCATTATCCCAAAAATAGACGACCGAATTCGCCGTGAAAGGGTATATAACAGGTCGGTGGCTGACGAGACTATCATTGTGCTGTTCTGCCCTTTCACTTCACATTCGCATTCACATTGACCCGGGCGGTCTCCTTTTTTTTTTGTTTCCTTTCGACTTCTTCTCATTCTTTTCATTACCTTTCAACGACCCTACGATGTTGTCCAAACTCGTCCTTCTTCCCCTCCTCGTCTCGCTCGCGGGCTCCGCTGTTGCGGCCCCCCACGGCATGGATCCCTCGCTGATGGTGCGGTGTATCTTTGTGTGTACCGAGCAATTTTGTTGATAAGCTCTTCCACAGGCACGCAAGGTAATGCAATTCAGGTATTCTGCCATATATTGTTCTCATCTAGCGGAATCACTTTTCAGTCCGCAGTGATTACGGCAGCGAAACAAAAGTATGCTTGCATTCATTCCATCTGTCGACGCTTTGCTAACTATTGCATTCCTTCAAGCCGCGACCTCGGTGATGATATCAAAGCTGCCCTCCAAAAAGCTATTCAGGGCGCAGAATCTCTTCTCGGAAAAGGAGCCGCCGCGACGGCCACCGCGGACGCCGCTACGGCCACTGCTGATCCTGCCGCAGACGCAGACGGCTCAGATGCTGCAGCAGATGGTTCCGACGCTGCAACGGATGGTTCCGACGCTGCAGCAGACGGTTCCGATGCTACAGTAGACGGCTCTGACGCTACGGCAGACGGCTCCGACGATGCGGCAGAAGGCTCCGACGATGCGGCAGACGGTTCCGACGCTGCGACTGACACCTCCGATGCCTCAACAGACGGCTCCGACGCGGCCGTAGTGACAGCCGCTCCCGCCGCCAGCGCTGCGCCAGCGGTTGCGGAGGCTTCAAAGAAGGACTCGAAGTATGTTCCCATCGAATTGTGGGTTGCCATGTCGCTTATCATGTACTTCTCTTGAAGGCGCGACCTCGGTGATGATATCAAAGCTGCCCTCCAAAAAGCCATCCAGGGCGCAGAGTCTCTTCTCGGCAAAGGAGCCGCCGCAACAGCCACCGCAGAAACCGCTGCGGCCACTGCTGATTCCACCGCGGATGACTCAGATGCTGCAGCAGATGGCTCTGACGCTGCAGCAGATGGCTCTGACGCTGCAGCAGATGGTTCCGACGCTGCAGCAGACGGTTCCGACGCTACGGCAGACGGTTCCGACGCTACGGCAGAAGGCTCCGACGCTGCGGCAGACGGCTCCGACGATGCGACTGACACCTCCGATGCCTCAACAGACGGTTCCGACGCGGCCGAAGTGACAGCCGCTCCCGCCGCCAGCGCTGCACCAGCGGTTGCGAAGGACTCGAAGTATGTTCCCATCGAATTCTGGGTTGCCATATCGCTTATCATGTACTTCTCTTGAAGGCGCGACCTCGGTGATGATATCAAAGCTGCCCTCCAAAAAGCCATCCAGGGCGCAGAATCTCTTCTCGGCAAAGGAGCCGCCGCAACAGCCACCGCGGAAACCGCTGCGGCCACTGCTGATCCTACCGTGGACGACTCAGATGTTGCAGCAGATGGCTCTGACGCTGCAGCAGATGGTTCCGACGCTGCAGCAGACGGTTCCGACGCTACGGCAGATGGTTCCGACGCCGCGGCAGACAGTTCCGACGCTGCAGACGGTTCCGATGCTGCAACAGATGTCTCCGACGCTGCGGCAGACGGTTCCGACGCTGCAACTGATGGCTCCGACACTGCAGCAGCGGCTGCCGCTCCCGCCGCCAGTGCTGTTGCGGGTCAGAAGGCCTCCACGAAGGTGGCTAAACTACAGAGGTGAGGCACATTGACTACATCCGTGAACGGATACCTAACTTCTCCAAGGCGCCGTCGCGTTCTCTGAGGTCGGGATCGGATTATGAACCTCATGCAATTATTTATTTTAAATAGCGGGCAGAACACCAATAATGAGAGTTGGTCGCGCGGGGGACCTTCTGAATCTGAACGAGTTGTGAATGAGCGCTCAAGGAAGCAACATCAAGCCATCTCCGACACTTCTATTCTGCCCTGTATATTGAACACGACCTCTACCTTTCTCGTTCTCAATTTTTGGGCTGTTTCCCATCGCTACCACTGCGGTGATATATTTCTGTGTTAATCAGAGTTCTGTCTGAGGCCGCAATGTAGCGGAACTCGTGGTTCACCACAAGGAAGACGATGAATGATGGCGATAGGAGACATACGGTCCGACAGCGAACCAAAGTATCATCTTACTCTCATAGTTACAAGCGCTCGCCGGCGCTTCGCGCCGGCTCCCACTTCTGCCGGAATGATAGATTAAAAGCGGAGTTTAAAAAGCTTCGGACAGACGGACAGGCTTAATTTTATAAATAGGGAGAGGGAGACAAACGGCTGCTCGGCCGCTTCGCGGCCTCGCATCCCCTTCCTCTGGTGTGAACTGAAACTGTAGAACAAAGATGTATTGTGTGAAAAATCCAATGAAAATAAATTCAAATCACAGACCGAGCGTTCAAGACAACCCATTTTTCTAGACTTGCGAGGCTGTACATGTCAAGCGACGGTCGGATTTTACGCGGCCGCAGCAGGCACGGCATGAGTGGAAACAGAGAGCTCGACGAAAAAGGTTAGAGCTGATGGCGGAGTTCGAAAAGGCTTCAGACATGCTTAATTTTATAAAGAGAGAGAAAACGCGCGGAGCTTGAACACGGAATCGGTTTGTTCTTGGAACCGCTGCGTCGAGATGAACTGAGGATGTTTTGGTGCCGACTCTAATCGCGATACCTGCGCAATCTGCTCCGTATTCAAAATTGAACGACTCCACTGTACATATGCAACGTTATGGGATTGGCCCCGCGCGAAAAAGACAATCTCTCACCAAGCATGACAGTCCTGGAACCATTTCAAAAAACGATTGTGAATCAGATCTCCGACAGATCTCTCCGGGCTTGTGGTTATTTCAGGCTGCTGTGGGAGTACCGCAATATGGCCCGTAACCGGTAGAAGAGCGCCCATCCGGTTGTACGGGGTCCGGTACTCAAAATATCCTATTCGCACCAAGTAGGTCGTGCCGGGCACTCACAATGGTTCTATGTCAGATATAGCTGGAAGAGATCTTTGGGACATTTTCGTGCCAACTCTATTCCGTGACCTTTATATAACAGAGGCACTGATGTTTTTTTTCACACGCCGCCGCGTGCTAAGTTTCGACGTCCGAGGTCTTCGGAAGGCCCGTACCTGTTCTCTACCATTTATTGGTTGAACCAAGTGACATTGATCTTTGATTTAGTTCCTCGGTTCCCGGCGTTCGATGCCCTGTGCTGTGACGCAGCTCCACACAAACTGACGCAGCTCTACGAAAATTCCTCGCCATTATATCTCAGGCTGTCCTCAGAGCCGAAAGGACAGGCTGCGTACTAATCTCACTCTGCTTTCTCCCCCATCATCCCTGCCCCCCGGTTTATTCTTCAACACAATCACGGCTTGACCAATGTTTTGAGTGCTCAGGCCTTCTCGACGTCAATTTCGTTCCCTTCCCTTCGAACTTTGTTCTGTATCCCTTGACTCAACCTGACTATTTCTCTGCATCAGCGTCAACCTGCATGCCAACACTTGAGTTGACTCGGTTCCGCTGGTCTACCCAACTCACGCAACAAGCCCGGAAGTCGTTTCACTTCTTCGCCTAGGTGGCATTCTGGGGCCCAGATTCATCTAGGTGATCATACATTCAAAGGGATTGCCAGAGATAAGCGCTATTCACTCCTCCAAACACCACGAACTGATCTTTTGAATATGTACCCTCTTTTCTATCTCATTCCATACGTCGTCATTTCAATTCAGCCGCCCCATCTACAATCCCTACTCAACCCGACCCTTGCCCAACCCGCCCCCGACCTTTCAAGCCCCACCCGGTTTGAGCCTTTCCAAAGCCCCCGAAATCAACATAATCCCAAGTATCACTCAGACTCAACTTGATCTAATTCATCTCACTTCAACCTGAATTAATTCTCCTCATGAATCACTCAACGCTCAGTTTGTATGTCTGTTCTCTATGTCTTGAATTCAAACGCAACTCATTCAAAATCTCTACAGGTATCATGAAGGCCATCGCGAAGTACACAGGAAGTTGGAATGCTCAGACACTCAGGTTTTAGATTCTCGGTTCCGTTGGATTGGCTTTTTTACAGTACCAGTAAACATTCAGACCTCTGCATACATAACCCTTGACTATGGCAAATCAGATCCATTGTACTGCCAAAGCCATCTCATCAAAGTATATTTCCAGCCTGTGCACCAGAGCAGAGCAACAGCACGTCTTGTATTAAATAAGGTCATTTATTATCATAGGCTTCTCCACCCCATGCCAACAAATAACTCTTGCAATGAAATCATTGAGATATTTTGTGTAATCCAGTCTGTAACTTCATGCATGACATAGATGCCCACTCCAACAGAGTACAACTTACTACATAGATATGCACGACCCTCAGCAAGTTCCTTCTGGAAAGGAGGGCTGTAAAAGCATTCACCATGGTGTGCTTGGCCAAGTGAATGCTTCATCCTGTGTTCCTGCTTCTGCAGTTCTCTGAGCACATTATGGAGGGCCTTGAAGGAATTAAAGCTGGGGGGGTGCACACATTGGTAGTCTCCCCTAGGCAGACGCTTCAACAGATTTGAGCTCGTACCTCGCTTGTTGAAGTCTGCTGTTTACCGCGGGGGTCGGATCGCAGTAAAAGCTTATTATGTAATTTTAGGTAATCAGATTCCGATTTTCTTCCTGCTGCATGGGAAACACCGATTTTGACGAGATTTTTTGGGGGATGATGTCTTCTGTTGTGGTTCGAACATCGTACCGATTCAGAATTTTTAATATAAGGTCTAATACACTCACTAGAACAAGCCGTTTTGGCTTGCGAGTGCCACGTGAGTGATGGATTGAACTTCGGCCGAGACGCAAAATCAGTTAAGACTTGCTTAAAAAAATTGGAGAAAAATAAGAGAGTGTTTAGTAGCTGAGAAAATGTTCCTGGACACAGAATAGCCCGTATTCATAGGGCGTATATGGAGGAAACACGAAAATGATAGAAAGTGCAGCCATCAATTAGGTAATAAGGTTTTACTACGATCCGAGCCCCGCGGTAAACAACAGACTAACACATTGGTGATTCTGCATCCCTGTTTCTGGAACAATACATGCCTGCGCTCTGCTCCGGCGCACAGGTTGAAAACAAACTAAACCACAAAGTGTTGATTTCAGATAGGCATATAGCACTTGAAACAATGAATATATATTCGTTGAATTTCTTACGAGGAACCACAAGAGCTAGTGAGATGCAACTGAATTCAAGGATGGCAAACAAAAGTTCAAGTATCATCCAACAAAATTCGTATTCGGACTTGATTTCGGAACAAAAAACCCAAGTGGACCCCCTTGAGTGTGCACCTGAGTCTCAGAACAACGATCCACACAGTTCGGCGCAAATCAGGGTGGAGGGCTCATACAAATCGTCTGTGAGTTGCACTCAGATTGGAAGGGGTTCAAAGCAGACTTATGTGCTGTACAGCAAGAGATTGAGGGGATACCTTGACATGAGATTCATTCAACTTGCGCAGGAGACATAGAGTCCAGCTCTGGACAGAGATGAATTAATAAAAAACAGGAATGAAAAGAGAGCAGATACAGATAGCTAGCGTGGTGTCAACTGATTCTTCGACCTTGAACGATGAGTAGGGAAATGTAAGAAGCAAACAAATGCGCACTGCTTATCTCCAGCCAGAAGTCCGCGGCCATGGAAGTGCGGGCAAATTACGATGAGCAATAACGACCTGCCCCAAGGAAATGAACCAAGTTTTAAAACTGAGAAACCAACGTGGCCGTAGGTGTTCCGGTGGAAATTGATGATGAAAGAAAAGAAAAAGACTCACCTCACTCCTCCACATGACTCGGATGCTGAGGTTGTTAGGGTACATGAGATATAGTATCGCCGGGAGTATGAAGAAACAGAGTCCGCTGAAAGGTCAAGTGCTTGCATTTCATGCGAATCTTGGGAGATCTTGATACCCCATAGTGCAAGCCTCTGAGATTAGTCTGAAGAGTGAGACCGAGCCTAGTATTGAATATTGTGTTTTGAACATGATAATAAGCAATTAGTGCAGCATGATCGTGAGCTTGATACCAAGGTCTTCAAGGTAAGCAGTCTTGCAGATTCATGAGTCCCGTGCTTGCTAGTGGGTTGATCTTGGCCTTGATGTTGTTGCAGCACATACAGGGGGAGAGCCATATACTGGAGAGCAGAAACAATGAGGGGGGAAAGGAAGGAAGTGGGGCTAGGCTTCACAGGCTGCTCTTTTGAGTCCACTTTGAGTGCTGAATGAATGGTGCTGTTATGGCATGGAAGGGTGTCATACCACACCGCCCATGGAACATCTGGAACCGCAGAGCCGATGAACACCTCAAGGGGAGTTGTCTCGATGAGCTTGGGTTGAACCAAGGTTGAACTATCTGTTGAACTACACTAGGCACTTGAAAGACATATAAATGGGGAGAGAAACAATAAACCTTGAGTGATACCACTTGTAGAAGGTGTGCAGCTATCTGGAAAGTATTGCATTGCGGATTTTAACGGCTTCGAAAATTAGTGCATAGTGGTGGCATGTGAAAATAAACATGTGCATACTGATATGAGGCATCTGCTTAGCACATGAGGTATAGGCAAGTATGGAGGGCCTTGTGGTTCAGAAGAATTAAATCTTGGGGTTGCACACTATGGTGATCTATAGAATACCTACAGTAGGCAGAGAGGATAACTGTGAATGAAACAAATCTGGCAGGCAAGCCTCAATGGATTTGGCAGAAGGGCAACTCTCATGCTGGAGACCCAAGTGCTGTTGCTCTGCTTCAGATTCCCAAGGAGGCTGATGCACAACAATGTTGTGTCATACTTCAAGGTATTACAGTGGCAGCAAAATCTGATGCCACCTCCAAAAAAGGAAGTTGCCATCAATTTTCCTCCTCCGTTATCTTGAGCCACACAATGGACCTCCAGACAGGATTTTTACGTAGAATGGTTGCTACAGCCACTCTGTAATTTTATTTCAATTAAAAACTTGAAGGATTGCGTCAGAAACAGGCCAGCACCATGACTATGCCAGTCTTCCTTTATTCATGCACAACCACCACAAAGCAATGTCAGACAATGTGTCTGAAGTGCATATGCACCCCTACCAAGTACAAGGCCCTCCTCTTCTACAAAAATCATGCCAAAATGTGCTGGGACAAGGGAGAAGGCGGAAATTTGATGGCACCTTCCTTTGGGGGTGGCATCAGATTTCGCCGTTTCTGTAACTATATCAAATCAGTGCATTGACAGTAGCCAGGAACCTGTTCCCCCGGACCCTTAAACCCCTCTCATGCTGTGTTGCATTGCTTACTCTGATCCCAACTATACCTCCGGCACTTATTTGGAGATTCAAAAAAAAAACTGACATCTTCCCCACTATGACGGCACTAGATTCCTGCCCCACAATGACCCCTTAGCTCAGCGGCAGAGCATCTGATTCTGGCCAACCCGACGTTCTACCGCTGAGCTAAGGGTATCTCCGAGAAACCGATCGGGACTTTAGTTAGTTAGCCCCTGACGTGAAGTCAGTTAGGCCCTGACGTCATTGTTCGCGTCATTGTTCGCGCGCCTTGCTTCAGTCTGCGGAGGAAATCGTTCTGCTACCCAGCATCCCTCGCGTCCTCGTGCCATAAAGCCCATCCGTCATGTCATTGTCTTTACCGTCGATCAGAACCACCCCCGTCGCCGTCAGCCGCAATAGAAGCCGTCGATCTCTGCGTTATAAAGCGCAACGCCATCGCACTGCGTGAACGGCTCTACTACGGATGCAAACTCACATTACCGTCTCATGCCGACACGCTCGGCATCTTCGTCATTGCTCGCGTCATTGTCTACCGTAACTCGGCGCGACACGCTTTCACCATCGACAAATTCAAGGCCATTCATCGGCTGGTTATTCCCGCATCTCGCTGGGACTTGATTCAACCGCAAGTTACAACTTCAGTCATCCTCTCACCCCAATTGAACCGCAATTAATTCTTGGCCGCAACGTATTCAATCACGGTATTCAGCGAGTCAATCCATGCACAATCATCTCGCCCATTCACTCAATATACTTACCAAATGACTCCCATTAAACAACGTCCAGTCGACAGCAACACGTTCTGGCAAGCAGACAACGTCTTCACTGAAGACCTAGTATTTTCCGCGAAGCGGTGGGTCGTTACCTCAAGACCTAGTACTTCCCGCGAAGCGGTGTCTGGGTCACGTCACCAATCAACACCAAGTATCTCCCGGTGTCTGGCGATAAGGTTCGTCGCCGTGCTCATTTTTGCAAAAAAAAGTACTAAGTCGAGCTGGAATTTAGACTTAGAAAAATTTCGCGATTCTGGTCGGGAGCGGCACCGCGCTCAACGACGACCCGCAGCTAAATCGTGCGCCGCTTGGCGTCCTCCCGTCCAACACCCACTCAGACGCGAGTAAGTGCGCCACCTGCCTCCCAGCGCCGCGCCCGATCGTACTGGACAGCTGCGCCTCTCACCGACGCGCAAGTTGCTGTGGAACTACACGAACGAGAGTGGGAGGGCACCCCAGCCGTGGGTCGTCGCGTACGCGCCAGCATCGTTGGACGCGGAGTGGGATATCCGACGTGAACTGCTGTTGGTGTTGCCTGCGGGTGGTGCGTCTTGTCTTCCTCTTGAATGCTACCACTAACGACGACGTCATGTCCCGCAGAATCTTCATTCACGCCGTCCTCGCCCTCTGCGTCCGCTCCCTCATGGTCGAGAGCGGCGCACAGATCATCTCCGCGTTCTTTGCCGCCGCTTCCGAGACCGAATGTATGAACACGCTGCTGATCACGACCGCCACGCTCATTGTTGGCGCCGCGGGTGTGGGGTATGACGTTCCCGGGGTGCGTTGGTGGTTCCTTTCTTCCGACGCGATGCCGACTGAACGGTTGCCGCGTCCCACAGGTATCCGCGGACCTCCCCCGGGCCTTCCGTGTGTGGAGAGGCGTCTGGTGAGGGATAGCGTGGTCGCATTCCAAACAACTTGATAATACAATCAACCCTGCGTCCAAACTCCAGCTCGCTTAATAGTATTTCCGTACCAAGTCTGCTGGAATTTAGGCTTCGAAAAATGCAAGTCGAGCGGGAAGTTTCAGCTCGATGATAAGTCTGTCCTCGATATTTGCAGTCAACCGGGCCATCGAAAACACCACCAGCGTCAACGTGCGGATGGGGCTGTGAAATGACCTGGAAGGGGAGCATTACAACGGCGTACAGTCGAAAGTAAAAAATGACCCGGCGGGGATGGCATATGCGTCAATGTGAAAGAAAAGATGTCGAGGAATGCTTCAGCTCTCTCGATAGACATACAGAACTCGAAGGTGCCAGTGGCCACTCGGCAAACGCCTTGCTAACAGACCGCTTAGCGTGCTGGATTTGGGTGATGTCCGTTCAATTCGGGCAGTGGCTATTGGGGTCTTGCCAGTCTTTTTGGACCGTTTCTCATCCTAGAAATCCCTCTTACCCTCTATGAGCAGATTCAAAGATACGGTGGCTCACTGGCAAGAGTGTTTGTCTGTGAAATGGGAGCACACGCGAGAACGAAGATGAAGTGAACTCACACCAGACCCATACGTATACATCGCGATCTACCTCCTTAACGGTGGGGGCTAGGCTGTGAAGTGACCTAGAAGGGAAGTATTACGACGGCGTACTGTCGAGAATAATTGATGCTGAAAACAGAGATATTCGAGGAGGGCTTCGGCAGCTGTCTTGATAGACATGCAGAACTTGAAGGTGGCCACTCGAGAACGCCTTACCAACAGACCGCTTAGCGTGGTGGATTTGAGCGCTTTTGAGCGGGCACGTATAGCAAATACATGTCCAGCTGTCGTCCGTTCGATTCGAACAGTGGTCCTGATTTTTCCAGTCCTTTTGGGCCGCCGTTTTTTAGTGAAATTTGTTCGGAGGGGGGTTTGCATGCAAGGGTAAATTGCGAGGCAAACCAGTGAGGTACACTAGGAGAAGTACTCCAGCTTTTATATGTGAAGAATATCTGTTGAAACTTGAAATGATACGGACCTACGGTGGCTCAAGAGTGTTTCTGAAAGACCACGTGCAGGCTGGTGTATCTATATACAGCCCACTGTGACATGACCCCTTAGCTCAGTGGATTAGAGCATCTGATTCCAGCTACGTCTTCGAATCCGACTCCAGAAGGTCGTCCGTTCGATCCGGGCAGGGGTCAGCTGTACTTTTTCGATCAATTCGCGTGTTCATTGATTTGGTACCGGCATGGCCGGTGGATTCCTTCTTCAATGACTCAAGTCATTCATTTTGTATATATTTTTGTGCCGCCCAGCACCTGTTGCAGAATGATCACAACTGCTTGGCGCCGAAGCCAGTTGTTCATCTTGTTTAGCTCGAACACCGCGAGCAACAGATCGCAAATAGGAGCCGAGAAAGTGGAGGTGCTCGTTTCCCCTTCTAGCGGCTTGAGATCACCCCAGCGTACCCGATGGTCTACCACTGAGTCAGCCTCCAGAAGGTCGTCCGTTCAATCCGGGCAGGGGTCAACCTTTTTTCGATGAGCTTTCTCACTCCCGCACATGTTGTAAATTTCGCCCATTGCTCCACTTGTTGGACTGTCCTTCCCATTTAATTTTCTCTCCCACTCGTTTTCCATCTTATTTACTCAATCAGCAATCAGTAAACTTGCTTCCAGAAAATTACTCTCCTAGTTATTCTACAACATCCCCGAGTTACTGTATACCAGTGTTGTCACTGACCCTGTCTGGATACAGTAAAGCTGACCGAAATTCGGCAATCTCTGGCAGTATGACTGATGTGACCCAGCCTCCTCAATACAGTGTTGTCAGTCAGCTATGTCCTCGCATCCAGCTCGGGGCTTAGGGTTATGACACGCACTGAGCAGAAGCCGTGGTGCTCCGCAAGGCGGGCCGATACCTTGGCCTCCAACAACTTCTCTGTCATTGAGAATGCCTCTGTTGCCAGTACAGGCTTTCAGGGGACTGCTCCACCTTCCTTGGCGTGGGAGAAGATTGACCACCTTTACCGCGATGAGCCAGACACCAGGGGGCTGCATAAGTACTTGCAACATTTCTTTCCCTGCTACTACAATCTGCGCGACAGGTATGTGTCCCCAATTTGAACTTGCAAATTCTTACTTACCCCTGCCTCTAGCCCGCACGACAAGCGAGCCACTTTCTTCATTGACCGCGACGGCATTATTTTCATGTATAGATCATTCTGTGTCGCCGAACTCATGGCTTGTGCGGACAAAGTCCAGCATGCGCACGACATACTCATAGGCTCCAACCATGCCAGCCAGGCCTGACAGGAGCATTACCGTGAGGGTCAACACGGGGACCACATTGCAATAATCTTTGGTCACCATCGTCAGTCAGCTCAGGTTCGTTGCCTGCTCACCGTCTTGTCTGTGTTCTATCTCTGAATACCCTAGCAGGCCCCACGGCTCACAAAGTGGCACTTAGACCACATGGAGCGCATGAACGAGTTCATGGAGCTGCCAATTGTGAAAGCAATAATGTATGTTTCTGCGTTTTCATGCACTTTTCTCATCACTAACATTCTGCAGAGGCATAGTTTCCAATATTGTTACCACCGTCTTTCCCAGCATGGCCGCTCACTTCCTGGCTGACATGGAGTGGCACCGGAAGAGGTATGGCATCAAACCAATGTTCGGCCTCTTCTGGAACCTCTGCCTCAACGCCTGGTTCCCTGGCCAACACCGTATCCACTGTCGCCCTCATGCTGACAAGGCGAACCAAATTGGGGTTTGTGTTCTTTTAATCTATATGTTGAAGACAGCATGTGTGTTTTTCCTTACTCCTTTTTTGGCTCTGAACGCTCACGTACATACAGTGCAGTTTGATCACCACAAGTACACCTGGCTGGTGATCTGGGAAGCGGGTGTTGTGGTAGAGCTGCCGCCATGGGTCATTCTGATCTATCCCTCAGCTCTTTTCTATCATTTCAACCTGGATGTCAGCTGTAGGTTTTTCGCTTCTCAGCCTTCCTTTTCTTCCCTCTGATATATCTTACAGAGATTGAGTTTGTGACTATGGACAGCTATGTTCACCCCACACCCGAGAACTCCCACCCCATTGTCAACAGCGACAACGAGGGTCATGGAAGCTTTGTTTTCTTCAATCAGTCCCTATGTGGACTGGCCCAGAAACCGGCTTTGATACCCTGAAGAAGGCGAGGGCAGCTGGCCTCTCTGGCATCTCGGACTTTGGTGCTTCTGCACAGGAGGCTTTTTCTTGTTCTGAATACTTCCACAAGATCTCTCCTCTATTTCAGATACTATTAACATACTATTCGCCTACTACCGTATGAATCCTTTTGTATCCAGGATTTCTAGCCCAGATTGATTCACCTCTTGTCACATCGGTCTAGCACTGAGTCAGCCTCCAGAAGGTCGTCCATTTAATCTGGGCAGGGGTCACTTTTTCGTTCCTTGGACAGACACTGTCATGAAGATGCTCACAGTCAGGTGGTTCATCAAGCACATGAAAGCAGTGGCTCCATACTGTATTTTTGTGTCTGGTGACTTCCAGAGGCTCAACAACATCACATGTGAGAGTTTAAACTGTACATTGCATTCATTTTCATTAAGTTTCTGAGTCGTGTAACACCAGGTGGCTATGGGGCCTCGCTGCAACTCTCCAATGCCTGATTGCTAGCCTTCAATATCCTACTGGACACCTACACAATACTTGACTCAAGTGGATGTGGGTACTCATCACAAGTACTGTAGTGTTTCAACCGAATGTTCAGGTGATGGGTAACGGATGGTCGTGAACTGAACATTTTTGGCATGAGTGACAGTGACTTTTCAATTTTGTCAGTCAAATAGGCGGAAAAATGCCAAAATTTTCAGTCCAGCATTTGCTGGAATACTATATAGGGTAATTTCCCACTGATTGCCGAGAAATGAACACCAAGTTCAGTGAACATTCGAGGTGACAGGTGACATAGTGTGAACATTTGGTTGAAACACTACAGTGGACAGTGACAGTGCTTAGTTCGGCTTGGCAGACAGTGCAAATCCCGCAAGGTCAGGATTTCCCTCTGGGGATAGAATGAGCTCTAGTGTGTTCTCCAAGCAGAGGAACAAGTCAAACAGTTTCGGGGTTTGGACGAATGATAATCTGCCACTGAGGAATCGGTGGGGGAACTGCTGAGTGCCAAATGCATTTTCCTATCTGCCAATGGCTTCTGGCCTTGCCCAAACTGGTTCCATTTTCGTTGGACAGTGTCATAAGGCGCTTGTAAGGTGGGCCAAAGTTTCTCAACCTTCCCGCAACTGTCTGTTATCCCAAAACATTCACATGAATCATCTAATTCTATTTACTTGCAAAATAGACAGGTTGCGCAAAAGCCGCACAGGCCACATGCGGCTTTTGTGGATTGCGCAAAGCCGCAGAGAAAATGACATATCTGGGGGCCCAGAACTGTATAAATTTTCTTAGAATACATACAATTCAAGTGTTTCGGAGCCTCTGGGGTATGCAGAGTCAGCAAGGAATCAGCCAACAGCGCATCAAAGCATCGCTTGTCAACCGCTTGTCGCCACCGAGTATTTGATGTCATACATTTTGGCCATAAAAGTGCGGCTCTCCCACTCTCTGCCTACCGAAATCAAACAATATTGTGGACACAGAAGTGCCAGGTACTGACTGTGAGGTTGTAAGTCAGATAGTCTACTCACCTCACTCAAAACAGAAAAAAGTCGTGCAGCTTTGCGCAAGTGCCAAAAGCCGCATGCAGCTGTGCACAACCTGTCTAATAATTCACAGTACACCATTGTTCAAAGTGATTGTTGAACACTCTGATTTCTATTCCGGGCTGGTGACATGATATTGATTATGTGACAAAAGCAAAGGCCTGTTAAAGGAGTTTAGGGTCTTTGCATGTCAAAGGGTTGGAGATTTGCCCCAGTATTAAATTTGGTCCACTTGCCATTAAAAAGCTGCTCATTCTAAATACATGGAGTGGCCCACTCTTAAATGAGGACTCTGGCCAAATTTAGGGTCAACCGAGGTTAGTTCTGAATTCAGTCTGAATTGCTCAGTATCAGTATGAAGTTGCATTTCACATTGGCTGAAGTGTAAAGCCGAAATTATTGGATTTACATGATTGAATCCGGCTTCATTTCGGCAGAATCTAAAGCAACATTGATACATACTCGCGATTTAGACTGAAGTTTTCTAACCTCAAGCTGACCGAAATTCGGCAATCTCCGGTGTGACTGATGTGACAGGACCTCCTTTCTTCCGCGCCATGACCTCAGCCGCTCAGCGTCGTCGGTCAGCCATGTCCTGGTGGCTTCGCCAATCTTCCCGTCCCGCTTCTCTCTCTCTTCCTGCTACAGAATCCTTGTAGGCTTCAGCCTGCAGCACGTAGAGACCAGCGTTTAACGATGGACTGCATCAAGTTCAGTCACTCTGCCATGCATTGCACCGTGGACTTAGTTTAAAACATGTTGGTTCTCTGCTACTCAAACACTCTCGTATTGCTATTTTTGTTTTGGTTGTTCCCTCCCGGGCCATCTCCGGCACACTAATTAGTGCTAGGCTATCAATCGCACACTCATGTGCCCTATCGATTGCGACTAACGTTCACGTACCCTCAGTGCTCTATCACACACTAATAACATGCTTTCCCTTTCCTCTATCAGACAGCAATAACGTGCTCGCACAGTCAGTGTTCTAAAATATGTCAAAAACACACTCACACGAGTCCCTTTCTTCCGGAGGTTTATCAATCTCAAGCCGCGTCCTTTTCTTTTTTTCTTTTTTTTGATCTTGTACCTTTGCAAGAGTGTCCTGTCGCTGACCCCGGGCCCGGCGCTTCTTTGCGCCTGACGAACAGGGACAAGGCTGCGGGACATTGGCGGCATCTTGGCTGCGTCGCGTTACTTCTAATATTGGGGAATCCGCAATACCGCCAGTCTTCGACCTATGCGGAAAGGTTCGCCGGTGATTCTGTGGGGCCTCGCCTGTAATTTTCTCCTGTTCTGAACTGGCAAACGGCTCTAGCATTCCAATCCAAGAGCACATTGTATGAGTTCATAAACCCCAAAGTACGCGCCACCTACCAACCCTTTGCGCGGTCGTACTATCCTCTGTTGCCTCGCAGCGGCATTAGCCACATTCGAAATAGCCCGGGGCTCGAGATCCATATGGGTTGAGCGCCATCACTCTGTATCACCTCAACATCAAGCACCGAATTTTCTCCGTTGGACCGGCTGTCAAGGAATGTACGGGGCCAGTGCGCGAATCATGGTCCGGAGAGTCGGTACCTTAGTCTATACTCAAGTATTCGCAGTTCTAGCCCCGACATTACGGAAGCCGTAACGTTCGTCCTGTCAAACTGCAACGTCTCGCATCTACCGCCGTTGCTCCCCGCTAGTTTCCCGCTCCCTGGGAAGCGGAGGGAAGCGGCTGGAAGCGGTCGTCTCTGGGCCCGGTTCCTTGATGCAGCCCACCGCGTACGTGATTTTTTTTTCCGGTTCGGTTTGTCGAGACTTCCCACCACAAGTCTGGAGTAATATCAAATGTCGCGGCGCATCACAAGCTGTCGCCACCGAGTACGATTCCGGGGTATTATTACACGTGGTGGGTCGGCTGACCTCCTCCTTCGGGAAGCAGAAAAATATCTGTCTCCGAGAAGTCGCCGGTGTGCCTCAGGAGAAACTCCATCAGCTATGCATATATAACATACCCCCACAGTGGGGATTCCCTAGGCGTCTTCCCCTGCCCCTCCACTCCCCCTGACTCCTGCAGCAGTCGAGACCTTCACACATAATGGCCCCCGGAACTGTTGCGGCTGCGAGTGGCACTAATGCCTACACGCATCTCATGGACCCGAACCGGAAGTGGTACAACAACAGGCGGTGCGTGCTTGTCTTCCTTCTGCGTACCGCTCTGGGTCTCATTTGTGTCTCACAGGCTCATCGTTCTGAACGCCTGGATTACCTTGCTGTGAGTGCAGTACACCGCGCACCCGATTGCTCGCTCATCCCTCCTCAACAGCCTCATCACCTCGTCGACGAATGGCTACGACGGGAGCATGATGAACGGTCTGCAGTCCCTGACACAGTGGAAGGAATACTTTCATACGTACGTCCAGGCTTGCGATTGACGACGTGTTGATTAATTCGTGGTTACAGTCCCACCAAGGGAAAATTGGGATTGCTTAATGCTATCCAAGTATGCTTCAGGCTCATCTATCCTCTTCCACTTTTATTGACTGGGCTGCAACACCAGAACATCGGCGCTTTGGCGGGATACCCCTTCGCGCCGTATATGTCCGACGCCATCGGCCGTCGGCCCACGGTGTTTTTTGGCGCATTGATCATGTGCATCGCGACCGCCGTTCAAACCGCTTCGCAGTCTGTTGGAATGTTCATCGGCGCTCGGTAAGTTTGGTTTGATTGAGTTTAACCGATTTAGCGTGCTACTCGCATGCGAATATGGCGTACGGCTCGCATGCTCACGAATAGCACTTGATACAGGTTCCTCATTGGCTTCGGGCTTACTTTCGCTGGTTAGTGGTTTCACGTTGCCGTCGGTGTCCGTTCTGATACCCGCTACCAGCTAACGCCGCGCCAATGTTGGTCACGGAGCTGTCGTATCCCAAGTACCGCGCTCCCCTTACCTCCGCGTATAACTCGCTCTGGTATTCGGGCGCAATCATGTTCGTCTAAAGCGGATCCCGTGACCATCGTGGCTGACCGCCCCACAGCGCCGCCTGGGCCACATTCGGAACGTTCAAGATCAACTCCACTTGGGCGTGGCGCGTACCGTCTTTACTGCAAGCCATCCCATCCGTGCTCCAAGTTATCTTGGTCTTGTTCGCACCGGAGTCGCCGCGTTTTCTGGTCAGCAAAGGCAAGGAGGCCGAGGCACTTCGGACGCTCGCGTACTACCACGCCGACGGCAATGAGTGAGCTATTTGTTAATCGTTGTCCGGACTCCGAGCGCCATATTAATCAACCGGCGCCAGGGAGGACCCCCTCGTGCAGTACGAGTTTCAGGAGATCAAAGCTGCGATAGATTTCGACCGCACCGTCGCCGCCAACGTCGGCTGGAAGTCTTTCCTCTCGTCCGCGGGAAACCGCAAGCGCGTCCGCATCATCGTCGCCATCGCGTTCTTCTCGCAGTGGTCCGCCAACGGACTCGTCTCGTACTACCTCAACAAGGTCCTTGATTCGATTGGCGTGACGGACCCGACGATCCAGCTCCTTATCAACGGGATCCTGCAGATCTGGAATTTGGCGTGGGCGCTCGCGGCGAGCTCGTGTGTGGAGCGGTTTGGGAGAAGGCTACTGTTCTTGACGAGTGTGGTGTTGATGACGGTGTTTTTCACGCTGCAGACGATTTGCACTGCGCGGTTCCGGATCAACGGGAATGAGAGTGCGGCGCATGCGGTTATTGCGTTCATCTTCCTCTATTACGCGGCCTATGAGTGAGTGATTCTTTTTTTCGTGCTGGTTGCGATGCTAATGGTACCCAGTCTTGCTTTCACGCCTCTCATTGGTACATTTCGTTTTCTCCTCTCCGCCTGCTCTATCTAACCTGACGACTAGTTACCTATACTCTCGAGGCATTTCGTTTCTCCTCTCCGCATGCTCTATCTAACCTCTCTTATACCTCCAGATCCTTCCCTACAATATACGCGCGAAGGGCTTCAACATCTTCAACTTCACAATCTCCCTCGCCCTCATCTTCAACCAATATGTCAACCCCATTGCTCTCGGTATGATTGCTGTCCCCTCCATGTATTTCCCTTCTTGAACACGGCTTGCAGACAATATCGACTGGAAGTACTACATCGTCTACTGCGTATGGCTCGTGTTCGAGGGCGTGTTCCTATACTTCTGTAAGTCTCATTTCTCCCATCACTGTTCTTTCTTGTCTGATCCTCACTGTGTTTACAGACGTCATCGAGACGAAGAACCGCACCTTGGAGGAGACCGCCGCGCTCTTCGACGGCACAGAGGCCACGGAACAGATCGTCGCCACCGCTGCGACGCACGCCGGCGTCACACACGACCTCGGCGACGAAAAGGTCATAGATGAGAAGGGGTCATCCGAGTCGGTGGCACGGTCTTGAGGATCTGATGCGGGTAGGATTTCTTAGGCGCACGATTTGTTTTTTTCACGACTGTACCACACATTTAACGTTTAACTTTTCGACGACGCCATAGTGGATAGCTGTGGTGTTTGTATTATTACACGAATCACCTCTCTGCATCAATGGCGGACGTTCAGTTTGTTGAATATGCCGCAGAATGGGCTTCTGTCGGTCTAGCCTCTGCAGCCCGCCGTCAGAAATTTCCTGACTGAAATTCCAAGTTTTCAACCAATAACGCGACGGACGGCCATCATGATGCGCCATCACTTGGGCATTCGCCGTCACGACAGCTGATTTACGTACACGCTGTTTTCTGTCTTGACCTTCATTACGGATGCGTGGTGAGCTCTTCCGGCTGCTTTTGCACATCTCTCTGGTCGTTGCATCCCCATGGCTCGATTTAATCTCGCCAAATAACACGCTCTTCACTTGGGATGCCACTGGCAGCGATCTCCCCATCGGAACGTATATCGCCACCGGCGTTTCTGGGATAACAAAACTCGCTGAATATCTGGCCGACCGGACTGACGTGGAGATTCGGCACTTGCTCATATCTGATTCGACTATTGAGGACGTCGACACGCGGCATGGCTTCCGCACGATGGCTTTATTCGAGTATGATGATTGGGGAGACGTTTTCGAAAAGAAACTTACGCCCGAGGAAGAGGAAGCGGTGCAGGACGCCCGGCGGCATAACGCGCAAATGGAGCTTAGGCTTCGACAGGCGGTGTGTGATTCCGCCCAGCCGCTGCAGCGCGTTCTCGACAAGGCTGTGCCGTCGCTCCAAACGTTCTCCTTCCTCACATACATCGCGGACTTCCCCAGCGACATCATTTGCGACGAGTCACTCGACACAGAAGATCCGCGGCTCGCCGCCCTCCGTGGCCGTGTCTGTCCCTCTCTGCAACACTTGACGATCCGTTTCGCCGAGCCTCCCGAGTGGTCTGAAGAGCTCGGTCCCTTGAACTATGGCACCCACTTCCCCACCGTCACGCACTACCACACCGTCCTCCCCGACCAGCGCGGCGCACATTCTCTGGCTGCATATCTGGCCCATTTCCACCACCTGACGCATCTGCGGATCACCGGTCTGACGGAGTACTACCAGCTTCCTGCGGAATTTAAAATGGTTGCTCCGACTTTGCCTGAGAGTCGTCTCGGGGAAACACGACAAATTCCATATACCGAGTGAGTTTCAGTGCATCCTTTTCTTTTCTGCGTTAATAATGAATGCATCCTAACCCTTTGCATTTCTCCGCAGCCCTGCCCCGAGCGACCTGATGGTCATCGTGCAACCTGGCTTCAACCCCATGTTCTACGGCGGGTGGTGCGGTACGCCCGGCGTGGAGTACGACGAGCTGTTTCGCCCGCTTGAAGATCCGCCCCACATACAGATCCCGCCCGCACTCGATCCTTCACAGCCTCGAAGGATTATCCGGCCCCGGATCCGCGTTAGGTTCCCTCTCGAGGCGGACTACCGCACCTACGGCGCTGAGCGGGGGATTCTCCCCCTCCGGCGCGCGATTGAGGAGTTTGAAGAGGGGGTAAGGGGCGGGGATGGGGAGTGGGCTGTTCCCGGGCCCGAGCCCGGCAGCAGGCAGGGAAAGTGGTGAGTTTTGCGTACGGAGTGGAGTGAGAGGCGGTTGACTGACCATGGGTTTATGTAGGTGGGAAAAGGCGGACCAGAATAGGGACGAAGCTGAGCTATAACAAGAACGAAACGAGAGAATGAAGATAGCTCTGAGGAAATTGCAATGTGAACGTGGCCTGCCAATGATATCAGCCAAATTTGAAAGCACCAAGCCTCAAACCAAACTTTGAAGCCCAAAGTACGCCTTGGTTCGATTCGGCTTACACTGTTACGCCATGCCCGCTCGTTATTTGCCGTCCTCGCACTTCCTATGTGGCACTGGCGGGTACTAGTATCTCCGCGGCTCCAGTGCGTCATTCAAGTCGAATCACCCTCGCGGACCCGAGTCAAACAAACACATTCATCATGCGTGTAAAGTCAGATTTGCAGCCGACAGACTTCTCCCGCCGGGAGGACACAGTTCTTTCACCAACTTATATTTGGCATCCCGGTGCCCTGTTGCCCTTCCGCATTGCGGTACTCGCACTCTTGTTTCATTGGCAGTATCCAGGCTTCTCTGATATTAAAACTCGGCGAAGGTGGGCGACACAATTGCAGCCGTTCGTCTATAATAACCTGGCTCTAGGCTCCCGCGCAGAACATACGCTACATTTTATGCCCTTCCCATGAGCACAACAGCACCAGCCCCGGTGTCCATTCCCGCCTTCAACCACTTCACGACCATCGGCTCGCTCGAGATCGGCATCATCAATGCGCTGTTCCTCTCGGGAATCTTAACGGTGCAGGTCTTCCTGTACTTCCGGCGACACCGAGATGACGGCTGGGGGATAAGAATCGTGGTGAGTGGACGAGACAGCCCGTCCCACTATTCCCTCAACCTCAAAAAACGTCAGGTCGGGCTCTGCGGGGCCTTGGACATCCTCCACAACATTGCAGTCTGCCACACGCTCTATACGACGACGGTGATGAAGTACGGCAATCCTGAAGCGCTTCTCATTCCGCCCTTGTCGCTGGGAATTACCATCCTGCTGAGCGGATTCACTCCTCTTTGTTCAGAAAGTGTTGCATCCCATACACCTCTCACTTCCTACAGATTAAACTCCAGGGACCGCCTCTCCGAAGTCATCGGCACCTCCTCCAACTTCATCCAAGACTCGCGGCCCCATGCGTCGATGGTACGCACCTTTCCCCGAGTAGCCAGCCACCAGATGTGTGCTCTGAACACAAGTGGTGTCTGCAGATGGCGCAAATGGAAATGTCGTCGATGTTCCCGCCTTCCCCCACGATCGCAACTGACGGTTTGCACTCGCACCCGAATATCCCAGACATCAAGGTCAACTAGGTATCTGGATTAGCCAGTGCCGACGGGAAGGACAGAGGGGGAGTACCGCGTGTGTTATGATTGTAGCGGGATGGAGACGGACAGACGACGTGTTTCCATTCCAGATACAGATCGCGGATAGAGCGGAGAAAGAGCGATGATCTTCAAGACCATCTATGTCGAGTAATGGAAACATAGCTTGAGTTCCACAGTGGAGCAGAGACCACGAAAACAAGAACAAATGCCTGAAGGAATGGCGTTTTAGCATTTACCAGGAGCGCAGTTTGAATAAGCGTACTACTGGAATAATTGCGGGAAAGAACCCAACCACAGGCTTGAGCATATTTGAAGTCAAAGCGCAATGCCGTGGGGCCGACTCGTCGGTACATCGGACTCTGAATACAATATGCGGGCCGACGTGGCGTTTCAAATGCCCGGACGGACAGGGGTCCACTGATTTTATAAAGTGGGTAATTTTTCTTATCCCGTCTATCATCGGAATATGGGTTTTCTCTTTGGACAAAGAAGTGTCTTTGCGTACGGCGCTCATTCAGCCGCTAATGCTGTTCGGAATGGGAAAGGTACGGCAGTATTCTGCAGGGTTGACGCGGTCTCAAAGCTAAGTACACGGGGTATCACGATGCTTCAATGTTGAATCATTAAGTAATTCCAGTTCTATCTACGCAAGGCGGAAAACTGTGAGACTGACGGAGTTCGTGAGATATGAAAGTTCCCCATCCATTGTTAGGACACTGAGCGGACAGTGGCGGTGGTAAGTTTTCCTTCGTATTCATGCGTACGGAGTGTCGTCGACTGACTTGGGTTTGTGTGGGTGAGAGGCTGCTGGAAATAATAGCGACGAAGCCGAGATGTAACGAAACAAATGAGTAAAGATGGCTTTGACTGTGACGCAATCCGGGCGAAGGATGAGTAAACGAATCTGAGATCCTGAGTAGGGGAGTCTCTTTCGTCAAGTCCGCGTCTGTGGGTATCTCATGATTTTCCCGCCTAGCCTGAATACACCTGATATTCAAGCGCTGCTCACACGATCCGGAATCGTCTGTCTGAGTGAGGGTTGTAATAGCTCCTGAGGAAAGAATGACGGTTCACGGGAGGAGCACGGAGCGCAGAGACCGAGGGCAAGTCTCGAGGGCTGGGGTGTACTGTAGCCGGTAGCGATGAGGGACGGTAGTAAGTTTGGTTCTCGGGCGCGTGTTCGGTAGGTTATTGTTGGAATCTGATCAGAGTTTAGGTAGACAGTAATGATAACGATAGGCATGGGACTGACCTGTAAATATGGCTCTGACGCAATGCGAATGTGGGCCGGGAAGGATGGACGGGTGTGTCGGAAAAATCTCGAATTGATTATATAGCCCCCCAAGCTAATACATTCCGTTGCAATCCTATATTGATTTTGTGGATTGCAACGCACGGAGCTAGGAGTATAATCAGTTGCAATCCTATCTAGCGTTGCAATTGATTACGGACTTGCAATCCGTTCCAATCCGTTCCAACCAGCACAGACTGGGGGAGCCAAAACACTAATCCTCTTACTACCGCTGTAGTAAGGTCATTCACCACCTCATTTGACATCTGACCAACTATGTAAAGTACGATCTCGCTCACTATATGTATGTATGGAGTAGTATTCAAGGAACAAGGTATATGAAGTATCAGTGTACCCAAGTGTCAGAATGTTGGAAGGACTCCGCCTGAGTTATGTACCTTGCTCGGCTCACCTGTGACTTCGGCTTTCTTCCCCAATCTCTCCAGTTTGACTCAAGATTTTCGTTGTTTGGATATTGCTGGATACAACACATCTAGAAGCTAAATGTCTCATTTTCCATTGTTTATCAGGAGCCGAGGAAGACGTTGACTTAAGAGCAGTTGCAATCCACCCCCGGGTGGATTACAAGCGGTTCGAATCCGCCCCGGGGTGGATTGCAACCGGTTCAAATCCGCCAAAATCCCGTAATCAGTTGCAAGGCTATGCAATCATTTCGGGGTTTTTCCGACATGTTTTCCAGATCTCACGAACTCTTCTGTCCTCTTGTGCGTGTTTGTTGGTATCTCATACAATGAAAGTTCCCGCTAGCCTAAATCCTAAATACAATTCAAATTGATTAAGTTATTCGATAGCTGCTGTTCTCTTCCCCGACCCCTCCACGATCTGTCTGGGATGGAACCCCATCGTTTTTCCGCCCGAGTCCGTAGTTCCATGGCATTTTACCTCCTCATCCTGCCGATATCCCGCCATCCTATATCGCACGCGGCACCCGCTCTCCATATCCGCTCTTTCCCTCGTCAGCATAGTCAGAGTGCACGCTAACGTCCACCTTGATCCCCAGGATTTCCGGGTTCGAGTGCAGCCCGGCGGTGGTGGCGCTTGTGGGGGAAGACGGGAACATCGACAGTTCCATTTGCGCCATCTACATCGCAGACGCCATTTAATTCAGCATGCCCACGGAGAGCAGGGAAAGGAGATATCCACCGAGATTGGATGGGGGGAGAGCTCAGAACGTACCATCGACGCGGGGGGTCGCGAGTTTCGAATGGTGGAACGGATGACTTCGGAGAAGCGGCCCCGGGAGTTCAATCTGTAGGTATGGTTAGGGAATATGATCCCGTCACAAAAAGGAGCACGCACGAGAGGAGGAGGGAGTTCGAGAACACTGAAAATGCGTCAGAGGAAGAATATTAATCTCGATTAACACACACATTTGGGTTGCACAACGAAGAAGCCGATGTAGACGTCTGGAATATATAGCTCAGTGCGAGAATGGATGAGCACAGGTCAAAGTGGGTACAGTTATTTTTCATCGTAAGGTACTTTGAATGAACGGGAGTCAGAACGAAAGGTCTCTGGTCAAGTGACTCCGACTTACCGTAATGAGAATCCCCAAGGCACCAAACCTGGACCGAGATACTCCGCGTCAGAAAAAGTGTTCGAAGCCGGAATGGTCCTCACACCCACATCGTCACGGCGGCGGCCTCGGCGGTCCATATCATAATCTGGTTGACGACTTTATGCATTCTAAGCATTCCTAATCAGCTCTGGGTGGATCGGGATTTGGGAAGTAGGCACAACGTACACGCGAGACTTCTCCGGCCGCCACGAGCTCAGGTGGTAGCACAGCGCGGTCACCAGGGCTGCAAGGAAAGGATTGCGGTAAGCTCAAAGCGGTACGGAGACGTGAATAATAATTGTTCACTGAAATCCAAGACGGCGCTGACGATGAGGACGGACTCGATGATCCAGCTCGCGCGCTTATTGTACTCGGGGAGGGAGTATTGGTGCAGGGCAATGACGCTGAGGCCGATGAGACCGACGAAGCGCGCAAGCGTGAGGACGAGGCAGAAGAAGGGCAGGGCGACGCGTTTGGTCAGTCTGCGCAGGCGGTAGGTGAACCATCCCTTGAGTTCAGAAAGGTAAGCCCCCAAGTCCAGATGTGAACAACCCCAGCGGGGGAGGTGCGTACCTGTTCAAGAAGGCCGATGAGTCCGCTCAGCAAGATGCTGAAGTCTAGTGACATTGGCGGAACGAGGAGCGATGCGGGGTTACCATACTGGGTCACCGTGACCGTGTAGAGCGTGTGGCACAGAGCGATTGTGTGGAGGACATCGAGACCGCCGCAGAGCCCTACCTGATTACAGGTGAGGCGAATGGTATTCCCGACGAGTCATTCCACGCACCAGTAATCGAATCCCCCATCTATCTTCCCGGTGGCGCTGGAAGTACAAGAAAACCTGCACCGCAAATATTCCAGAGAGGAACAACGCATTGACGATGCCGATCTCGAGCGAGCCGATGGTCGTGAAGTGGTTAAAGGCGGGAATGGGCGCTGTGGCCGGTGGCGCTGTGCTCATGGTAAGAGCACACGAGAGTGTAGCCGGCGTCCTGCGCGGGAACCTACTTCGAGTTGGGTTAATATAGACGGACGGCTGCGGTTGTGCAATGCTGTTCCTAACGAAACAGACGCCACGATGGTGGGTCTGCCACCTTCGCCGAAGGACGTCTTGGGTTCTAATATCACAGAGCCTGGTTCGTGCCTGAGCGTGGCCGCCGAGGCGACAATATAGCGAAGACGGTGGCGGAGAATGCTGCCAACATAACCACGAGTGCATCGGAATACGGGAAGGGAACAGAACTCCAGGGAGAAGCACGACAGGACAACGAGATGCCTGGTGAAGATTCCCAAAACAAGTAAATTGTTCAGGCGGGAGAAGTCTGCCGGATGCAAATCTATAAACGCATCGGATTCTGTTTTCTCCACTGGGTCGACGAGTTAAAGTATGGTTCAACAATTAATCTACGGGCGACAGTGCAACTCACTGCCCAAAGACCATTATGATGTTGAGTTGTCGGGTGGCCAGCTGCCATGTTGAACACGTTTGTTTGACTGTGAATCTACCTGGGTCCACGAAGCCTGAGATCAGCAGCCGAGACGGAATCATCATGCCGATGTCATGTCTGAACGCCTTCGTTTTCTGCAGAGTTCGATTGGTCTAATTACGGCAAGTGATAGCCGAGCTGCCGCCTGCCGAGAACCAAGCCGACGTCGCTGTATTCTGTGGCCGACAATTTGACTACTATTCCAAGGCTTTACAAGTGGGCAGATGAGTTAAAGGCTTATGAAACACCTGAGAGGTAAGTTGTGGACCAAAATTAATAGCATACGCCACATAACGCAATGAAACTGAGTCTTAGAGACCAGTCAAGCAGATTTTTATTCAGGGATGGGATGAATAAATTTTAGGAGCTAAAGAACACGTATGAGTAACATTGATCCATCTAAGAGAAAAGGAAAACACCTTTGAAAATTCTTGCATCTGCCTCACAGCACTACTCTTGTTCATGCCGCTGTCCCAACAACAGCTTTTAAACTCCGCTATCATGGAGGATAGCGAGAGCGTGGTGTACGCGTAAATCATCCTCGGCTTAGCATATTGCAAGAAGGGAAGCCTCAGGAACCTAGCAAAAAGTATTACCAGTAGCTTACCCATTTTACATTCGCAAAAAGGTAGCGGAAGAATGGTACAGTTTCCATATAATTCCAGCCCGAAGAATTATTGGAAAAAATACTGCTTTTGTACGGAACATGTCAAGAGCTAAACAAAGACCTTGGGGAGTGCAAATCTTGGCTGAGAAGCATACTTTTCTTGAACTTTACCAGCAGCGGTTGAACAAGCCCTTGGGAGCCGAACGGCAGAGGTACGGCACATTCCTTTCGGGGAAATCTAATTCAACCAATCGAACGGTTCCTCGTTTTCTGCATTTCCATGGACTGACACTGACAAGTGGTTCTAGACCGTGCCGTGTGAAAGGCGGTGCGCGGGCTCGTGGACAGTGATATGTTCAGCATATTACTGGATCGAATTGGTAAATTGCCAACAAGAACGCACGGACGTCAAGCGAGTCTGCCGGAGATACCAGTAAAATCTGGATAAGAAGGAGGTCATTAGTGAGAGGGGGTAATTGTATAAGCCAAAATTGAACCAAGCAGGAAAATACTGTGTGCTTTTGTTTGCGTTGTTCCAAAGTCGCGACTGATCATGTGTCATATATTGCTTCTGAACATGTCTCCCTATGCTTTTTTTGGTTGATATGTGTTAGGCGATGACGATGGTTATGGTGTGGGGCGGGTAATACAATTCTAGCCCCTGATGTGTCCATGCACCTCGAAGTGGAAGTTTTGGGAATCCCGGTTGCAAATCTGGATAGAACACTTGGAAAAAATAGTATGTGGTGGTCATGCATAGTAGTTGTCTCCTCCCCAAAATTTAGATTTATTGTGCCAGGAATGAGGGCTCCAGAAAATCAGGATGCCCGAAAAAGTCGGTTTTGGATCAAAATTGATTCCACTTCCCCGATATCTCTTTGTCTAGACCATGGATTCCCCCAGAGAAAATTCCCCGGAATTCTGAATGTGTTTCAAGTCGTTTCAGAGACTCAGCTTGAGTGGAAGGGAAAAAGTGCATGTAGCATAAAGCAATGATGTCGATTCCACATCAGGGGTCAAAAGTGGCATCAAAACCGGCATCGTCGTACCAATAGCTATAAACTCTGCAAGTCACATATCATGAGTTAATGTATGTCTCAGAGCAAAATCCAGCCAAAAAGATTAATTTTGCGAGAGGTACGGCTCGCCATCAAATCCGTGGACACATCCGGGGTTAGAATAGTATGGGTTGCTTTTCCAAAAAAAAAAATCAGGTCGTCCCAGGTCGACTGAGTCGAGATACTGGAATGTCCATCTGAACACGCTACGTCATTGGGAATTTCATGAATTTCAGCGAAAACTCGTCACCTCCCGGGGTTTTGACCTGTGTCATCCAGTGTGTGAGACTACGGAGTTTCTGGATAGAAAGTCGTAGACACAGAAGTTTCGATTGGCGGAGTTGTTAGAAATCAAACAAGTTGAGTCGTGCAAATCCGCGTGTTGTTCGGAACTGTTACTACTCGGACTACAAACCACACTACTTATACTAATCTACATGTAACTACGGAACCGGGAGATGACTGGGGATGAGTAAGGGAACTGGGGGCGCAGGAAGCGCAGGGGTTGCGCAACTACGGCACAGTAGTTGCGGACTCCGGCGTGGTGCGCAGTGGTGATCCGCCTTGATGGCCGGATTGATACGGTGAGCTGTGTCTGATCCTTACACAGCGCTGGCGCTGATTTCTCAGAAAACAACGAACTGACAAACCTTCTCAGTTTAACCGAGCTAAGGAAGTGACGAGATTGGATGGACCGAATACGGGCCGCAATGCTGGGTGATATACATAGATTTCACCTGCTGGATGCGAGTGGATGTTGTGGGAGGAAGCAAAGGGCAAAGGCCGTTACGCAGTTCCTGTGAGAGCCATCATCCGGGATGATCCGAGAATGATGCGCCTCCCGTTTTCTCCTCATGACTACCATTGGCACAAAACTGGGCGCATACGCAGATCCCAAGTCTGAGCTCTTGGAAACAGCCAGCAACTCGTGCTAGAGCGGCGCAGGCAGACTCGACCACCACATTCACCACAGTGCCACCGCGGGCGCCATGACTTCCTCGGCAGTCTGTATGATTTTTGGAGCCGATCCCTCATGTCTCTCCGCTTGTTCGCTCATCTACAAGAAACACAATCCTATCAACATTCCGCTATATCTTGATTGATAAGCGCCAGATTTTCCTGCAACTATGGCTCTACTTATCCTTGTTGTTTCGTGGACAATTCTTGGAAGCACTGGGCAGTCACTGGGCCCGGTCTCGGTCTTCAGCAAAGTCCGAGCCATCGGAAACTCTTGGAAGAAACCGCCTGTCCCCCTGGAGACGGCTTCCCGGGAATCCCCCACACCGTGACCCATGGCAAATTGTGCAATTTGCGTCCGGGACGACGTCGATCACCGTAGATTCTTCTAATTGTCAGACCGTGTCAGTATAATCCTCCTCCTCCGTATTGGATACTGGAATTTCATTTGAATATAACCCTAGAGGAACGGAATTTGGCGTCTATGGTCTGATGGTGGCGCCTACATTCAGGGACGAGTCGCGAAAACCCACCTCGTTTTCATTTTGCTGTTTGGGTCAATCACAATCAGGCGGCTACCTAATCAATTGCCGGCCGACTGTGGGAGCAAGATGGGATGACGCTTTGGACTCATGGACTCGTCAAGACGATAACATCGCAACGCCTAGTTGAGACAGAAGCGGCAAAGCTAGCAACTGTTTATGAGCGGTCTCGCGTAGCGCAGTTGATATAGCACAGAGCCTCTTCTTCTTGCGCCACGTAAATCATCGAGTTGCCATATGGCTTCGATTGGCCTTCTCCCACAGACCTCGGCGTCCTGGGTAAACTCTAATTCACTCCCACTGCCAGCGCAACGCCACTCACGCTCAATTCATTCCCACTTTGCCCTTTGTACTATCCAGCCTCCGCTTGTGTCGCAGCCCTAGACGGTAGCCCCAGTGCCTAGGAACATCTGTTTTTGCACCCGGCGGACTGATGTCACCGGTTCTGATCATGAACCGCTGGAAATTTGGGGCGCTCCAAAAAAGGGTTAACATTCACCGTGCAGGTCACGGGCCGATCCAATTTTGGGTGTCAATATTCTTGCGGAACCTCCCCTGTCGCCACGGCTGCCACCTCAAAATGAATTCGGATGTCGCCGGTCGCGTTTTTCCCGTTTCCCGTTCCCGTTTCTCCACAGCGCCCACTTACCGCGACTGAGTACTGAACGCCCACCACGATGGCCACGCTCTTCCCCGTCGACGACACGCTGGGCGCTGCGCTGATTGGCTTCGCGTTCAGCTGCGTCGTGTTCGGCGTGAACACCAACCAGTGCGTCACGTACTATCAGCGGTATCCGGAGGACAGAATCGCGTACAAGGTCATCGTGCGTTACGCTCTCCTCTCGCGTCTTTCCAGCGTATGGGATACTCAACCTATGGTCGTCCTCGCAGGTCCTCCTAATCTGGTGTGTTTGTTCGTCCCAAACGCGCGCGCGTACACCCAGCGCTCATCTTTCATTCGTTGTGGGCAGGATATTAGAACTAGTCGACCAAGCCTTCATTGGCCATGGAATATACTTCTACACTATAACGTGCGTGTTTGTTTCCTTTGCTTTCCTCCTTTTCCTCCTTTTTTTTCCCCTTCCGTTCCCCTGCTTTTCTTTCATTTCTTTCCTTCTTTCCCCATGCGTTCGCTTTGTCCCTTCTTTACTCACACCGCGCGCGCACAGAAACTACTCCCAGCCCCTCGTTCTCCTCACGAAGCCTGTAGCGTCGACGCTCATCGTACGTGGGCGCGCAGGCCTCTTCTGTTGTTTATTTTTATTTCTGGAAGCTTACGAGCGCCGACAGCTGCAATTAACCGTCGGTGTGAGTCTTATGCCGTTGTCACTGCTTCTCTTCTATCTTTTGCGGCGTTCGTGATGTGCTGATATGATTACGGGCGCCCAGGCCGTAATCGGTACCATCGTCAGGCTGTGAGTCCTTCTCAGTCTTGCGGCTAAAAATATTTAGTACTGAGCATACGATTCGCGATACTTACCACAGATGTTTTGCAATGCGCGTGTGGCGGTGTAAGTGTTCATGCGTCCCCTCCAGACTGACGACTGAATTGAACTTCGGCCGCTCGTAGTCAGCCAGCGGAACGTCCCAGTCACCGCAGCTGTAGTCGCGCTGACGCTTTCTGAGTTGGGTGCGTCACATCTATCTATTGTTTGGTTCGACTTCTCTGAGCGACTGATTCGGTATCCCAGGTCTTGCAATAGGTATGTGATACCGCTTATCTCATCTCGCCGCTCTGGAGCTGGCGCTGATAAATGAATTTTGTCTGCTGCGCAGCGTATACGATTAAATGGTGCGCCCAGCCACATTTGACCCTTCCCCTTTTCCTCTTTATCATTGTCATACTCATTACTGATGTGGTTGCATTGGCACGGGCAGCTTTCAAGACCCCTTTCTCGTGACGCTACCGAATTTGAAGGTGCGTTGTCTTGCGCGCCCGTGATGGCGTCTCCACTAATAGAATGGTATTTACGTTTGTGTACCAGGTCCTCGCTTCGCTCTCCCTCGGCGCAGGTGTCCTCACGGATATCTTCACCGCGTGCGCGCTGTGCTGGTTCCTCCGCAAGTTCCGCACTGGGCATCGACGGTGAGTCTGCCCTTCCCACTTCACTTCCACTTGCAAATGTTTCGATCCACTTGCGTGTTGAATTCAACTGATGGTGCGATACAACAGCTCGGACACCCTCGTGAACACACTAACCATCTACGCGATCAACACGGGCGCGTTCACGGCGTCTATCAGTCTGTGTACGCTCGTTTTTGTGCGTAGCCACCCCGTTCTCCAAGTCGAACGAGTTGGATTCATACTCATGGTCGATAGTACGACCTCCGCCCGCGCGACCTCCGATTCATGGCGTTCTATTTCATTTTGAGCAAGCGTGAGTCTTGGTCCTTCTTCAATTCCTCCCACGGCAACGGATGCTGATCCCTCCCTCTGTGGCAGTCTACGCCATCTCTTTCCTCTGCACGCTCAACACGCGCAAGATCATCCGCGGGAAGGGCACAGATCATGAGGGGCCGCCGACCGGGGGCGCGTCTGCACCAGCTTCTGCGAACCCGTTCTCGAATGTGTCGGGGAATCAGTTCTATGTCCCGCGCATAAACACTAACACGAACGCCTCGGGGTATCGGGGGGAGTACAGCAACAACTATAATATGTACTCGGGGTCGAAGGTACGTTATTCTTTCTTCGCATTTGGATGCGGAGGAGTGCCTGTGCTGAGTGGGTATTGCGCAGGGTCTCGAAATCGGCATCCATCAGGAGGTCTCGGTGAGCACGGACGTCGAGCTGGAGTCTCAGACGAGTCCGTACTCGGCGTATGCGGCGAGTCCGTACGACCAGCCGTATATGCGGTAGCTCCTCCACAACACCACAAAAACAAAACAAAAAGTCCCGTCGGGACGGGATTTAGGTATTGGGATCGGGTTAGGGAGGTGGAGTGGAATGGACTGGAATGTAATAATACAACTTCTTTTGTAGTATCATCTCACTCGTTTCTCTTCTCTGTATTCAATGGAAATGGCATGGAACGTCCAGCGATCTCTCTGATTCTCGATGCTCTTCGATACTAAATTCTGATTCTGAACTTTCGCGCTCGCAGATCCTCGCCTCTGGGTGCTAATGCATCCTTGCAACTTCCGCACGGGACATAAACGGTGAGCCCGCCCCCCTCTAATCTACATGCCCAGCTTTGTCTTTCAAGTTGAATTGCACACAATCACAACACAATCAGAAATACGAATTTTAATCGACTCACACAGTCCGTAAGTTGAATTATGCAGATTTAGGAGGAGAGTGGGCTATTGTCCCACACAAATCGCAGCCGCTCAGCGTTCAGCATACAGGATGGTTCAAGCTAGACTCGCGACCAGTTCGTTTCCAGCACTGATCACGAGGGCAAGAAGATCAGTGCTGTGAAACGACTGGAACATCATGTCATGATTTTGGCAGATGGCGCCAATCGTGATTTCGGACTTAGGAATTTCAACCCTTCCCAGCCCTTCCCTGCCCTCCCGTACTTTCAGAACGAAAGAGCTCAAGGCCCAAGTTATATAGAGAAAGTTACTTCATTTTTCATTTCGAATTGATGGAGCGCCACTTATTTTTGGGCAAAATCCGAAACATGTTGGTCTTATTCAACTCAAAATTGAAAACTGTCCATCTTTGACTATACAACTTTTTACACTTTTTCTGAAGGTACGGGAGGACAAAAATCCCAAGTCTAAAACCTCGTTTGGCGGCATCAGCCAAAATCGCAGCATGATATCCCAGCCGCTTCGCCAACCGTGATAAGCGCAGCCACGTGGCAAGGTAGATGTGGGGAGCTCGTGTCCTCGGTGTGGGGGAAGAAAGGAAGCGGCGCTGTGCACCTGTGGGACAAGAAGGAAGAGGGCGGCGCGGATGCGCCTGTGATGCAGACGTGAGGGGGAAGGTGTGTGTGTGTGCGGGGGGTTCGGCCGTCCCGGCTGAGCGGGCTTTCACGAGACAGCGGGAGAGCTGCGGGAAAGGCCGGGTCGGAGGAGGACGGGGCGTGGGACGGGACCGAACCCGTACGCAAAGGCGGCCACGGGTCCCGAAGAACGAGACCCGGAGCAACCCAACAGGAGCGCAGGCAACTGAGAGCCACCGGCTCGTGCGAGGGCGAGAGAAGCGGGCCGAGGCCCCCACACCACGGCAAGCGAAAGGGAAAGGAAGGAGAGACAATGTGATTACGATGTAAATATTATACAAAGACGAATACGACGTAGTACGAGGGACGATGACGAGGTGCTACAAGAAATCAAGAGAGTCCACGTCCAACTCCGAAGGGTGATTGTGAGACCACGGGAACTCCTTCTGCTGGTCAGCCCAGGCGCGCGCGATGGCGGCGGGTATGACGCGTTCCAAACGACGCCAGTAGATGAGGAAACAGAGGGAGGTCCATCCCCCGAGTTTCATGATCACCTCGGGCGCGACGCCAGCGAGGAGCAGGTCCATGGCACCGCCGATGCGGTAGCTATGGCCGAAGACCTGGTCTAGGCCCGCGTTCTTGAATGCGAGGGACGACGCGGCGAGGAAGACGTCTTTTGTGATGACGCGCCAGCCCGACATGGACCTGTAGGCGAAAAGCGGAGTGCCCAGCGGGGGGGGAGTGGTTGACGCGACAGTGGTTGTCGAAGGCCCGAACGGGGCAGATGTCGACGTCTGGGTCCGAACGCGCCGTGAGGAGGCACTGACCGCCCGACGTCTGCGTCGTCTTTGTCCAGACCAGCTTGATGTCGCGCACGCCGCGACCGTTGACGATGAGCACGGAGATGGAGGTGTCGCGGCATGTGTCGCGTTTTGGATCGAACTTGGCCGTGCTATGCAGGACCAGCTCTCCGAGACGGCGACAGCCCCCGAAAGCCGCGAGCGCCAGTGAGCCCATGGCTGCACCGTACGGTGTTTCGGGGTCAAGGGCGCCCAGAAAGGCGCGGAGATGTGCGGGGGTGACGGGGCCGCGTGCGGGGCGGCTGAAGGAAAGGCCGGCTTTGACGGATGATTTTTTGAGCAGCGCGAGGCGCTCGTCGTCGCCGAACCACGGCGCGTCGTTGTAGATGTGCCAAAGATGCAGGCCGCAGAGCCAATTCCGAATGCAGCTGCCCGTGCAAGTGCCCCGAGCCTCCGAGATGAAGAGGGCCAGCAGTTGACGGCTGGCGGGCATGCGCGCGTGCTCCGAGACGTCGTGGCGGTCACAGAATTGATGAAAACGCGTGAGGCCCGCCCCGTAGGACTCCAGCGTCTCCGGGACGTGTGCCCCAACGAGTCCCTCGAAGAGGAGGACTTGTTCTTCGAGGGAGGCGCCGGCCCGCTCCAGCACGTCGTGGGAGACGAGGCAGTACGGCGCCGTCCACATGAAGACGCGCCGGCAAGCGGGGACGTGAGGCCGGTAGAAGCTGATGGCGACGCGGGTTCTTGGCCTGGGGTTTCCGAGCCTGCTTCTGCAGGAGGCGAGCGTTTACGGCAACGCGGACGTCCGAGATGGTCTGCAGCGGGTTTGTTGGACGCGATGTGGACGAGACGCGGGGTGGGGGAAATGGAGAAGGGTCAAGATGTGGTCCTTGTGGCAGGCGAGGTGATACGGAAGATGGCGGCCGCGCGGCGCAAGAAGGTGGGGATGTGGACGTTGTGTCCTGGACGGGCAGGGTGAGGCCAGGCGCGGGCGCGCTGCAATGCGGTGAGGGATGGATGAGTGATGTTTAGCGTGGGACGTATGAATTCACAGATGCGGAAGTGCGGGAAATCCTTGATGTAAGGAAGGCCGATCTGAAGGGATGTAAGACGGATGTTATTGTGCGTTATGTGGGACGTACGAAGGGGACAGGATTAACGTGGGTGAATGAACGGACGTGTGCGTATACACGATGGACGGGAACGGTGAATGGGTGTCTGTATTTGACGTGGGCGGTGAAGACCGAGAAAGACGGAGGATGCTAGATGAAACTATCAGATTAGACGCGAATGGTGTAACATTCCGGAACGTACGGGAGAGATGAGGAAGATGGGAGTGAAAGGGCAGATGCGTGCGGATGCGCGATGGGATTAAGCGGTGATTGCGCGACGGTTTTTGACGTTGTGGAGGGTCGGGCCGAAGAGCCGAAAGCCCTAGAAAGACGTTAGATGGATCCGTTAGGGAGGGATGGGACGTACGCGATGTGGGGATGTAGAGGGTCGGGGCAAGAGATGAGATGGGACGTGGCGCGGACCGGTGGGTCCGGCGGGCCAATAGCCGAAGATACAAGCGGAGGCGCGAAGATGGATGAGGGAAATAAAGGCGACGGGATGGGATGACGTTGGGACGCGGGTGCGCTACAGCGAGAGGGTGTTTCCACCGATGAAGATGGAGCAAAGCTCCCACGGAAGCTTGAAGCGTCGCGGCATGCGATGGCGTTCATGAAGATGTGCGGCAGAAAGGCCGTGGGAAGGTGCGTCTGCGAGGTTTTCGGCTGAGGGGATGTAGACGATCTTGGGCGTGATGGAGGAGCCCGAGGTGACGGCGAAGGAACGACGCGCGCAGAGATTGATGTCCTGATTAGGGGAGCGCCCCTTTTCGTGTGCACCGATCGCGCCTTTGTTGTCAGATCGGACGAGGATGTGTATGTCTTTGAAGTCGAGCTGCTCCAGAAACATGAAGCAAAGCTCGAGCGCGACCGCCTCTAGCCAGCAAATGTCGATGCCGCTGCGTTTCCACCCCGGCATGAGCTTGAGCGCATGCCAACGCTCGCCGATGACGACCGCGACGCCCCACGAGGTGCTGGCGTCCACGTAAATACCGAAGTCGCGCAGCGGCCCGAGGGGCTTGAGCTTGCGGACGTAGTCGGGCTTCGAGAGCTCCTTCTGCCACCAGGTGAGGGTGTCGAGCATGGAGTTCGATAACCAGCGACGCGCGAAGCGGTTGCCCCGGAAGGGTGACATGGCATTTGGGAGCGTTGAGAGGCGCGATGCGCCCTCGCGGTAGACGAAGGAGAGGTGGCAGAGGGCCCCGTAGATCTCCTGAAGGTCGTGAAGAGTGAAGGGCTGAGAGGAGAGGATGCCCGCGATCATCTTTTTGACGCGTGCAATGTTCTTGAGACGTTTTTCGAGGGGAAGGGAGACGTGGTGTTCCATGAAGTCCCATTCAAGCCCCAGAAAAAGGAGCAGGGAGGTGAAGGCGCTGCCGGTCTTGGTGGGGTGCCACGGAGCGCACAGCGTATTGATGGGGACGAGAATGGACGTGCGGTCAAATTTGTAGACGAACTGGCCCACCTGGGCCGAGGCAACGAGGTCGGGGTAACGGATGAGGGGACAGTCGTCCTCGTATTTCTTGGCATCTGCGTCCTCCCCGAGGTCGTCTTGCCAAATGTCGATGAGCGCGTTACAGATTTGTCCTGCGCTGCTGCTGGCAGAGCCGAGGCCGAATAGGTTGCAGTGGTCCAGACGGAATTTGCCCTCGTACTGGACGACGAGGAAGGGTTTGTGGGCTGGGTGGATGGGGTATGTGCGGTGGAACACCTTGATATCAAATGCGCAAGCTTGCGCGCCCGGAGGAGCGTTCGCGACCTGACGGTGATGAGCGACGGACGGTGACGTGAGGGGACGGTAAAGAGGGAGCATAGGTGCTGGGAATGCGCGGACGTGAAGGGTGGACGTGTGACAGACGCGATGAACGCAAATGTAGTGCGGACATGACGCGCACCGACATGGTGCGGAAGGGACGTGGGAATGGACGGGCGCCGACGGTGCGCAAACGTGATGGGTAAAGCCAAAAGGCTGGGGGGATGGAAGGGATGGGCGGATGAAGGGTGATGAAAGGGAAGATGTGGAACGATGGAAATAAATTAAGAAAGCTCACAATTTCTGCCATACGCCACGGCATGTCAAACCTTGTAGGGAAATCCGCCTTGTCGATGTAGTCATTGACCGCCGGCATACCTGCTCGAGGAGCGGCCTTCGACAAGTTTCTGCAGACGCGTTTTTTGGGCGGTAGTCCTGGGCCTTGTTCGTTGACGGAGACGATGAGAGGAGAGACGTAGAAGTGTCCGCGGCATATGCAATGCATTTCTTCGCGGGTGAAAGGTCCGGACATTCTGCCGGCGGCCGTTTCGGTGGCGAAGTACTCCAAGACGGTGTCGCGCTCAATGTCGGTGGACGGATGGTTTGGCAAGATGATCGTCTGTTCGAGTTTTGGCATTCGTCCAATAGGGAAACCCTGGCGTAAGTTTCGAACGAGGTGCGGATAGTGGCCGGTGAGGTTTTTCTGATCCAAGAGGTGCTCGAATGCGTCGGCATCGTACGGCGTTACGGTAATGTCGAGGAGCGTGTCAAGATCGTCGTTCGGGTCAGCGATAGGCGGGGCGCGGGTGCACTGTGGGCAGGAGATTGGTGTAAGTCAAAGCAGCATGGGGGGATAGGGTGTGCACAAGAAATGGGGAGGACTCGACCGCCGCATCAAGGTACGAGGGCCCCCATCTCGGACTCGCAGACATGCGGGGTCCCGAGAGAGGGCGCCGTGGTCTCCTCCGCATAGGGAACACGCGTGGATCCGCTCGTCGCCGTGCTCGCCGTTGCATTTTCGCCCCAAGTTGAAGTTGAGGCAGAGGGACTTTGGCGCATTGCCGCGGAATGCGCGCACGGTGCGGATGTCGCGGCCGACGATGATGCTGAATATTGGTTTTCCGTCAAGGAACACCGTGATCGTCGTCGGGTGGTCGTAGGCGCTGTGTGGCCCACAGCACGTAACGCAGGCCGGCGGCTTCCAAAAGGACTGGCCGTCCCCGGATGTGGGAGTCGAAGAGCGCTCTCGGCGCTTTGCGGCGGCGGTGTTTCCGTCATCCGGGGAGGTCCTCTTGCCGTTCCTGTTTGGGACAACCCGAGGAAGAGGATGAGTTAAAAGGTGAGGCGGAGCGAGAGGGAGTAAAAGGCATAGGCGCGTTTGCCTGTTTCCAGGCCGCCAGCGCGATCATCCAGCGGTTCTCCTATGTCGCCAGGGAGAAGCCGCCGCCGTTATAAACCTCGTTGCGCAACTCGTTTTCCACCGGGTACCAGACCGGGAACATCTTCAAATCCTCAATACACTTGAGGCGGGCGAAGAAATGGGCGTGCTGTCTGAACACCGTGTTCTAGTTGATTTCGAGCTCGGATTCTCCTTCGGCCGCGGGCGTGCAGCAGATGTCGTACACTGCGAGTAAGTTTGAGGACGCCTGCCTCCACAAACCCGGGGTGAGCCGCTCGAAAGTCGCTTCCTCGTCACCGAGCATCTCTTCCGCCCTCGGAAAATCGACTACCTGAACCTTGGTGCCGTTCTCGAGGGTGATGTCGCATTTTGGGATCGAATGTGGGCGGTCGTGGTACTGCTGTATTACCTCGTCCGTCCACCAGTGTAGCGGGAAGTAGATCTTGTAGAAGAGTGAGCGCCACCAGATGTCCGGGATAGAAATCGTCGCCTCGGAGGTAGGGGCCACGGCGTGTGGGGTGCCCATCTGCAAGGTGCCGCGGATAGAACGCGGGGCCTTAACGCGGTCGGTGTCGCGCTTGCGTCTCTCCGTCGCGACGACGAGACGCTGAGCAGCGACCCAGGAGGTCATGAAGACGGGGAGTGGACCCGTTGCCTCCACGACCTCCTTGGAACCTACCAAGAGACGTCTCTCTTCCTCCGTGTATGCGTAGTACGGCTTCAGCTTTGCCCCGACGTTGAGGGCGGCGACGCTCTCCGCATTCACAATGGCCTCCTCGTAGTCTCGGGTCGTGCTAACGCTGTCCGCGTTATGGGTCTCCGTGCGCACATTGCGCCGATTCTTCTCGAGTAATTCCATGTCGTCGGGGGCGGGGGTGTCGACGGGGCGTTTGCGGTGGGCGGCGTAGTCGAAATTGGCGGGGAGAGGCAATGGGAGACCGCAGACCGACATTCTGGGGGGGTTTGGGTCAGCAGGCATCTCAGAAAGAAAAGTAGAGCAGAGGGGGCGCTGGCACAGAGAAGAGTGAAAAGATTTGGATCTTATGGGGGGATTCGGCTGAAAACCGGGGAGGCGGGTTTTTAGGCGTATGCGGACGAGTGTGGGCTGCGAAAACGCGTCGATGTGTGCGAAGGGGAGCAGGACACGGGAGGCGACGTCGAGGGCAGAGCCAACAGATTGATGTGGCGATGCAGATTAGATTGGTAGATCTACGACATGGGACGAATACATCTAGAGTGACGCCTACCCTTCCTCGCTACCCCACTACCTTGCCTTCCACTCAGGCGGCTCGCAAGCTCGCCTGCCTGAGCTCGCACTTGGCGAACGCGGTTGGTCACGAGCCTAGGTTCAAGCTTGTTGATTTCCTACCGATCAACACCACGTGATCTTCGAGGCCGCTCGGAGCCGAAACTCGACGCCCCGCTTCTCTTCCTGCCACCATCGCGTACGTCCCGTTTTTGGCTCTGCAATCTGGAACCGTTCGAGTACCTCAACTGGATTCTCGTTCAAGCCCGCTGCGTCGACTAGACTCCCCGTTTCAATGATGGCGACTTTTGGACTGGGTGGCACTGCGATTGTCATCAGAAAAACCGAATGTAGCTATGGGCGCTATACAGCGCTTGATAGCGCTTGACAGCACTGCATAGGGGCCATAGTTACATCCAGTTTTCCCGATGGTGTCGCGTCGTGACTGATTGTCAAATTGTCAATACGCTTATGATTTTGAATGTGCTCAGATGGAAGATTCGACCGCCCAGAAAGCCTTTGGACTACACTCCATCTGCCTTTCTGAACCTGTGGTTCCTCCTGGCCTGGCGGTCGTCATTCGTGCTCTCGTTTTTTCTCCCCAGTCATCCTCCATTCGCCCCTGACCAAACGTATTCGTGAGTTGTTTCCCTTTGCCTTCTGTCCACCTTGGCAACTAAACGGTAGCTGAACTCCATAGAGGTAGACCTGATCTCAAATGAACCCAAATCCCGCTCAGCGCCGTCGCAGATAAAAATACAATGGAACGACCGAGGTACTACCGAACTTCAATGTTTATAGCGTTTCTTTGTCTGCGAGAGACTAAGTGCTAGGTGCTTCAGGCTGCGCGTTCGTCAGGGTGAGTACTGCGTTCCTCTTCCACGTTGGTTTCATCCATTCAAATCTCTAACCACCAACAGATCTACCTCAATCCACCGTTTTCTGCCTCCTCTCTCGACCCCTAGATAGTCAACGGCATATCCATTTCTGGTTTAATTTGTTCCACATGGTTCGATTCTCTCCCCTCCTTCCCTCAATTTGTGGGAGCTCAGCAGACACGGGCAGAATCGACCTTTTCGTCCCTTCGGGAAGTGGTACTGAGCGTCCATGCTGTAATCGAGTGTCATCGACGGGGTATCTTGTGGCTTCCATGTCAGGCTATCCTTGTCCTTCGGAAGACCCCGAGGTGAGGAAAAAAATATACCACCGACCATGCGAGACGATACGGGACGGCAGCGGATGTAACTTCGTATGTGGATTGCGCGGCTCTGACACCAATCTGACACACTCGAACTCACATCCTCGCACCTCCTCATACCCTTGGGTCTTTGGGTGGCGCTGTATAGATGCGTCTCATCTATTTTTTGTTTGACTCGATTCACTTCTCCGACTCGGGAGTCCGGACCCTTACATCCGCGCTCTGGGGCAGTGTGGGTATGAGCGTTCGTGCTCGGCGGGCGTGGGATGGGATGGAATGGAACGCACATACCGCGGCGCTAAGCTATTATGGGTGGGGCGTCGACATCGGAGTCGATGCGAGCGGACCACGGGAGCGGTCGGTGAGCACGGGCACCGACGCAGTCCGTGGTTGGCGTACGACACATGCGGTGCATACTCATGGATTGCAACCAAATTAAAAGTCCCGCCGGCGACGGACGGGCGTTGGAGGCGATCAAGAGAGCGCTGTAATCTAATCACCTTCTTTTGTAGTACTATCACCGGCCATCACCTCAGTTGATATATATGGCAACGCCCCGCGTACACATGGGATCTTCTCCGATCTGGATTCGCTGCTCCGCTCGGCCGCATGATGGGGGCTGTATATCACCATCCGTCCATGTGCAAGGGCAACGCCCGCCTCTCTTTTCTGTCTTCCACTCTGCCAACTTCCAGCTGCGAGGCAAGACTAGGTATCGTCCTATTCATCTGTCTTCGTGCGATGGTTGCCGATACGCGGGGTCGAGGGACAGGGGGGGACACGGCGACACGGGGGAGAGCCAAGCAACAAGCGTAGCCAACCAGATCCGCATGCCAACGGTGGATCAGATTGCCCTGATCAGAGCGCCATCTGACTCGGCGTGCTTCGCAGTCAACCACCGTATGCAGATGTGTGTGTCCTCGGCAACGCCGCGCCCTAATCCAATTTGTTACTTATAGGGCTCAGGAGGCGCAGATCAGCGCTTCCGTTTCCCCACCTTCCGTTCTATTTCCACCACGAACGAACAAGGCGAGATGTCCAACATAAACTCCCAGCCGCAGATACAGTTTACGCTCGATAACACCCTTGGCGTGCTTATCGTCGGCTTCGCCGTCGCGTGTGTTATTTATGGCATGTACGTGCTTGCGTTTCTCTGGGCTCGTTCCTCTCTGACCGTCTTCATTCCAGCCTGTTAACACAGGCATGGACGTACTTCAACCGGTTTAACTCCGACACCGTATTGGTGCGCCAGCACTATTTTGGGGGGCTAACAATTGATTAATTGATTTTAGTACAAATTCCTCGTCGTGCTGATATTACTGCTCGAAACCGTGGACCAAGCGTTCATCGGACACTTCGTCTATTTCTACAGCCTCGCGAGCGCGGGGAACCCCCTTGCGCTCGCGACGGGAACAACGACGTGGTCCGTTATCGTGAGTCCTGCCTCTCTCCCTCGTCGTTTAAGCGCGGTACTGACGCTGTGGTAGTTACAACAAGCCATAGGCTCCGTCGTGGGTACGATCGTCAAGTGTTGCTTCGCCACCCGCGTCTACCGCTTCTCCGACCGCTCCATTCCCATCACGCTCTTCATCGTGCTCTGCGCACTCGGCCAGCTCGGCGTAGCGATCGTGTTCACCGCGCGCGCGTTCCAGCTCGGTTCGATTCCGCAGGTCTTTTCGCTCAAACTTCTGGCGACCATTTCGCTCGCGCTCGGGTGTCTCACGGACGTCGTCACCGCGGGCCGCGCTGTGCTTCTTTTTGTGGAGGATGAGGGGTGGGCAGGGGAGCGCGTGCGTGGCTTCTTTTTCTCTCTTTACTCTATACTGAGACTTACGTGTCACCCACAGCGCAAACTCCCTCATCAACCGCCTCGCCACCGACGCACTCAACACAGGCGTGCTCACTACCGTCGTCTCCCTATCCACGCTCCTCCTGTTCGACTTCCTGGACGGGAATTTGATATTCGCGGCGACGTATTTCATGTTGAGTAAACGTGCGTATTGCGTCCTTTATCCCTCCTCCAACCCTTCGTCCATCTCCCCCCATCGTATACATCGATGCTAAGCCCACATCGCAGTCTACGCAGTCTCCTTCCTCGCAACCCTTAACACGCGGCGCTCCGTCCGCGGGCGCGGCACGGACCACGAGCAGGCCACCTCGAGCCGGCGGCCGACGACAGTGGGCGGGGGCAGGTCCGGGGGAGCGGCCAACGCGGCTGACACCGAGACGAACATGTTCCACCTCGGGACGCGCATGCCGTCCATGTACGAGGCGCATCACGACGAAGAGTACCCCGAGTTTGACGTGAAGCCGGGGTTCCCGCCGCAGCCGGCACTGTACGTCCCCCCTTCTTCCTTTGTTTGTGGAAGAGAGACCTAAATGATGTTTTTGGGTGTAGGGATTATCACCCCGGGGCGTATAACTACGCCCGATGAGGCTCTGTCTGGTCCTGCTGCTGTCCTGTTCCGTTGTGCCTCTGTTGTTGTTCGCTCACTGTATCACCACCATTACTCGTGTATTCCCAGCCCACCACATTCGTTTTCGTTTCGTATCTGGATTCACTGTTATTGTTTAGACCAACCACTCACGTATGTACCGCCATACAAAAGCTGCCTGGCCAGCCAGCCGTTCGTTTCTTTGTACATAGGCAAACTTAGAAAACATAACTGATCGTTATGGGTTACACTGAGGGCCATACTTACGAGCTCGCTAAGAGTTTTTCGAATGTGAGGCCCATGCTGCTTTTCCGAGTTCGGGTATTTCGCCGAACTAACTTGGTTCCGGAAGCCAACAACCGCAGCAGTCTGAAAAGATCTCGCAAGGAAGTCCTCAAGCGTTGCCAATATTCACCGGCACCAGAGGAATATCAGTATACCGTATTCTGTAGTCCTAAGTGCACGTTTGCGGACGCCGTTCGAGATCGACCGGTAATACCCATGAGTAGACGCGGACTGCGAATCCTCGAGTATGGGATGCAATGCTCGAACCTGTAAATGTGCCCCTTTAAGGTTCGAGAACGAGCCTGCCAGGTCATCGGCATATTGGAATTTTGGCTGGGAAGGAATATTCCTTGCAACAAAGCTCGTTTGTTCAAGCGGAGCCCGGAGATTCTGAGAAGCTCAACTCGCAAAAGAAAAGGGAAAGAAAGATAACCCAGTTTAATCTTGAGGTTGCTCAGAAAGGTCGAGGTTGAACATACTTGAAGGAATTTCAAGTTGAATCACGCCGCGACTTACCTGCATTCGGACTTTCAACATTTTCGCCTACGGCTACAAGGGCAGGACCTCGGCATTCAATTGATCTTGTTTCCGGCCGATCTCGGCATCGACCGCCGCAATTCTACGACTGGGCGAAATCTATGCATTCCTTTGTGTATGGCGGAAATAAATACACACATGTTTATTTATTTAACCCCAGTCAGACGGTTTAAATCGCACCTCGAGCTCGTCCAAGTATGGCGCCGAACAAGCCAAACCGGGCCTTTGATGGACTCGACTAATACTTATGCTGCGTCCGCTGAACGAATTGATTTGTGTCTGCGTGGGATCATCCAAATCGGGATATATGGGAGGGTTCAGCTCAGGTCTCGACAGGAAGACCTATCCGTACCTGCATTCCAGACCCATACATTCTAAACAAATAATTTAGCGGCGAAAAGGCTCCAGTCACAGAACCACCAACCTCAAAATACCCTGAGCCCGTCTGCGTTACATGAAGGCCAAGAAACGCCGGAGCACATTTGGACGCATCAGTGGATGATGCCGGGCAATTGGCGGAGTTTATGTTAGTTCCCTGTAGGGCGGGACGTCAAATGTGAACCTTGGGGAATATGATCAAAGCGCACCTTGGCGCCTCCTAGACGAATGTGCACGTCCCAAAGACCCGCCGCCCTTTTCGGACAACGCGTGGCTTGCACGAATACACATTCCTTGTTCTCTGCGACCCTCTGCCTTCTGCGTGGCAGAAACGCACCGACCGAGATGTCCCCATTCTTATGCCTGGAGATGTTCATATGGATTTAAATTCCTTCCACACGAATCACAACTCGTTCCTCGAAGTGGTTTCAGAAGCACAGCCGCGAGGTGCAAGACCAACTGTCATAATTGGTGTTCTGCCCGCTAGGTACAAGATATAAATAATCGTTTAAACATCATGATAATCCAACCGGGCCCTAGAGCATGCGACTGCGCCTGTACGAAGCCAGTTAGGTATGAGGTATGTGTTGACGAATGTGGTAGATGAAGCTTACCCCTGAAGTTTGGCCACCTTCTTGGATGCCTTCTTGCCGGTCCTCTTGGCAGCTTTCTTGGTCGCCGTCGTGGCAGCCTGGGTGGCGGCAGCCGGCTGTCGGAGAGAGATTATTCAGTATTCATCGCAGGGAAAGAAACGAACTCACGTCAACAGCAGCAGCGGTGGCGGTGTCCGCGGCAGCATCGACGCCACCGGCGGCAGCAGCAGGGTCGGTCGCACCAGCAGCACCGGCCTGGTTGTCATGAGATACCAAAGCAAACAACTCCGAGGAACTCACATTAGTTGCGGCGGCGCCGGCAGCTGCGGCAGTCTTCGTGCCCTCAACGATAGTGGTCGCAAAGGTGAAGCCCGCCTGGAAATAGACGATTAGCGCCCAACTTCGACTGAGGGAAGGACTACTCACGCCGCCGTTCGCCCCGGCCTGACCAGCGGCGGCCTCTGCGGCTTGAAGTGCTTGGTCGAGGGCAGCTTGGAGATCAGCACCAAGATCGCGCCTTTCAGAAGTGCATGGTAAGTAAAGTTGAATTAAAGATTGCATATCGAAGCGTACTGTTGTTTCTCCGAGCCTTTCTTAGCAGCCTTCGAGCCCTTCTTGGCCGCCTTTGCGGCCGCGGGAGCCGGAGTCACTGCCGCCGGAGCAGCAGCAGCAGCCGCGCCAGCGGGGTCAGTAGCAGCAGCAGCAGCCTGTATGTCGCGTTCATGAGGTGCAATCGAAAATCAATGGGCCCAGAGCACTCACGTCAGTCTGAGCAGCACCAGCAGCATCAATTGTGGTGCTCTCAACGATTGTGGTGGCGAATGAGAAGTTGGTCTGACAATAGAGAATTAATGGGACTTGGAATGAGCAGGTGAAAGTCTCACATCGCCGTTCGCGCCGGCTTTACCAGCGGCGGCCTCAGCGCCTTGCAGGGCCTGTTCGAGGGCAGCCTGGATATCCGCAGCAATGTCTCGCCTTTAAGCAATGAAATTGTCAGCACGGCGTCACGATTGGAACGAGTGCAAGCATACTGTTGCTTCGCTGCCCCTGTTTTCTTGGCCGCTCCTGCTTTCTTGGCCTCTCCTGCTTTCTTGGCTGCTCCTGCCTTCTTGGCCGCCCCTGCTTTCTTCGCCGCCGCTTTCTTCGCCGCTTTCGCTGCTTTCTTCGCCGCCTTTTTGGCCGCTTTTGCGGAGGCCACGCCAGTTGCCTGCAAGACATGAATCTCTGGTCGCATGTTTGGATGAGAATTGACTCACGTCGGTCGCCGCAGCTCCTGCCGCGGTGACAACAGTGGTCTGGCCGTTTGATGCCTCCGCCACTGCATTTCCCTGAAAGCGAACGGGTTTGCACAAATCAACGAATTGAAAGGCTTGCACTCACTCCGCCGGATGAGCTCGCACTGACGTTTAAGCCGTCGTCAGCACCATCGGCAGCCGCAGCTGGATTAGCAGCCGCAGCACCAGCGGCCTGAGAGTAATAAGGAATGGGCATCGAATCATGAAAAAGTACAACCCACATCAGTTGCAGCGCTGGCAGCTGCACTCGATGCCGCAGCCGCAGCCGCACTTGATGCGGCGCCGGCAGCATCTGCACCGTTGGCGGCGGCATTGCCCTGGGAGAATGGATTTTGAGTTCCAAATTTAGATCCAATGCGCGATATACCCACAGCGTTGGCGGCTTGGCCAGCGGCCGCCTGGTCGGCGGCGCCCTGCGCTCCCTGGAGAGCTTGTTGGAGAGCAGCTTTAATGGCGGCAGCCAGATCGCCACCGTTGCCCGAAATGGCCTGCCAAATGAGTCTTGGGCTTTACTTTTGAGAAGGGGTCGAAGGACTTACCACTGCGGACTGAAACGTGGTTGCGCGGGTGAGTAAAATATATGGGATGCCGGGTGGATTATATCACCTTCTTACGTGCCTGTGAAAGAGCTGATCAACAAATTGTATCGGTGCACGAAGAAAAACCGCACCATCAGCGAGGGATCCATGCCGTGGGGGGCAGCAACGGTGGACCCCGCAAGCGAGACCAAGAGGGGGAGAAGGACAAGTTTGGAGAACATCGTTGAAGGGTAATAAATCTCAAAAGGGAGGAGAAAAAAAGAGGACCGCCCGGGTCAATGTGAATGTGCGAAGTGAAAGAAAGGGCTGAACAGCACAATGAAGGTTCAGTTTCCTACTGACCTGTTATATACTCCTTAGATGAATTCAGTCGCGTAGTTTGAAGAATAATTGAATAAGGATCACGAGTGAAGGCGGGCATCCCTGACAGTGGGTTCACCGCACGACTGATGGAGTGCTCATAGCCCAACGCCCGCGATCGTCGCGCCGCAACAAGAATTCCCAACGAGAGAAGAAGCGGGAAATGCGAAGATCAAAAGTTGTATCCTGCGGGGCGTGCAGGGATAGGTACCGTCCCGTCACCAATTTGATGCTTCATCGTGCTTGAATGAATGTGGTGTATTTGGATTGTATCGGCAGTTGATTCGTCCATCTATCGAGGAAGCAATCTTCCCGGAGGCCAATTCAAAGACCAACCGGCTGCCACTGCCAAATTGCAGTCGCTAGATACTGTAGCATTTCATTCAATTCGTATGTCACGGGTCACAGGCCCAAAAATTTACGAAAATTTTCGTACCTGCCACAGGTCACCGAGGCATGTACGAATCCTCCAAACAGGTCACGAAATCACTTGAAAATGGCGCAAAAATCGACTTTTCGCCTCCCGCGTCGCTTGGGTGCCAAGCGGCGCCGCGGCATTCACACGGCTGGCATTTTTGACTTGTGCGGGTGGTTCCCGCCAACCCTCCTTTCACCGTTTCTCTACGTCTCTCTGGCCACATTCACTCGGGATCTACATACAAATTGCAACAAGAAATTGATCTGACTGATGCCAGTACCTGTCCCATTTCGGTCCGGTGTCTTGATCCCGCATTTTGCAACATTCTCAAAGTGTGTAGCATCCTCTGGAAAAGTATCTTGGGAGTTAGGAGGATCCGTTGCCGGTTTGCGGCTGATTTACAAAAAAAATCTGGTGTCACACTCTCTCCGACCCAAGTACGAAATCTCGAATTCGTAAACGCGGGTCACAGGTCACACGGGGGTACGAATTGATCGAAATGGTACAGTATCAGCGGGAGGAAAGAGAAAGCGCATCATTGATGCTTGATCGACGCAATCCATTCGCATCCCCATTGGTCTCAAGATGGTCGTTTTGACTGGCTGTGTCCGGAGCAAATATCGGGTGCGAGCTGTGCGATGGTGATTCTAGTTGGATATTGTTTGTTCTATGCGATGTGTTTTTTGCCGAGAAGGCCGCAACAAGTTACAATCCACGCACGGCATTTGTGCTTAGACTACTTATTAATGGTTGAAAGCGAAGTCGGCCGCGACGATGCGCCATTCCAAGTCTGGCGTAAATCCCTCAGGGTTGAGGCCGAGGCCGTCGGAGCACCCGTTCGGGTACCTGCTCAGCAGAGCAAGCTAGCAGGATCTTGGAACTTGAACCGATGCAAGGAAGTTTTCAAATCAGCTCCCACTTCGTCGGACGCCAAGGTTACGGGGACGACTGTAAATCTATTTGATAACCTGCATTGAACCCCAGCGACCATGAGCAAAGGAGATACCGTGTGAAGGTCGGTTTATGCCCGAGGCGATGTCATCGAAGTTTTGGAAGGGGGAACCAAATCCACCGTCTTAAGCGTAGCCCTTCGGACTCTCACCATGGCTCTCCTCGTCGAAATCGCGCGGAGGGATTGTCTCTCTTCCATGTACCTGCGTTTTGCTGATGTGCTTCTAGTTTCTCGCGACGCTTCTCTAACCCACGTTTTACGAAGCTCGACACATCCAAATGTCCACAGCAGAAGATAACGCTCCCCAATCACCACAGGGTCGTCCAGCTCTGAGGCGTTTACCCCGCCTTACCATGTCATCTAACTCCCCACGCTCCCCGGTGTCCTCGATAGCAGCGGCTCCCCCCACGATCTTCATGAACTTCACGCGCCCGAGAAAGGGGTGAATTAATTCATTTCCAGCACGGAAAGTGAATTCCTGGTTCGTCCTTCACCGCCACGGCGGTCAGTACAGTTGTACCTACCTGAAGAAAAGAGCGAGTAACTCATATTTTAACCAGTTCCGTGAGAGTAAAAGGACGCATAACCATTTCAAAATGATGGCTGTTGAAGCCTTTTACGAAGCGGAGAGAATATTGTAGCGCGAGCCTGGGGACGCGTACCGCGACATGCATTGGAAGCCCCATTCCTGATCGTTTCTCCGAGAGCGCTCAGACCTGTTGTAAGCTCTCGGAGAAACGCTCAGAGCTGGTGTAAGTTCAAGTCCGCCCGATTTGCTTTCTCTACGGATAATTCTCTCGTAGAATTCTCTCCTAGCGGATTCAAACTTCTGAACCGCGTTGATATCGGTTCACATTCGCCGAATTTGGTGGGAGCGCGCGCTTTGAACTTTCTCCTTACCCGGACCAGATTCGACAGCCCCGGTTCGCAATAATATTATAACACGGCACATAATATCTGCTTAGACTGATTCAATCGTGGAAATACAGTATTTCACATCGGCTTCTTGCATGGCTAGGTCGGTGGACGCTCATGTCCACTCATGCCCTACGTACTTTCGCTGAAATAGGAAAAGTAGGCCCCCCAATCAGCAGCCCTGGCGCAAATCAGTTTCCGAGGGGAAAAAGAGAACTACATTGCGCACCCCAAACCAGTAGGTGCGTTTGTCCACACCGCCATCACATCACGATCGAGGTGGTTCATCATGGCTGCTAGCTCGCGACTCGCCTGGGCCGGATCGGTATATGTATCGTCCTCTGGTTGGATAGCCGAAGTCGAAGAGGTCGGCATAGGATTAGGAAGAACAAAGTCGGGTATTTCAGGGTCGGTGGGGTCTCCACTCGCAAATAGCGACGATGGGAAAGGCGGGAAAGGTGCTTCATGCTGAGGGGGTTGGATGTCGGGCTGACGCAGACTCCGCGAACCAGGCAAAGTGTCAAATATGGCGTCCGCTGGCGGTTGATTATCGGCATTAGGTTCTCCAGCGCGAGTATGAGAGGGTGGTAGTTGGCAGAATGAGGCTAGTTCTCCCAGGACATCCCTACAATACCGGAAGGTTAGTAGTATAAAGCGGAAATCTAGCAATCTCACCCCAACATGCCAGCGAGCTGCCAGCTATGAAGCCAAAAAAAAAAAGAGAAATGAGACAGTCTGCATGACGTTCACACGGATGCTCACCGGCTTTCGCAGAGACGTATGACATCCATGCACTTGTGCACATTCGCAATTTCGCGTTTCGGATCTGCGAGCAAGCCGCTGCGTTTGCTACTCAGGATGTTAAGCAACAAAACCATGCCCGACGTGAACATCATAGGCTGCGGAGGTTAGTCACTCCTCAACTGGGCGGAGTGAAGAAAGTTTGTCACCAAATTGAGAGGCCGAGGAATATTTCCTTTGTACCGCCTCTGGACATCTACGACGTTAGCCAGTGCCCGTGCCGCGTTCGTACATATGACCAGCGAAGGAAGCCCCTACCAAAGGTCAGGAAACGCCAGGCTGGTTTGACAGGCCACACCGTAGATGCAGGGCGAGTCATCGGGATGAATGGGCGATGGATGACGATCTGAAGGTGATAGAATGCACAATGCAAAGCCACAGACTGGTCAAAGAAGACGGGGTCATCCAGCATAGGATCCCAGCGTACTATCGGCCGCGTAAGTAGCCAGCTCAGTCGAAGATTCCAGTAGGGTACACGCACAATGATCGGGAATTTGGTCTCGCCAGTCGTTAAACGCTGAGTCAAGTTCTATTATCGCCTGCTCTAGCCAGGAATCGTTTATCGAGAATGCAGTGCGTTCTTTCTTGAGCGGATACTAGGCTTTTGTGTTAGGGTATTGCGATGCAAGATGAAAGATGAAACGAACTAGTATCTTCAGACTAAACCCCAAGATGTGGTTGAGGCGCATCATGACATTGAAAAACTCAATCCGCGAAGGCTTGTGTGCTGGCTGCTGGAACGGGTGTTTTTCGTCTTCCCAGTACTCGTCGTCCACTTCCAACGGTAGGTCAACGTCAAACCTGGGAGGCGTAACATCAGTACTTCTTCCGGGATGGATCATTGAAGGCACTTACTCAAAGTAGTTCACCGAGGACATCCGCCCGAGAATGCAACTCGCAAGACGGTCCAGGTACACGAGCACCCAGAACGCCCGCTTTTGCAGCTCGTGTTCCACCGAGGGAGATTCGGTACGCGCCTTCCCTCGGTGCGCGCCGAGACTCTGATTTCCTCGAATTAGAGTTGCTGCGAAAGAACTGACCTACCTCACCTGCGCGAGGCGCAATCCAACGCCAACGAGCGTCCACCAGATGTGAGGCATGGAGGAAGCTACGAGGAATTGCGCGGCCAGCTAAGTTAGTTCGGTGAGCAATGTAGAAATGAGTAGGGTTGGGAGGACAGCGGGAAACTTGATTAGGACGTGACGAGCACGGAGGGTGGTGGGGGGGGTAGAAAGGACGTACACAATAATGTTGCAAATCGTAGAGTGTCGGCGACCTTAGCAGACTGCCTCCTGCTAACTGTACCTGTCGGCAAGAAAAGAGGCAAGGTAGAATCCCTGTCTAAGCCGGGCCGCTGAATGAACTGTGCCGTGTACCGCACCTGATTGAACAAATCCCATCCACAATCGAGACTGGGGTCGCAAACACCGGGGCCGGTGCTCCACCGGGAGCCAATTGCACAAACAAGCAAGACTGTCCCGGCGAAGCCGTCATCCCTGTTCAACGTTGTAGAGCAACGAATGAGAAACAGGAACATCCACGAACCGTAAATGAAGCCCATCCGCGATAGCCCGCTCGAAAATGGGGCGGTGCAGTAGAGGGAGGTAGATATTTTGCCGTGCGAAATATAGCTCGACGAGGTCGCCCATCTCAGTATCGGAGGGGAATTTGAACGTGTGTGGGTGAGATACGTGCTGTTAGGACGTCAACGTTAGAGAATGGCTCACAAACACAAGCAGCCTACGGTCTTCCACGTCCAATACCGCGGCCGTCGCGAGGTCCAAGTCCCGCCCCCTTCTCTACCGCGGCTGTCATCAGGAGAGTCGTCGGAAAAACGCCGGTTCTGCGGCTCTTTGCGCGTGAAATCAAGCGCGGCATTGACGAGGTTGACCCCGGAGCCCTTCCCGAAAAATATGTTGGATTGCGTGCCCACCGAAAGCTTCTCGAACTTTCAGAAGCATTCAAAGTTTGTCGCCGAAGTAAGCAGGAAGGCGCACCCCGTTTGCAATCTCGAGGTCCAACACGTCATCGGCGTGCGGCGCGACAGGAGGAGCGGTAAGGCTGTGAAGTGTGGCGCGCATAATGGATAAGGAAGCGATGGGCAGGATGGATGCATCGAAAGATTGTGTGTCTGCCGGAGCATATGGCGCTCTTTCATTCTCGGAAAGGGTTGAAGAGTTAGACGAGGGCGTATTAGTGGAGGAAGTAGAAAAATGTGCATTCGTGAGTTCAGCGCGGAGCCGACGCACAAGCTCCTCAGAGCGTTCGAGCTGCGCTTCTGAGTGTTCGAGACGCGCCTCCAAATCCAAAACGCTATTCAAAATATCGTAAAGGATCCTTCAGTTCGGAGCGTGAAAACACACCTTTTGGGTGGGCGGCGCTTCTATTGATGAGGAGGGCAGATAAGTATTGGAAGAACAGGGCGGGTTCGAGAAACGTACCGCTGGAACTTCGACATATGTGCAATCGAGATTCGCCATTAGACATGTTGTGCATTTCTCGCCTGGAATTTGTGATCCATCACCTGCGGCGCCCTCAAATTTCGAAAAAACACTTCATACGGAGCTGACACTTACATCCGACTGGAATAACCATACGAGCGAAGGGAGAAGATCCAACGAATAAGTTCAGCCGCAAGGAAGGAAGGAAGGGGGATGAAACGTACGCTTCTTGCGGCGACAGACATCGCAGGCGCGCTGAAAACGACGTTTCTTGCCCCTGTAAATTTCTTGTCCATCGTTCTCGTCATTGGAGGACATATTATCCATCTCCTCTGGAGAAAGAAGCAGAAGGGGGAAATAAGCGGCGAGCAGGATCTATGGCGAAAAGGGGTATCGATGTCGTGGTTTAAGAACAAGGGCAGTTCACAGCCACGCCACTGCCGCCGAAAGTGATCGTCCGGCATCGCGGCTACAATGGTTACACGTGATGGACGTTTTAGCAAAGGTCACTCGTTGGCAGAATGAAAGGGGTTGGCCGGCAAGCGGCGGGGCACAAACAGAATTCAGAACATTAGATTTGCCTGCACTTGTGGGCCTTTTAATTTCTGGACCACTCCGTAGAACTCGAAAGGTGGAATTGATGCAAAATTGATGTAAATACTTGAAAAAGTTTGATGAAAGTGAGTGGCTGGCAAGCGGCGAGGCTGCCCACAAATAAAAAGGACAGGGATTTTAGACAGCTTTTCAGACACTTCAATGTTCGCTCGGTCGACGCTTGCGCGCCGACCAGCTCACATTGACCGTGTGAGCTTCAGACTGCCAAAGGTTGTGTCTGGTTGTGTGCATTTGCTGAATGATCCAATGATGCCCTTTTCACGTGCTTTTTGAGGCGACATTTTCGGTACTCTAAGCGCAATCAGAACAAGTTCTGTTTGTGAATGTACATGTAAAGTAAATAGTTGTCACCGCAAGTGAGGTCGTTAAGTTCCCTGTTCTCTTGAAGCAATGAAATATTCCAAATCATGGTCCAGAAATTTCGGAAAAGCGGTGTCAGGCTGTCAACTCGGAGGAAGCTCCATTATTCTTACTGCGAGCGACTGCGGCCGCAGTGGTGTTTTAGAATCGGTCTCATTCTGAATGCACTGGCTGTGGTAGCCGAAGTTTGTTAGACCCGTGAGGTACTGCACCTGCGATGTTGAAACCGGAGATCATTATTGCTATCACAGCCGACAATTCCTCTCACACCGGAAGTTGCCGAATATTGGCCCGACATTGATATGTTGAAATCCAATTCGAAATGTTGAGTATGGAGTTGGACTTGAAGTGAGCTGAAAGCAAACCTGAGACTGCCGAAATCACCTTCCATTTAGGCTACACTGAAATCAATGTTGAAATCTGTTGAATCAGCTTTGACATCAGTTCAACTGAATGCTGATGCAATACTTTGAGTTGCGGTATCAACATCGGATGACGGGAAGCTTGGGAAGCTTGGGCATGTGCATCCACAGGGCAACAATTTGCCCCAGACAGATGTACATGGGGGAAATTGCCAAATATTGGGTTGTCCGACGTTGATATCAACATGCAAAGTGTCGGCTTGCACTCCAAGCCTCTCAAAATGGAAGACCAAAATTACTCAAATCAGCTTTGATTTCAGGGGGGGGCCAAAATCAAAGCTGATATCATTAAAATCGATTGGGAACTCAGCACAACCTAAAGCAAATCTAGTACCTTGCTTTTCGAATTCTTTGTCAACATCAACGTCGGACCATCCAATATTTGACCAACACCGGTGTGCACACCTGGACCGGGGATTGCCAAATATTGGGTGATGTGACATTGATTTTGAGATTCAATTCGAAATCTGACGTATCAAGCTGTGCTTCAAGTGAGCTGAAACTGAAAACGCAATTAATGGAATCGGGGCTGATATCGACGGGACTAACATCAAAGCTAAAATCACCCAAATCAGTCTTGATTCCATCCCAATCTGCTTCTATTTCCGGTATTTCGATACGTTGAATCTCAACGTCGAGTCGAAAACCAGGTGTACTTATATTTGTGAATCCTGGACATGGACGTCTTCAGCCTAGCAATTTGCCCGTGGAGGGATGTCCTTGGGCAAAGTTGCCAAATATTGCATCATCCGATGTTGATCTCGAGATGTTAGGCATCGAATTGCATTTCAGCTTAGTCGAAATTTACAACTGAAAGCAGTTGATCCAGCTTTGATTTTATAGAACTCAAAATTAAATCTGGAGCCTATTGAACCAGCTTGGACTTCATCCGAACTCTAAACCAACACGGCTCGAAATCAACGTCGGATGTTCCAATATTCGGTAATTGCCGGTGCGAGTACTCGGGTCGGTTCGTCGAACCCTCATCACTCAATGTATTCTGCCTGATCCCACCGGCCATGAGCTTCCGGGCTCGAATGACCGAATCAATCTTCAAAAGACTTGCCGTCCTCATCCTTGTCACGCTCATTTGAACCCAGGTACGATGTTCTCCAAGTGCAAGGAATTCTAAGTTGCTGGAAAATGGATATTTTATCGTAACCCCGACTGTCAGCGAGCGAGACGGCGCGGGAGATTCCGAGTTCGTCTAGGATGGAGAACTCATATTGACAGTCGCAAGGAAGACGGAACCGCTGTTGGCGGCGGCGGCGGCTTGGTTTAACTAGGCGGTGCCCGTGCGGGGTCTGCGTTGCTACCCTAACCTGTTGCGTGGAAACAAGTAAGATATTTTGGGATTTCAATGGATATGATTCCATTAAGCTGGTATTTGGTTGTCTGGCTCAGGCTGCCGAGAATAATTGAATACCGACCATCTGAGAAAATGTGAAAGGACACGAGAGCTACCGTCTTGATGTTTGTTGACAACGGTGGGTTGAATTTTCGTGTTAAAATTCGCCGCCGACTGTCGATTTGAGGAGGCGGTCTTCCGTATAAGCACTAGTAGAGTCTTCGTCAGCCCGCCCGCAGCCTCCATAGCCGAGGGACGTAATCGAGCGTACGCAACTTCAGGTGCTGACAGACTTCTGATTGTCGCAAACAGTTTACGTAAGAGTTTCGTTGCCATCTCCTCTTTTCCCTCTTACCCATCTCGTCGTCGTTCTCCTCCTCGTCCTCGAGAGGCATACATACTCGACTCGACACTCGGAAGACCTTACCTTGAAGGGCTAGCAACATGGGGTGTCTCAACAGCACAATGGTCGATGAGGAGGCGAAAGCTCGTGACTGTCGTTTTTCCCCCGTCGCAAGGAGGTCATTAAGTGCGACGACAGCGTAGGCAACGACGAGATCGACAAGCAGCTCAAGCGGGACCGGATGATGGCCAAGAACGAGATCAAGATGCTGCTCCTCGGTGCCGGCGAGTCGGGCAAGTCGACGGTGCTGAAGCAGATGAAGCTCATATATATCGACGGGTACAACGCCCAGGAGCGCGATGCGTACAAGGAGATTATTTACATGAATACGACTCAGAGTATGCGGTGCGTCTCCGCTAATTTCCGGTTGCACGGGGTTTGTAAGCTAATGATTCCTCGAAAGCGCCATTCTCGAGGCGATGCCGCAGCTCGACATTTCGCTCGCCCCGCAGAACGACGCCCGCCGCGCAACGATCCTCTCTCTCCCGCCCCAGATTGAGGCAGATGTCCTCCCCCGCGACCTCGCCGATGCCCTCCGTGGCCTTTGGAGGGGTGCGTGCTTTGTTGCTCTTGCCTCCGGCGCTCGTACTGACGACACACCCGTATAGACCCCGGCGTACAAGAAGCCGTCCGCCGCTCCCGCGAGTTCCAGCTCAACGACAGCGCGGTCTACTATTTCAACTCGATCGACCGCATGGCCGCGCCGGACTACCTGCCGACGGACCAGGATATCTTGCGCAGTCGAGTAAAGACGACGGGCATTACCGAGACGACGTTCAAGGTGAGTGCGAGCGAGCCCGAGCGCCATGCCTCTGAGACGTAGCGCTTGCGGGAGGAGAGACATGAGCTCGTGCTGACGCACTCCCCACTCTAGGTCGGCGAACTCACGTACAGGCTCTTCGACGTCGGTGGGCAGCGTTCTGAGCGGAAGAAGTGGATCCACTGCTTCGAGAACGTGACAGCGCTGGTGTTCCTGGTGTCACTGAGCGAGTACGACCAGATGTTGTACGAGGATGAAAATGTGGTATGTATCGCTTTCCTATCGATCTTTTCCCTTTGAGGTGGAGCTAGCGGCTGGGCCGGTTTGGGGCTTGCGTCCCCCTGCTGCCTCTTGCTCGACTCAGCTGGACTCGGGTCGGGGCATGTCTTGCCCCCGCATCCCTCTTCGCCTATCTTCAATAACTCTCGCCCTCGCTCACTTCTTGTATACGCTCGCTAACTCTCACACCCCCCAGAACCGTATGCAAGAAGCCCTCACGCTCTTTGACTCGATCTGCAATTCGCGCTGGTTCATAAAGACGAGCATCATCCTGTTCTTGAACAAGATTGATCTGTTTGCGGAGAAGCTGCCACGGAGTCCGTTGGTGCGTTTCGTTTATTTTTCCCTTTCTTCCGTGCGTCACCCATGTCGTTCGCTTTTTGGGGCGTCGTTTGGATGGGCGCGCGAGCGGACGCGGGTGCGGAGAGCGGGGAGCTGGCGGATTTTACATCAACTTTTCATTTTCGTTGTCGTCTCGGCGTCGTCGGGCGGCGCGCGCACGGTCTGCGTTAGGCTCACACCGCCGCCTTCACTCCCCATCCCTGCTTACTTCCTTTCCTCTCCTTCCCTATCTCTCCACACCAACGATGATATACTAACGTACTCGCTTTCCCTCGCAGGGCGACTACTTCCCCGACTACCACGGCGGGGACAACTACGACGCGGCGTGCGACTACCTCCTCCACCGGTTCGTGAGCCTCAACCAGAGCGCGGCGACGAAGCAGATCTATGCGCATTATACGTGTGCGACGGATACGCAGCAGATCAAGTGTGAGTGGCTGGCTAGTCTTCCGTCGTGCCTTCCCTTCCCACCTCTCGCTGCCCCAACGAACGGCGATGCGCTCCGCCTGAGCCACGCCCTGTGCGAGGCCCACGGTTGGGGCGGTGAAACGCCCTCTTCTCTCCCTGAATGCCGTTCCCTTCGGCTACCGTTCCCTCCCTCATACTCCGCTCCACCGTCCCATCCCTCCCCACAACTTATTATGCACCCCGAACGCACGCTGACCTCCCTCCAGTCGTCCTCAGTGCAGTCCAGGACATCCTCCTGCAGATGCACTTGCGCGAGTCTGGTCTGCTATAGGCACCCTGTCGTTTCCGGTCTTGGCCCACTCGCTCATGCATGCATGCGGATCTGGATCTGTATCTGTATGTAGCCACTTCTTGCTCTTCTCGGCCCTCCTCTTCCACATACGCACACCACCCACCCCAGTAATTGCTCGATACCCCACCTACCACGACTTCTGCGCATTACTGCTAGCGACACGACACATTCACCCCCTTGGCGGATGGATGTCGCCGTGCCGCCCTCGAATCCTCCTCTCGTTCTTACACACCGTTTTCTTTTGCATATTGGTGTCAAATTTTCTCTTTCATATCGACTGACAACCGATATATACATACCGGATGATCTTGTTTCTTTGGAGGGTGGATATTTATTGGCTGCGAAGACGTTGTTCGACTACACACATGACCCGGTGCAAATCTTAGGCTCCGAAGGCAGTGCTCCCACGTTTTGGCCGAAAGTCAGGAGTGGACTGACAGGATCAATGTTGCTGCCAGCATTCGTCTTTTCTCCCCTCCCTGTCGCCCATAGCCAATGGACGAAAACGACTTCTCGCACCGTCTTAGCCGGAAGAGCGATCTCGATAGTGCCGATGAGAAACAACATTTAAGCAACGCTGCCCGTCATGTATCTCACAACGCCAGCGAAAGACAGCGTCGGGACAAACTGTCCCTTGTGCGTCGTGTCGCTATTTGCCCTGAAACTCTGGCCCAACGGGTTCGTGCAGGACCTCGCTTCCTTGTTGCCCAATCTCGCTGGAGTGCGCCGCCCGTCAAAGAACGCAATCCTGGAATCCTCTATCGCGTACATCCGAAGTTCTCGCAACCTTGCATCGCAGCAACTACTGGCCTTGCACGCCGAGAGCGAGTCACTTCGCCGCGAGGCGAATGAGTGGCGGCTCTGGGCAGGCGTGCCCGACGTTTTGGAGGAGCCTCGCCGCGGCGATGCATTCATGCTTCTCACCGGTGCGGGCTCTGAGTTTGACCACGTGGGTGCGCGTGAAGACGAGGAACTCGACGAACAGTGCACAGGCGGCATGTTCTCGCGGCCCTCGGGGATGCACCAACACTCGTCCTCACACCCGCAGTCGCCGTCGCCTTTCGCGTACGGTGTTTCACCGCTCCCGTCCGCATTAGACGTTTCGCCCCTACTCCCGACCCCGCCGTCATCTGCGCAGTCATCGTTAGAGCGGAACCTTCGTTGCTCCAACTTGCCGACACCCTTGGGGATGCACCAGTCCTCACGCCCGCAGTCGCAGTCGCCTTTCGCATACGGTGTCTCTCCGCTCCCGTCCTCATCAGGTGTCCCGCCCCCACTCCCGACCCCGCCGTCATCTGCGCAATCATCGTTAGATCGGCATCTTCCTTGCTGCAACTTGCCGACACCCCGACTAATTTTGCAAGACCTGGTAGGACACGATCTTATTGCCATTGCTTTTTTTTTCATTACAAAATATTTTAAGGATTTGACTGGTCATGTAACGAAGTTGGATAGATATCCTGCCGATTCCGGAGGCTCTGCTGACATTTATGGCGGAATATTGAGCGGGTCCAAGGTCTAAATACCCTCACCGCAATTCCAGTATTCAGCTGATTCCAGTTTTCGTGCATCAGGTTGCGATCAAAATTTACCGCCGCATGCATTGTGAGCTCCAAGAACTCGAACAAAAGAGCAGGGTGTGTTTGAGTTCCTCCCAAGCGCTAGATTGTCTCTAATGGAATTACCATAATCCAGATCTTATATGAAGCAGCCCGATCCTGGAGCTGGATAGACCATCCGAATATTTTGCGGTTCCTGGGAGTTTCCTTGGACCTTGGGCTTTCTCCTGCTCTAATATTACCACTTTGCTCATCGGGACCCATAATGAAATATCTCAAAGTCAGCCCAAAGGAACCAATGGAAAGGCTGCAAATGGTGGGGTAGCTTGCTCATTCGATGTGTGGCTATGTGTTGAACTTCAGACAGACGACTGGTGTCGCTGCAGGACTGGAATATCTTCACCTTCACGGAATTATTCATGGTAATCTATGTACGGTGTGTCAGTTCTTCTTCGGGCTAAGTGGATCCTAGAGTGATTTGTGTTTGCAGAAAAAAGTATTGGTTACAGAAAACGGCTTACCGGTAATCTGTGGCTATGGCATGTTCAACATTCTTACTCCCGCCGCCAATTCCACGTCCGTATTTTCTTCCCCGATTCGATTTGCCGCTCCCGAATACTTCTCGGATGAGACCGGAACTTCATCCGTTCAGACGACAGCAGGGGACGTTTACGCCTTTTCCATGGTCGCACTAGAGGTAGGTGATATGTCAGTGGGCATCCATATTCTTGACTCGTTTTTGCGTCAGATTATATCTGGACTTCAACCGTATCATCATTTAGGAACTGAGCTCGCCGTTTTCAAGCATATTCTCGGGGGTGGTCGGCCTATCCGGACTCATATGGATCGCCAGGTAGTCACGAAGCAGATCTGGAGCTTCCTCACTTCGCTGTGGGATCAGCGGCCGTCCTCACGGCCAGCAATGGGGGACGTACTCGCGACTCTGATTAAGATGTGCGTGAGCCTGTGAATACAGAAATGATACTCACAGATTCTAGGCGGAACGATGAAACCGTGAAGGATGGGAATTGTGAACCAGGCTTGGTGGGTGATCCACAAGCATGGCTTATTGCCCACTATAAATCCTAGGTCTAGCCTGAAATCACCTCTCGAGACGATGATGTAATTGCATTACATCATTCCTGCGGTTCTTGCTAAATATTGTGCTGCAGGATGAGAAAATTTCTAGCGGAGAGGAAACTACGTTCGACGTGGGGTGTCATGATAATTGGTTCGCATCGAGTCTAACCATTTTCAGGAAACTTCTCTTGTGGGCTTCCATAGCCAAGATCTCAGTGGCCGCGTAAAACAGGACGACAAGTACCCTTTTGCTGGCGGAGGCAACTCAAACATTTACCGTGGAAAGTTGACTCGTTCTAATGGAAGCAAAATTCGCGTGCGTTATCCATTCATTGGTATATAGTTGTCGTTGAATTTGTAACAGGTTGCTATAAAAATGATTCGCATGTCGGATGATGGCTCTGGCCAACATGAGGAGATCTTGCGGGTTAGTTTTGTTTATCCCAACTGTGAAATATCATGTGATTCTGGCTAGCGTCTGAACCGCGAAGTCGACATCTGGAGTCGGCTCAAACACAGGAATATCCTCTCATTTATTGGCATCTGCGAAGATCTCGCTCCGTTGCCAGTTCTGATATCGCCATTTTATAAATTCGGGCATATTGGAAAGTATCTCACCAAGCATCCTGGGGTCAATAGGGAGAAACTTGTAAGTCATATGCTCCACGAGGGATGAGTTCTTCATTTCGGTAGGTTCTCGGTGTGGCCTCGGGGCTACAGTTTCTCCACGAGAATGGTGTTGTCCACGGAGACTTGAAAGTGGCAAGTACGATTCATCTGACCTTATCACGTTCTTTGATATTTAACTTAGCAAAATGTCTTGGTTGACAAACATGGCGTTCCGTGTATATGCGACTTTGGCATCTCCAAGGTAGTCAGCTGCCGAGGCTTCACAACGTCGAATGTTGGAACAGCACCGTATATGGCTCCGGAGTTATTTTGCGTCGTTGATGGACCGGGGATGAATTCGCACGCATCATCCCCCGCGGGAACAACCCCATGCTCCGATGTATACTCTTTCGCTCTTCTAGTTCTCGAGGTGTGTTTATTACCCGTGCATATACACCGATCCGACAAATCCATAGATTCTCACCACTGAACCGCCCAAAGGGCGACCCAGTGGACCGATCGTCACGGCGAGAATACTTGCCGACCTGCGGCCCAATCGGACGGACTACGATAAGAGGGAAGTGCCTCGACGAACGTGGTCTGTTCTGGACCGATGCTGGTCGTTCGAACCGCTGCTGCGGCCCAGTATCTCAGAGGTGCTACGTGACCTGACTGATTGTTTTGTCCCGACAATTCTGCTGGATGTGGAGGGCGAAGAGTTGATGGACAGATTGGTTGTTTGATTTTGTTTTATCCCCCGCACAATCCACATACGTTTTCATGCACTGACTCTGCAGTCAAATTCTTCGAATGCACCACATTCATCTGCCGTATCTGACTCCTCCGCGGCTCCGTGTCCCTGTAGCGTGACACGTGTTGTTTCTGGTCTCCTTCCACGCCTTAGTCGCCTATAAACGGACGCTACAACAATATGCACTCGTACCTCGTGTGTTATCGCTCCCCGCCCTTTATTACAAATCGTCGGAGTTTGACAGTCCGTTAACGGCGACAGCGACTTGTCTTCGCGTGTTTTTCTATCTCTCGCAGCCTCACTCACCCCGTTCGACGCGTCCATCCGCTGTAGATGTCGACAGGAGCGCTCAAATGGACCAAAATCCTCCACAACCACCCGTTACAGCTAATTGCAGTACCGAAGGCGCGGATCGAAAAAATGCTGTTTTGGGCATTTTTTGATTCTTGCGACCGATTTGCCCATATCTCGATGAGTTCTGCACAGATTCAGCTGAAACATAGCTAGATAATTCGTACTAATTCATATGCAATTAGTGATAGAGACGGATTTTCAAAAATATTATATTTTGTATCTCCTGGCACTTGGGGCTTGTTTCGGCACAAATTGGTGCTAGTTGGTTCACTTCTTGTCGGAACGAGCTTATTTTTTGATACGAAGTACTTCAATATGTAATAAGCAATGTGATAGAGCCAGAAGTATCAATATTTCCTACCTGCCTTGTCCCTACCCCCGTTTGACAGTATTCTGTACTACCAAGACAGAATTTGCTATAATCACCGGATTTCTTGCGGAGACAGCGAGTCCAAGTGTTGTATGGAACCCTTCAAACATTTATCCCTCATTCAGTTCGAAAAAACGCGTTATACGAGGTAATCAGGTCGCGTCGCGTCTATTTGCAGTTGCCATCATGGCATGACTTCCCGTGATTTCATCAGTCCTGACTCGACGTGCATCGTCAGTGACACTCAGCCCTGGTGATGCCCACCAAGAAATCTCTGCAGGCAGCTCGCCGGCGCAGAAAGGAACTTGATACCAGCAGTACCCAACCTCAAACTCCTTCAGAAGCCACTGCAATATCTACAAAAAATGTATGTAGCCCATGTCAAGGCAAAAGCCAAGAATCCAGACAGCTAATCAATCCCTACACCCATGGCATGCAAGATTGCAATGGCTCAGTCGGAAAAATGCAACATAAGCAAGGAAACTGCCTGCCAACAGTTCCAGTGTTGGCCCCAACAACACCCTTGTGTGCACGACCTACGAACCATGGGTTTCGGAACTGACTTCGCCATCTGAATTCCTGTCAAAGAAAGGATAGGTAAATCATATGTACGAAAATGCACATCACCACAACCAAAAATCCAACTTGTTATAAAAGACGTCCCAGCACGCAGCTCGGAGATGTTGAATAAAATATAGGAAGTGGATGCCCAAAACTCATTCGGGGCTTGTCTTGAAAGGCGAAACGAACAGTTGATCTTGCACCGCACCGACGGACTTGTGTCAAGTGATCGTGGGAAGGGTGGCCATACACCAAATCCAAATGCTTTGTCAGCATAGTGGATTCGAATCTGCGAAAATATAAGAAAGAATAAATGTAGTTAGTAGCCCAAAAAATCCGAAGAATGAAAAGTATCAATGTAACCCTGGTATTTGCACCAGAAGAGGTTGCAAGAAATAAAAATGCCGAAAATAATGCAGCTGATGGAGTAGCCGTCCAACCATCTGTGTGAACGATTTCCACACTTCGGCCATCCGGCTCTGCCACAACGCGTTTTTTCGAACTGAATGAGGGATAAATGTTTGAAGGGTTCCATGCAACACTTGGACTCACTGTCTCCGCAAGAAATCCGGTGATTATAGCAAATTCTGTCTTGGTAGTACAGAATACTGTCAAACGGGGTAGGGACAAGGCAGGTAGGAAATATTGATACTTCTGGCTCTATCACATTGCTTATTACATATTGAAGTACTTCGTATCAAAAAATAAGCTCGTTCCGACAAGAAGTGAACCAACTAGCACCAATTTGCGCCGAAACAAGCCTCAAGTGCCAGGAGATACAAAATATAATATTTTTGAAAATCCGTCTCTATCACTAATTGCATATGAATTAGTACGAATTATCTAGCTATGTTTCAGCTGAATCTGTGCAGAACTCATTGAGATATGGGCAAATCGGTCGCAAGAATCAAAAAATGCCCAAAACAGCATTTTTTCGATCCGCGCCTTCGGTACTGCAATTAGCTGTAAGCTTACTCGCAAGTACTCCAAGTAGCCGCCGCGGCTAGAAATACCTACTCTTGAATCCATACTGGCCCGTGGTACTTCCTCAGCCACCGGCAGTCCTACCACTTCGTCTCTGCTATGCCTCCACTCAGCCTTCATTGAGAAACCCCAAATGCTCGCTTTGGAGGAAGATGATCCAGGATGACGTATTGAGGACGTATGACTTTGGCAGTCTCGGCCAATTTTTCGCGATACTCGTGCATCCTCGTATCCTGGAGAGAAGGAACATCGCACCAAACGCCACAGACAGGTTGTTTCGGCGTCTCTGAAGGACCAATTGTATGGAACGACACCTCATTTTCTAATTGTCCTCATCGAGCTCATATGATAATATCACGTCAGCCGTTCTTTGCTTGTCAAACCACTGATGAATCTCATGAAAACATTCCTGGCTCTTCTATATACATGGTCTGGATTCTGCGGCTCGCGTATTCCCAGACAAACACCTATTCCGTAAGAACTTCCGCGTCGCCACCTCTCTCCTGCAATTTTCAACCGCAGTCAGGAAACCGCAACTTGACTTCAACCGGTAACATCTCACCTGCCAGTCGTTGAGAATGGCCTCCTTGATATCTTCGGCCGTGATTTGCGTCCTGCATCGGCATAGGAAACTCGAGCACGATGTTGTCCTTCTTCCAATTCTTTTCCTTCCACGATGTACAGAATTCGGGAGTCCGGCTGGCCCTGTCCCCCTCTGATATATTTCAAGTGCGCGGTCTTGAAATTGTTCTTCAGCTGGATGGATTTGCTATCGCTGTGAACGCGCCAGGCCGTCTCGGGATGATCAGTAGCCAGTTCCCATTCCTCGTGGATCTTGGGAAACGGGCGACTGAGGAACAACCTCAGATATGGAGTCACAGTGACTGCGGTCTGGACCTGGGCGAGAAAAAAACAGTAGAGACTTTGCGGTGAGCCCCCAGATCGATTGGTGGCTAAAATTTCTCAGCAACTCGCAATCCTCTCGGGCCAATCTAGCCACTATTTAGAATATTACCTTCTTCCAAACCCGAAACAGGTTTTCGAAGGGTCCAGCTCGGCTTGCTTGCCATCTGAGGCGAGGAAACGGCCTGGATTGAAGGTCATCGGATCCGAGTATACGTTCGGATCGTGGGCCATGTGCCACATGTTCGGAACGATAATTGAATCCTTGGGAATCAAAACAGGCGGATTGTCGCTTTTACGCTTGTAGATAAAATCCCTGCGAGTTCGATGCGGAAAACCTGGGTGCGTCAGACCAAAGTCGGCATAATACACGGAGTTTTCTCACCCAGGGGCACTGTAGTGTGCCAGCGGAGGACCTCCTTGCACAACGTATTCATGTACGGGAGGTGCGGGCGATCAGAGATATCGGGAAGCCGGTCTTTTCCGACGACTCGGTCTAGCTCTCTCTGGGCCTCGGCCTGTACATCGAGATAGAGAATCATTGCGAGAAAGAATGCCTCCAGCTGGGACGAGGTCTGTTTAAAGTGATGAGAATGTCAACAGTCCAGCAGAGGCCCTCATACAGTTGTACTTCCACCCGCCAGGATCGCAGATGCGGCCCATTTCATGAGATACTCTTCATTAGGTTGCTCTTGCAGTAGGGCGGATGTGAAGGAATGTTCTGCAGTCCCGGAGGCCTGGAAATACGTTGTCAAATGAGGATAATAGGGCATTTTAACTTTGCAGCTTACCATCTGTTCTTTGACATATTCGTGAGGAACGTCAACTGAATCTTGGATAATTTTTGCCCATTTTGCGGCTATGGTGCGGAACTTTCCACCGGGCAGCCAACCCGGCCAGTAGCAGACTATTTCTCTTCGTCATTTATCGATATCCGTAGCCAGACGTGTACGGTCAACTTACGGAAGGCAACAAATTGACGAGAAACGCTCTCGGTTGTGTGGATCGAGTGAATATCTTCGCGCGCAGGTCGAACAATTCAAGGAAATTGTCTCTTTCTTCCCGAATAGAATACCCATCAGTAATACGCAGCACAATTGCTCCGGTTGTCCTGTGTTTGAAGCAATTCAGTTAACCAGCCACGAATACCCGAGTGAGAGAACCTTTGTATTTCCTCCGTTGCACAAAGGGGGTTCAGGAGCAGATTTTGCAGCAGTTTGCGGATCTCTGATCTGAGCAGCGGCAAGAAACGCTCGATTACCTTGGAGGTTCCGGAGAGTTGGTGGAAAAGCTTGCGTTCTTTCCGCACGCGATCGCCATACTGGCAAAGGGTGATCGCGTTCTTATAAAAGGCGGTCCGAGAAGTTACCGCCTCGCGTTTTAAGTAGATCTTCGGCAACCTTGAGAGAGTTCACGATAATCATGGTTTTCCAAAACGTGACAGAGACAGGATCGCCTGTGTAGGGAGAGGATTCAGGAAAGAGGAGTAGCTAGATGCGGTCTTCGCACCCCATCTTTCACCCATCTGAGCGTAGCCTTGCCACGGTGAGTGTTTTGGTAGGTCAAACATATTCCCGATGCCAAAGGGCAACCCTCTTGGACCAGGCGGAAGTAGTGGACAGTTGGCACGTCGAAAGAGGTACAGAACACACAACAGAAGGAGGAGAACAGAGCCAGTGAGGAGGACATCCAGGAGCTGGCCATGAACATGAGAGTTGCTGCGTCCACGCTCCGGCTGCAATGCTACATAAAGTCCGCACTGATCGGCCAGACGATGATTTGAATCCGAAATCTATCAAGGTCCTTACTGGACAAAAGCCTTTTTATTTTATCCGAACGGGTTCGTTTGTGCGACATCTTGGAAGTTCTCGCAAGGAATCAAAAGATTTTGCAAGTTGTTCAAGATCTCTCAAGATCCTGCAAGAAATTGCTAGAAGTGAGCTTTTCGTTGTCTGCTTTGCATGAGATCTTGCAATATCTTGAGAGATCTCGCTGATTCAACTTCTTGCAAGAAATCACAAGATCTGTCAATATTTCTCAATAAAGAACACATACTTTTACACTCACCTTTATCAAGTGATCTAGAAAAATCTTTTTGCTCCTTTGATTTGGTTCCGGGCTTGGTTCCGGGCACATCATTGATGTATGATGCTCTATCAGAACGGATTAACCGGGGAACGGCAGGCCAGGACTTGACGTTCCTCCATGCTGGCTTGCCGTTTGGATAATTGAGCTGGCGGCTAACTCTTCCTATTAAAGCCTAAGTGCTCTTTGGGTATTATATCACTTGGATGTTCATCCTGCTTGTTCTTGCCACAAAAAGCAACTTGTTCAATCTCGCTGGGCTTGCCTTCATACTTATACCACATGTACACACTGGTTGGCAGATTCAATTTTTCCAGCACAATTTACAGTGAAAAATGTCGTTTGTTTTTCAGACATTTTTCACTCAAAAAATGGTGAAATTTTCAAAGCTTTTTTACCCCTTTTCAACTTTCTTCTGAGTTTTTCACCTCAAACTGGAAAAGTGGTGAAAATGTTTTGGGTTTTCCGCCTAGTTTCCAGCTGAAAAATTGATGGGAAACAAGCAACATTTTTCACTGAGGATTCAGCAGAAAATTTTGAATTTTCCAACCAGTGTGTGAACAACAAATGGCAGGAACCTTTTTCAGCTGGCAAGATGCACCTCTCAAAGTGAGTGATGTCGTTGAAGTCTGTCTAGTTGTGTGGTACAATGTAGATGGTCTAGCCATAATAAACTGTATGTGTGCTCAGGTCCAAATACTGGCAGGCTGAGGGGGTTGGCTTGATTTCAAATTGCAAGGGTTCCTGTGTTAACCGAGGCAGAAATGGTGCTTGTGGAGTGTGTACTCAGCATTGCCAAAAGTAACCAAACATTGCCTTTTTTGATGCCATCGGATTTAGATATTCGCTTACTTTTGGTAATGCTGAGTATTGGTTTGGCAGCGTAAATATAAGGTTGAGCTCAGATATACTTCAACTACTCCAATCACCAAATGGGCTATCAGGGTGTCATATCTGAGTCCACCTGCAACAATAATTTGCGTACACCACACCATGAATGTTCATGCCGTTCCAAGGATCAAACTCGGCTTGATGATTGATGCATATGTTGATGCGATGATGCACCTGATGTCCGTAACACTTGATTCAAAGACAAGATATGCCTTCGCTCCGCTCCGGCAGCTTGTTTGGCAGGGTGATCTTGTTGGTTTGAACGGTTCTTTCCATATTGCCATTTCAAAGATTATCTTCTCCCTCTTTATAAAATTACGGCCTTTTCAGACTCAGCGAGTCCGCTTTGGTCTCGGCTTCTCCGCATGGCTGGCCGAGTCACATTTTCGTGTTCATTTGGTAAACCGAAGTGGTGGGGGTGCAGAACGCCCCGCCGCGCTCTTGTATTCGCAACAAAAAAAAACTCGCTGAGAGAAAAACTATTTAAGCAACTATACTAGATACATCTGCAGTTAGCGAATATACTCATTTCGAAGCAAAGCAGAGCAGTGTGAGACTCAATATCCGATCCATGAGATCTGTTAAGAGTTGGACCTGGGTAGACAGGAGGCGTAGTCCGAATCAGATCGCATGTAGAAGCCTGTGATGCCATTAGCGTGAAATATTTGTGCGTGAGTCTGTCTTACCTCTCGCCGCCAAGTTGCCAGTCATCCCCACAAGCTAACACTGCATTAGACAGGTAGTACCGGGAGCCAAAGCATAAATCACACACTGATGCTCACACACCTTGCTCGAGTTGAAAAGGAGGGTTAGCTATCTTTAAGGTTACGCATCAGTACAGAATCACAGATTCCAAGACTACTCCAATGGATTATCATCTGACACGACGGAATATGAGAACTCACAGTTGACATGCCCAGTAGAAATGTTCCTGAGGATCTGGGCTATGAACTCATGTGGGATGAGCCCAACGTTGAGCAATACTGGTAGTTTGGCTGATCAGAGTGGTGCTCCAGCGAATATATGTACCGTCCCAGCGGATAACTTTAGTGTGGGAAATTTAGAGGAATGCGCGTACACGAAATGGGATAGAACATCACGAAAAACTGACCGGTTCCGGCCATTTCCATTGGGGAGAGTGTTTGATCGACCTGAAATAATGTTAGCCGTCACCAGAGATGCTGAGGCAAGATGTCGTACCATAGGTCATATACCTCGCTGAGTTCGAGCCGCATGGCATGTAATACTTGCACGTTACCGGGCCGAGCCGATTAACACGAATTGAGGGTGTCGTGGATTGCTTTGACCTCTTTGAGCTAGAAGGAATTTGGAGAAAGACCAAAGCACGGTGTTTCAAGGTTGCTGGACATTGTAGTCTTGATTCTTGGGCGACGGGAGAGGTAGTGGCAGAGTATTCAGGCTTCAGGCACACAGCAACAGGCAGACGATGAGGGCACGGATCGCTTGAAGGATAGATCGAACATTGAGTCCCGATGCTTGAGGCGCAGCTTTGGCTGTCGACCGTGATTGAATTTTCAGTGAATACCTTGATGTGTTGTGCATTGATCTTTGCAGCTTCCAGGACCAGAGTGCAGGATGGGGGGCTTCGTAGCTCAGACAATGGTTTAAATCATGATCTCCACGGCGCAAGATAAAACAGAATGAAAGTGAGCACCCGGTGAGATGATGGGGGTGGAACGGAAGAAGCGACACAATAGACAGCCTGCCTTTTGAGTGGATCTTGAGAGGCTGATCGGAGAGGTCAAAATAACTAAGCGCCTGGGCGTCTGAGGTAGTTTGTGATGGATGGGGTCAGCTGAGAGAACGAATGCAGTAATTTCGGAGGAACAAACAGGTGCACTCTGATTCGAGGCATCTGCTTAATATACGAGTAATCTTCAGAGAGGATAAGATTTTTGAGGAGTCCCCTATTTTCATTGCATGTGACTGTTACTTGAGATCTTTCAAGATCTTGCAGGGGAAAAACAAGCTAAAAAACATGAAACATGTTCTTACAAGATCTTTGAAGATCTTTGAAGAACTCAAAGACTTTGCGGCTTCTTGCAATTTCTTTAGGATTCTTTGAATTCCTCTGAAGATGTCAAGTAAACCAGCCATTGCAAGGCATAAATAAATGTTCTGTCCAGTAAGGACCCTCAAAGAAATCAAACAACTTTGAACACCCCAGCAGCATCCCAGGTTGATCCCGGCACCCATTAAAGGCTACCTTGCAACCTTTCAGCAGACCGAAGCCTGCTGAAGCCCTACATTCCTAGTACCGCTTTAGGTTCCAGGTCTCACTTACGTAAATACTTTCTTTCAATCACAGCCTAGTGGATTACCTAACATCAACACCACTGGAAACTGCATGTCCCGGTGGCTGAAAAACTGTTAAATGGAGGCTCCTACCATCGCACGTTACAGGGTCGAGGAGACAAAACTTGAATCCAACAATGGTACTAATGTTGCCGCCACTTGACTTCACTTAAAGTGACTTCGAAGTTTCATGGTTGACTCCACTTCACTTGACTTGGGCATAACCAAGTGACTCAAAGTCACTCGAAGTAGACTCAAGTGGGTGGGGTCGGGTTAAATTTTCACAATAGTTCTGGGAGGCAAGGAGCAGGTATATAGCAAGATGTATATAAATACAAAGGCCCTGAAACTCATCCATCAGCAAGTATCAACGACAGCGAGTGTTAAGTGTCGTTTCCATCAGGCATTTTCACATGCCCATCCGCAAATTCACAACGGTCCGAAATCTCCTGTCTGATGGTTTCTCTCTGTTCCTCAACAGTCCCTGCTAAAATGCGGAGCCAGTCTTCCTCGTTGTCAGGAACCGGGGTCGAATGCCAGTCAGCCATGAAGTTGAGCCGTGCTTTCTAATGGAGGGCTAATCCTGTTGCGTTGCTTCGTATCAGTTTCAACTGACGAGGAAAAGACCCGCTCCGAGGGTACAGAGGTCGCCTGGATAGGAGCATAATCGGCAAAGAGGCGGAAAATATTTGGCCAGGTCATTTTGCCGTGGTGCCGGGTAGATGTCAATGAGTATCTCAACATTTCGAGGTTTATAAAGCCAACCATCCAGTATCCAATCATGTCCATTGTTTTTCTTGGTGGAATGGTGCTGGTGATGTAGTGATTCACTTCATCATTGAGGCTTTGAGCAACTCCTGAGTCTCCACCCCCGGCCGAGAAATTGAGTGATTGGGCAACATTACAATACCTCCCTGCAGCCCGCGCAATTCCAGTCTGTGTGGGTGTAGCTGAGCAGGAGCGGTTACGTGGAGGAGGGCATGATTCAGTGCCGACTCCAACAGGAGAGCTGGAGCCGGATGCTGCTTCAGCATCAATATTGACTTCCTCGTATGACTGGAGCTTTTTGGTGGTTGGTCAGAATAAGCAGAATGGCAAACAATAGACAGACCTTATCAAGGATAATCTTCTTGGCCTGGCACTGCTCTTCCTCCAACCAGTTTTTCCTAATCCATTCAAAGCAAATTGACGGGTTGATAACTACCATGTGTCACCCAAGTCGTTTGAGATGTGGCTGAAGCAGAGCACTTACACATTGCAATGATGTACGCGTCAGTGTCCCCCATTTTATTATAGTACTTGGTTGCAATCACAAGGCCAGGCCAAATGAATTTCCCAACATTTTCCTGTTGTAAATCAATGTCGGCAAGCATAGCCTGCCAAGCGGACATGAAGAGCTCAAATGAGGGAATAGCACCAGCTAAGACTGGGGTACTCTCAGCGGACATCGTGGTTTGAGCAGTATGAGGTTGCTAGAAGGAATATTAGAGAGGCAGTAGACAAATTAGGCAACACAAAAACCTGAAGGATCAACTCCATCAATTCCAACCGATTCCAGTGTTTGGTTTCCAGTTGATGGCAAAAGGAACGAGCATCCTTGTTCACAGCAAGAAACTTGACAACAGGCTAAAAAAACCGCATGAGCTTCAGTGTTCTTCGAAGTAAATCAACATGCCTGCTGCAAGTAGCAGAGCCGACACAACATGTAAAAGACAGAGTCCCACCGTGTTTTAACATTTAAAACGTGACCGGCACTCAATAGTTTGCCCAGATATTCGGTAGGTAGGAACAAGGGTAGATGGATGGTAAACAGCCCAAAAGTGCGCCGCCACTTGTCTCAACCTGATTAAATTCCTAGTCAATTGAAGTCAGCACATGGTTAAGTTGGAGACACAATCAAAAAATGTTCAAAACAAGACCATCACTCAATAATGTGTCCAGATAATTCGCTGGAAGCAGAAACAAGAGATAGAATTCAGTATACACTGTACAGCTTAAACAAGTTCCCGCCACCTCTCTCGATCAAACTGATTACCGTATACTATAATTTCGTTCAATCTGAACCCCCTTGTGACAAGTGACATGGTTCAACATATTCGATCTTTTGACACCGGCCAAATTGTGGCGTGACACCCCAAAGATTTCGATGTTTGAACCGATTTTTTTTTTCGCATTTTTGTGGTTTTCGGGCCATTTTGGGGTCTGCATGACGGTTTAGATGTTTGACAAAGTCCCTTGTGATGCATGACCTCAACCAGATTTCGATACCAATAGAGGGGCCTATGATGCATAGTGATTTGTACGAAATTATATGGTAGATTCCAAGTGCTTACATTGCCGCCAGTTAAGATGTTATGTTGATAATAAGTTAATAACATGAATGGAACCTTTTCATCCTCTTCTGACTTGGATAAAACTCTAAAACCAATTTCTCTGTCTCTAGAACATCAACAATGCCATGGGGTACACACTCCATCGATACACAGACTGAAAGACTGCATCCAACAGTGAGAATTAGACTCCTGAGCAGTTGAAAACCACTCGCAAGGACTTGTAACCAACATTCAGAAAATTCAGACACTCAAGTGGACTTGAGTGACTTGAAGTTGACTTGCACTCACTTTGAGTGAACCAAAGTCTGGTGCTCTGACTTCACTTGACTCAACTCAAGTCTACTTCCCCAAGTCCACTTGGGGACTTCAAGTCAAAGTCACGGCAACATTAAATGGTACTTACCTGCGAGTGCAATTTAGAGGTCATTTTTTGTGTTGAATACTGTACTTTTTCGTTCAAATTGACAGGGGGTGTGATGCGTGACCCATTTTACCTATTCGACATTTCGGCAGTGGCCGAATTTTTGTGTGACACCTTGAAAATTTCGGCAGTTGAACAAAAAATTTCGTCTTTTTTTGGCAGTCTGGGGACCTGCGTGACCGTTTGGAGGTTCGACAGAGGCCCAAGTGATGTGTGACCTCAACCGAATCTTGTGATCGACAGGGGGTGCGTGACACGTGACTACCAATTTGAAGCAAAAAGTACAGTATTGGTTGAATGTGTCTGACTAGGTGTTGACTCGCAACTACATGCCAAATTAAACCCAAGTTCCGGATCAGCGCCGCAAGTACAATCACGATCAAGCCGGGGAATCACAGAGCACTGATAGCAGAGTAAAGGAATTATTCCAGTTCAACTTTTGCATCGTTTGTGGTTCAGTGATGAGTACCACTGGTGGCAACTTATTTTTCTTCGGCTTGTGATAATTTTAAATTCCAACACTTGTGTTCAACATTCCAATATCAAATTCCCTTTTGCGGTAGCAATGATGTGAGCTTGTGACATGACCTCCTTTATACCACTCTTTCCTTTGATCCATCGAGGATATGCTTTGAGCCCTCCAGGGCACCACCATCACACCTTGATGAAACTCACCCCGACAATGACGGCTCATCTGGTGCGAAGGGTGTGGGCCCATCTGTTTTACAAAGAGCACATGCTAACTGTATTATTTTAGAAACCCGAGCTGAAGGAAGTCGATCTGGGGGGTTTGATGCGCTGTGACACCACTTGAATATACATTTTCCCTCTACATCTCTACCACAGCAAGCAGTGTATGTGAGGCAGTTTGCCGGTTCCGAGCACTGTGTATTTTGAGTGACAGATTTGACTCATTGCTATCTGTGGGATCTGTATCTGGCACATCCATGTTAAATTTTGGAGTTCAATCTTGATTCGGCCTCACAGGATGTTATGACTTGAGCTTCTCAGACAACGCTGAGACGGCCGTCCAGTGACACGAGATTCACGTCAATTTCCCAATTTGAGATCCACGTCATGCAGGGCTCTACAACTCCACATCTGAGTAGATCATATTTGGTTTTCTTAATGCACACCAGGGGCAAAGACTGACGCATATGAGAACCATATGTGTTAAACACATATGGTTCGCATATGCGCAGTTTGTGGAACAAAGGTGGATAACCCAAAAAGTGCAAAAAAACAGACAAAATTTTCAGTTCGAATGTCGAAATTTTCGAGGTGTCACGCAAAAAATCGGCCAAAATGTCGAAAGGTAAAACGGGTCACGCGTCACACCCCCTGTCGATTTGAACGAAAAAGCACAGTATGCCACAAAAAGACCCTGAATGTTATATATGGCGGTTGTTCATCGACAAAAGTCCAGTTCCCACGCATTGTAACGCGTTTGCACTCGTCGAGCACATTTCCAGGCATGGAACACGTGGCAATGTGTTGGCGACGAGTTAACCATCCGCTTTGGGTCGTTGTAAAGTAAGTAACTTGAACTCGTATTCTGTGAAGAGCAGACAAAAAATGATTATTTTGACCATCATACTTGCCTCGTGCAAGGTTCAACCTTACAATGTCAGACGCCGACTCAATTGAGCTTCAAGTCCTCAAACCTAAGCGGAATATGCCAGGTACCGAGTTTGGGAGTTTGGGACAAAAGACAAGGCAGCGAGACTTGGCACGAAAGCGCTGGTTCCGGTGTCATGGGTGGACACAGGTGTCAACTCGTTTGCACGGATGAAATCTCAACGAGTGTAGACGCGTTATAAACACGTTTCCACGAGTGTAAGTATTTGACCCTCACTCAGCCCTTATCATGTCAAGTTCTCGACGTTGGATCACTCAAGGGAAACGGCGTTGAAACGCGTGCAAACGATGTTCAACGCGTGATCACGCGTTTCAACGCGCTCCAACTCGTGTCCACTCGCTTCCACTGGACTTTGGTTCAGAAAAGCCTGGTATAGTTATAATAGATACTCCAGAATTCATCCCAATCATGAAACTTCAACATCCAGAGTGGACGATACGGAAAAACCAGAAACTCGCAAGGGGGATCTGGCTGCTCGTTTTGGAAAGAGCGCAGACCGGAGCCATGAGAATATATTCATTTCATAATATTACATGGTCAAGTGGTCCAGTGGTAAGTGACCCCATGTTTCTTGCTAAAATTTTCTTGCGGCTGCCATTTTTTCGATTCCTAGCCATTGACACGTCCTTTTTTTCTTTCATTTGCACGGAAATATGCTCACTTACGGGCTCTAAACGTCAATCTCACCTCGGACGTCCCGACGTTGGTCAGACGTGGGACTCCTCTCGCGAATCTGACATCACTGTCACATCAGTTGATGGTTGGCCCAACATTTGTTGTTCCCACCTTGCTCCAAGGGTGTTTGCTAAACCGTGGTGTAACAGGAGACAGTTAATCTCCAGATGCCAGAATCGCGCAATAAGTATCCCCGTGGTGACTGGGGCTTCTTCTTGACGCACTTCCGGTTGAAGGCGATCAGAATTACTGTCCTTGTGGATCTCTCGTAGTCATCGAATTCCGCCGCTTCTCAGGCCATAACTTAACTTCGCTCCTTCTTCCCAGAGATTCGCACGCTTAGCGGGCCGTTTAGTCGACTTCAGACACACTCAGCGGGCCATTTAGTCAACTTCAGGGACAAATACCGCCTCCTTCGGTCATTCACACGCGGTATTATATGCTGCCCAATCAAACATTGGAGTCCAATTCTTCCCTCATGTCGTCCTCGCCCATACAAGCCACCCTGCTTCTGGGAATCAGTTATGCACTCGTCGTCGCGATACGCCACTTCTTCGGTCGATCTACGCTGGACAAGGTTCCGGGCCCGCCATCCACGTCTTTCTTCACAGGTATGCGAGTCCAGGACAGGAATCGTACGGTGTTAAACGTCGGCTGCAGGGAATCTCATTCAATACTACGACCCCACTGGGTGGGCCTTCCAGCGCGATCTCGAAGACAACTACGGGGGCGTTGTTCGCCTGCGTGGGCTGCTAGGCGTCGGTGGCACAGTACACAGAATGCCCCATGTTTGCTAACTACCAAGAGTAGAGCTCCACTTTGTTCGTATCCGATCCTGTGGCCTTGCATAGCATCCTCAACAAAGATTCGGACATTTATGAAGAACCAGAGCTGGCTAACAGGTGCGTAACAGGCTTATCTGTTTCTGCGGGGATGAGATGAAAAAAAAAACAGTATGAACGTCATGATGTTCGGGCGGGCGATCTTCGCTACTATTGGCGAGGAGCACAGAAAACTGCGCAAGATGATGATGCCTGCCTTTTCAACCGCCAACCTGCGGGGCATGATGCCCCACTTTTACGATGTTGCGGAGAGGGTGTGTCTGAATCCTGCCCCGTGTTCTTTTGACCTCACTGCCACAGGTTCGTGATGGATTACTCGCACCCCAAGTCGCGGCGGGAGTCCGACCTCAAGAAGTACACATGACCATTATTGGAAGTTTGGCGTCCCTCATAAATGTCTGATATTAGGTTGAGATGGCTTCCATCCTGACGCGCACCTCGCTCGAGCTCATCGGCCAGTCGGGACTCGGCTATTCCTTCGACTCCCTCGCAGTCGACTCCCCCAAGAATGAGTACGCAGAGACGATCAAGAACCTCATGTATACCCGCCATCTACGCAACCTTTACATAATTAACCGCCATCCAGGCCGGTGCTAGGAACATTCTCCCCACTCTTTCCTCTCCTCCCAACGGTAGCCAAGATCGGAACACCTGGCTTCCGCCGCTGGCTGCTCGATATTTTGCCTTGGAAGTCACTGCACCGCTTGCGCGATATGTCATATTTAATGGAGAACACTGCAAAGGAAATTCTGAAGGGGAAGAAAGCCGCGCTTTCAGAGTGGTGACTTGGAGACGCAGGAGCACGTCGACACTGGCACGGATATCATGAGCATCTTATGTATGTGTCCTCCCAGTTCATTCACCTCCCAGTCACTTACGTCCGCAAGTGCGAGCAAACCTGACCGCAGATGAATCCTCCCGGCTCACGGACGTCCAGATCCTGGCGCAGACTACGTTTGTATATCTATAGTCGCCGGTAATAAATAATTGATTGTCACCAGGGGAATTATCTTTGCTGCAATGGACACCACTTCCTCTGGGCTCTGCCGCATCTTCCATGTACTTGCCTCTCATCCAGAGGTGCAGGACAAACTGCGCGCCGAGATTCTAGAGGCCTTCGCTGGCGAGGAAAACGGCCATCTGACGCATGACGAAATCGTGGAGCTTCCCTACCTCGATTCGGTTCTACGAGAAACTCTGCGCCTGTGGGTTTTACCGTGTAACGCGGTCTTTTACTGACGCAATCATTCATTGTGGTCGTCAGGTACCCTCCTGTGGCCCCCGGGGTGTTACGGGAAACACTTGCACCGGCCATCCTTCCGCTCGCCACACCGATCACAGCGACGGACGGGAGCACCCTAACATCCATCCCCGTGCCGAAGGGCACACAAATCGTGATTGCCATCGCGAAGGCGAACAATAACCCGGAGATATGGGGCGACGATGCACGTGAATTCAAACCCGAGCGGTGGGTAAACGGGCGCGCGGGAAGCAAGGACGTGAAGATGCCCGAGTGTGGGGAGGAACGATGACATTCATTGGCGGCGGACGGAGCTGCATGTAGGTTGATTTCCAGCCCAGTCTCTCTCATATGGATGGATTCTGACCACAACCATCGGGCAGTGGATTCAAATTCTCGCAACTGGAAATGAGTGCGTATATCTCATTTCGAACTTGTGGTTACTTGGTTGAGTAACCAGTTTCCGTGCAGAGGTTTGTTGTGTGTGTTACTGCGCTCATTCAGATTCTCTCTCTCGGACAAGGACGTCAAGTTTCAGATGTCCGCGGCGATTATAGGGCCAACGGTGGACGGGAAGACGGCGATGCCGGTGGTGGTCGAAAGGGTCGCGGCATAAGTAGGAGGTGGAGGAGGAAGATTGCCTGTGCGGTCCCAAATTGAAATAATAGGTAGTCGTACTATGTAAATCTGACGAGGCCTCGAGCCTGGACTTCACGAGTCGGAAACAGCTGCCAATTTCTCTGCTGCTACGCCTCATCTTGAAGTACGGCTATGTCCAATTTGCTGATAGATTGTACCGCCAAGAAATCGGCACCGCAATGGGAACGGCTCCGACCTATGCCAATATTTTTCTCACCAAATTCGAAAGCGGCGCACTCCGAGATCTGAAGGACATCATCCTCTTTTAAAAGTGCTTCATTGATGATATCTTTGCTATCATCAAAGGCACGCGTGAGGACGTCTAACGGTTCCAGGACCGCTTTGGGTCGCTCCATCCTAGCATGGAAATGGACTGGACAGTGTCTCTGCAGCACTTACCCTTCCTTGATGTACAAGTACGAGTGTCGCTGGGGCTTGATCCCTCGTCACCAGTGTTCTGCCTGTGTCAGTGCATAACGACAAACATATATCAAAAGGCTTTAAATACCTACCTGTACATCCCCTAGTGTTCGTGCCACTCCCTCGACTCCAAGTGTGCTTGGGTGAAAGGCGAGCTGATCCGCTATGTACGACACTGCTCCAATGAGGCTGATTTCTTGAAAATCCGCACCGACTTTGTGAAGCGACTACATAACCGCGGTTACCCAGGGAAATGGCTTCGATCTGTCTTTGACAAGATTCAGTACAAATTCGAGCACCCAAGGACCCTCAAATCAACCAAAATTGAAAACTTGGATGATGACTGCGACCTGCATGCCCTCAAGCTCACCCACAATCCAACCTGGGACAGAATTGACCTCCAACCAGTTTGGCGAGAACTGGAGGATGCCTGGAGTGAACTAGGGTTGGCTACTCCAAATTCAGATTCCTTGCATCCTTCAAAAAACCAATCTCGCTTGGTGACCGGCTTAACATAGTTAACCGTGACACCGTGACACATTCGAACCGTATCACAGGCAGCTATGTAGCAGAGAACATTTAGTTCTCTTTTTTCTCAGTCCTCAATATGCACCGCATGCTCCCCTCCGGGTCGCGCCCTGCGGCAACACGTGTCTTCGGATTTCGAAAAAGTCTAGGGTCTTACCTAAATGTATCTTCGCTGAGCAATTTTTTTTTGACCTGACCTAATGAGTTCCGAGCGAGAATGTTGGGGATTGCAGCACACACTTCATTTTTCCACCCCTGACCGAGCACCCGAGGCTAACTATGGCGGTCAAAGTGCACATTTAATCAACCGCAAGATAAGTAGATAAAGTTGTGATTTCGGACTTACCGCAACAAAGATCATGCGGTGAGCCACCGGGAGCCACTGGGAGCCACCCAGTGGCTCTGACGGCCTGTCATGCAGAGTGGCTACTGCATTTGGTGGCTGATCTGGTGGCTGCTTGGGTGTCCTCAATATGTATCTCTAAGCTATCTTGGAGGCTTGAATGCAATCTGTCAGCAACGGCCTCTGGGTCGGCTAAACAGCGAGTAACTCGATGAGAACCCCAACCAGGATAAACCTGATAAACGCTAGTAGCTTGTATGCTACGACCATGCACTTTCCGACCCTTTCCGGTTCCTTTACAGCTGTTTACGGCCTTTCCGGCTACGGCCTACTTTACGGCCGTTGCGTCCTATCCAACTTTCCCGTTGCGTCTGGCTAGTTCCGTTGATGCACAAACCTTGGGGTTTTCGCAATGAAGGTTTTCTGAGCGTTCCCCAAATCAAACATATGACTTATGCAACTATGCTTCTCTCTTATTGTTCTTATTGTCTTTCTCTGTACTTATTGTCTTTTACATACTTCTTTCCGCATTAGACTTATCTCCGTATTTAGTATAAATATGTATTATGTTCTACTGTATCTTTAGTTGAAAATTAATGTGCTTTGCCTCTGCATTGCTCCGTGGTCTGACTTCTGCTTCCTACGTCGTCGAGCCAAGTTAGTTGGTGTACCCGATCTCCTACGTGGTATCACTTACGGCCCTTACGTCCTTCCGGCCTTTACGTCTTTCTGGTCTTCCGTCTTTCCGGCCTTTTCCGACATGGATATAACGGTATTTTCAACTCAACCTAATTTGGCTCAATGTCTTATAGCCACCTCGCCAATACCCCCGACTTTCAGAACTGACGACGCGATTTGCGTCAGTTCAGCAATATCGTTCCGATCGTCGTTCCGGGACAGCTCACCTACGACAATGTCTCTGGCATCATCTCTTCTCCACAAGATCTTCGCTCTCGCACGCAGCCTCGTTTTAAGGAATCCCGGCCTTTACGGCCGAATGCTCCAACAATGTGGTCTCGCCCACCTCTCGCTCAGGAAGCGCGCGGTGCTGCTCTCCGTCCTCAGCAGTTCAGTTTTTCTCCGACCGGTTCCCATTATCCCGGTCCGGCATATCCTCAGCTGATGGATTTTCGAGAGTACGATCATCAATCAGGTGGAAGCAGCATGCGATTGCCTACCGCTAATCGCCGATGCATATCCTACCAACCGGTCACTACGGCAATTGAAGAACTTCCTGAGGGTTACGATCCTCTTGAACAGCAGCCTGATCCGGCTGATCTTCCGCCTTGTGAAACGGGAGTGATTTATCCCTACCCTGGACCGCGCGTGGCTACTGCTCCTCCTTTGGAGGCAGTTGATAAGGGTAAAGGTAGAGCTCAAACTCCTGCTCCTGACCCGAACACCCCACAATCCACTTCTCTTCCCACTGGTTCTTTTCCGCCCCCGCCTCCTGGGCCTTCTGGCTCTCCCAGCGATGGTGGAGGAGGTGGAGTCCCGCCACCTGGCGGTGTGCCTTCGCCTCATCCCTCCATTCCGGCTGGAATTCCTTCCGGTGATAGGGCGTGTACCAAAACATGCATGAAAAACACCAGTTTTTATTTCATTTTGAACCTATTAGTGGGCAGAAGTGAGGCATTAGATTATGGGCGTACACCCTCCCTGGGGTGGTAGGCTACACTATTGATGGCCGAAAGTCAGTGTAACAAACCAACTATGAAGGATTGAGTAGACTTGACAAGGCAGCCCAAAAGGCTGTTACGTCCTGACTATGATATTCTACACTGAGCTATAGATGGTGGCGGTAAGCCATTATCTTATGCGCTGGAGGTGAAACATCAGGGAACTACTCAGAATTATTGACTTGCCATCTCAACGGCCTCTGAATAGTCTGATGACTATTAAAACAAGATATGCGAAGTCAGGATTGGTACAACCACATTAGGGCCGGCAGGGATATAGCGCCGCGCCACTTTGTGTATAAGGCCAACTGATTAGATTAGGATGAAGACTTGTTACCGAGTTAATCATCACTGTGGTTACTCGGGCAGATCTGACCGTTAGAAAGATGCGGGCCTCGCATCAAGGATTTACTGATATGATTGATGAGGATTGACACTATAGCATAGCGCCGCGCTATGCTTTACTAGTCACTGTACTGGTCTGCCAGTATAGCGCCGCGCTATACTTGTCAATCTGCTTGATGTTTACTATACGTTCCAACTGAGCTTGTGAAGTGTGGACTGATAGAGAAATTGAATAGAACTTGACTGAGACTGACTTGACTAGTCAGCAATGACAGACTTGCTCAGTCAGAAAGATGGAAACCAAGACAACTAAGCACGTCTTATGGCGTGCTAGAGAAATACATGTGGACTAGCCCCGGTAGCAGGTCATAATACCCATGGTTGAGAATGTCTTCTACGCCATTGGCCATTCACTACTCGGGCTCCCACCCTTTATTGTTCCTATTCATTCCGTCTATCTCCTTTACTTCTCTCTGAAATGTATAAAAGCCAGCTGTGTACTCTGTATTAGCCAGTAAACTATCCACCCAAGATATACGGGCAATATAGTAGACTCTAGATTTGTGAAAAGATATCAGACAGATTTGAAGACGCACAGAAAAGATTAAAAGATACGGGACGTCGAAAAGACTACCACTGCATTGATATAAGAGCCCTCGTTCAACTTATTCAACTTGTCTCCTGTAGCAGCGCTTTAGGCCTCCAGGTTAAGACTTGTTAATAGAAGTGAGACCGCCGCCTTCAGTGTAACCGTCCACGCGATTAGCCCAGCCCCCACCTTCTGTGTAACTGCCCTCATTTCGTTGATACCGCCGCCATTCGTGCAGTTAAAGTTGATATTGAAGTAGCGTCTGTCTGTTGATAGTCTGCCCTACCTTCTGCTTCTTGGCTAGTTGCCAGTAGTGTTAGGTTCTGCCGCTCACAAAGAAACTGAAGACTTGAACAGTCTAAGGTTTACTTGAGTCTTGATATTCTGTTGGTGTGAAGTCCCTGCTACCCCAGCATAACCGTGCTTAAACCGCATAGTTGCTATTGAAACAGAGTCTTATAAAACCTTTGCACACCCTCTGGACGGGTGATACGTACCCTACTTCCCCGACCACACACACACGAGCATTAGGATCGGATCAGTGTTTTGTTTTGATTTCGGTTGGATTGTGATTAGTGACTAGCTCGCTTCACTCTCTAGTTGATTTCATTAGATTACACGGCCGCACCCTAGTGCACCGTTTCACCGGTTCCGGTGCTCCGGCTCTGGATCCAGGACCTGGTGGCGGTGGAGGTGGCGGACCATTTGGTCCGGCTCCGCCTCCAGGTCCTCCAGGTCCTCCCGGTCCGCAAGGGCCCCCCAGCCCTACACTTCATATTCCGGCTCCGCATAATCCTCAGCTAGACTACGCCGTTCAACAAATGGCTGATGCAATGGCTCTCCTTGCTCGGAATTCTGTCACCCCTCCTCGCTCCACTCGCACTTCCTCCCGCGCTCCGGATACTTTCAATGGCTCCGATCCATCGAAGTTCACCACTTTCATGTCGCAGATCTACCTGCACATTGCGGAGCATCCGCAAGACTTTCCAACTGACGACGAGAAATCTTCTACATCCGGTTGTATCTTCGCGCAATGGCTCAGCAGTGGTTTCAGCCCAACATCTTTGCTGACGGACAAGCACCCATTCCATTCTGGGATGGAAATTGGGAGCTCTTCGTTCAAGAGCTTGCGACGAATTTCGGCCCGCACGATCCCTTCAGCGCCGCGCGGATTTCATTGGAGACTCTCTCCATGAAGCCTGGAGATTGGCTGGCAACTTACCAGCTCGAGTTCGACACCCATGCAGTTATGACTGGGTATAACAAGGCCACCCTTTTCCGGGTGTTTTACTGCGGCCTTCCAAGCCGTATCAAGGACACCATGGCGCAGAATCAGCTTCCGGTCACTCTTGCCGGGCTGAAAGCCCTTGCCTCGCAGCTCGACCAGCGGTATCATCACCGCAACACCGAACGCGCGAACGAGCGTGCTGCTGCGAATCCGCCTCCGGCCGGAAAATCTTCCGGTGCTGCAGCCTCGGGAGGTGGTGGTGGTAGTGGAAAGTCTAAGGGGTAAAGGCAAGGGCGGTGGAAAATCTAACTCCCCGCCCAAGACCAATCCTCCGGCCAATACTCCGGCTAATGGCAACGTGGCTCAGGCTTCCGGGTCTAAGCAGGCGAAGCCGTACGCTGCCAAGCTCGACTCCACCGGCAAACTCAAGCCGGAGGAGCATGAGCGACACATGAAGAACAACCTCTGCATGTTCTGTGGCGGCGCGGGTCACAAAATGGCTGAATGCCGCAAACGTCCAGCTGGTGCTCAAGGCAAGGCCGCGACTGTTTCTGACCCCGCACCTGCTGCCACTGATGCTTCTTCCTCCGAGTCAAAAAAATAGGCAGCGGCTCGGATACCTCTGCACCTGGTCTGAGCCGTGTTGACTCCGAGGTGCTTCCCGAGGTTACTCTCAACGCATCCACTCTTTCCCCTAATGCCTTTTATGTTGATCTCGATGTATCATTACTCTCTGCGGACTATCTCTCGCCTTCCGGCATTCCTTCCGGTTTTCCTACTCCAGACGCAGGCCTAACCCTGCGTCCGTCCTTTGTACAACGAGTTGCCGTGGGATTCAGCTCCCGCTTGTGGGCGCTCATCGACTCCGGCTCCTCGCACTGTTTTGTGTCTACTAGGGTTTGCGAATCTAATGGGTATTCTCCGTATGCGGTCCCTCCAGTTAAACTCCGGTATCTCAACGGCTCCTCATCCATCATCGACCGACAGCTCCAATTGCTCCCTCGGTTCTCTTCTGGCAATGTCCATTCTATGGAATTCTACGTCACCCGTCTGGATTCTGCTTGTGACTTGGTTCTTGGACTAAACTGGCTACGCCGCTACAAACCCGTTGATTGATTGGCGCAACGCCTCACTAAAGTTCAGCCCTGTTTACAACGAATCTATTGGTCAACACTCCCGGAAACTATTCCGGATCCTGTTGCAGTCTCTCCGGCTACGGAGATGGCAGAACCTCCGGTATCCCCGGCTCTCCTTCCCTCAATACCGCTGACGTCTTCGCTCGAATCCGCTCCTTCTATAGAGATTCCGTTTGAGGCATCTACGCCTCGTCCGTTCACTTCTGCCCCACTTGTGTCTATGGTCAATGCGGCAGCCTTCCACGCGATTATTCGCGATAAAGGCACTGTCCAGTATACACTCCGCGCATCTCCGGTCGACGAGACTAATGGCTTTGGCACTTCGGCCGAGCCAGACTTTGCGAATTTGTCCGGTATTTCGGCCGAGTACCACGACTTCGCCGACGTCTTCTCTGAATCAGAGGCTTACAATCTTCTGCCTCATCGCGAATTCGATCTCAAGATTGAGACTGTCGATGGTGCTGAGCCTCCGGTCGGCCCCATCTATTCCCTTTCCGCAACCGAGCTGACCGTGCTTCGGGAGTTCCTCGACAAGAACCTCAAGGTGGATTTCATTTATCCGTCTCGTTCCTCCCACGGCGCTCCGATTCTCTTCGCTAAGAAGAAAGACGGAAGTCTCCGGCTTTGCGTCGACTATCGCGGATTGAATTGCATCACGAAGAAGGATCATTATCCACTTCCTCTGATTGCGGATCTCCTCGACGCTCCTGGAAAGGCGCGTATTTACACCAAACTGGACCTACACCACGCCTATCACTTGCTCTGTGTTGCCGCTGGCGACGAGTACAAAACCGCTTTCCGTTCCCGTTACGGCTCCTACAATTTCCGGATCGTTCCGGAAGGTCTCTCTAACGCACCAGCTGCTTTCCAGCGCTTCCTTAATACCCTCTTTGCGGATCTCTTGGACATTTACGTCGTGGTATACTTGGATGATATCCTCATGTACTCCGACGATCCGGCTAATCACACGGATCACGTCCACGAGGTACTTCGCTGTTTACGCGAAGCTGGATTATTCTGCAAGCTATCCAAGTGCGAGTTCAGCATCACCACTTGTGAATACCTCGGCTACATTCTGTCGCCTGATGGTTTCCGCATGGCGCCGGACAAAATTTCCGCTATTACGGATTGGCCATTACCTCGGAAAGTGAAGGACATTCAGTCCTCCCTTGGTTTTTGTAACTTTTATCGGCACTTCATTTACGGCTATTCCGGCATTACCGTTCCACTCACCCGCCTTACTCGTACTGGCAAACAGTGGGATTGGACACCCGCTTGTCAAGCGGCCTTCGACACTCTCAAAAGCGCCTTTACGGCTGCTCCGGTACTCCATCACTGGATTCCCGGCCGTCAGATTATGGTCGAGACGGACACATCCGATTACGCCATTGCAGGCATTCTCTCCATCCTTGGAGACGACAGTGAATTCCATCCCGTTGCTTTCTGGAGCCGCACCCTTACGGCTCTGGAACTCAACCATGACACGCACGATAAGGAACTCCTCGCTATTTTTGATTGCTTTACTCATTGGTGTCATTATCTCGAGGGTGCCCCTCTCACTGTCGACGTTGTCACAGACCACAAGAATCTGGAATACTTTGCCTCGACTAAGGTCCTTACCCATCGGCAAGTACGCTGGTCCAAATACCTTTGCCATTTCAATATGGTAATCCGGTTCCAACCCGGAAAGCTCGGAGGTAAACCCGATGCATTAACTAGATGATGGGATGTCTACCCTGAAGAGGGGGATACGGCCTTCAGCCAGATCAATCCTCAGAACTTCCGGCCCATTTTCACTTCCGATCAGTTATCTGCATCACTAAACGCTACCTTCCTCGAGGACGTCTGTCTCCGAGCATCTCTCGTCATGGATGTTGACTTGCTGCACCGCGAAATCATTTCCCACTATCCTGATGACCCAGCCGCAGTTTCCGGTATTGCTTCTGCGACTTCCAGCGCTTCCGGCTCCACGCGCTGGACCATGGATCCAACCGGTCTTCTTCTCAGCAATCGGATCTATGTTCCCCAGGTTTCGGGTGATACACCTGATATACTCCGCGTACATGTCCTGCAAAATAAGCATGATCACATAATCTCCGGCCATTTTGGACAGAACCGTACTTTGGCTCTCGTCCGGTGCGAATACGCCTGGCCGGAAATGCGTAGTTTCGTCCGCGACTATTGCAAGTCCTACACCCACTGCAAGCGCAACAAGGCTCCACGGCACAAGCTGTACGGCCTTCTCCGTCCTTTACCGGTTGCTTTACGTCCTTGGCATTTGATATCCATTGACTTCATTGAATTCCTCCCCTATTCCGGTGAGTTCGATTGCATTTGCGTCATTGCTGACCATGCATCCAAGCAGGTTATCTTATTTCCCTGTGATCGACATATCACCTCTGCCCAACTCGCCCGATTCTTCCTTATCCACGTATTCTCCAAACACGGTGTTCCGTCCCATGTCACTTCCGACTGAGGCACGGAATTCGTTTCCGCCTTCTTCCGCACATTGGGTGAACTTCTCAACATGACCATGCATTTTATGTCCGGCCATCATCCGGAGGCCGACAGACAAACGGAACGCATGAATCAAACCCTCGAGCAGTACATTCACATGTATTGTGTGTATCACCAGGACGACTGGGCTGAGCTTCTCCCTCTCGGAGAGTTTGCGCTCAATAACGCTCCTAACACATCTACCGGCGTGTCTCCGTTCTTTGCGAACAAGGGTTACCACCCGCTTCTCACTTTCTCCGAAATGACCGTCGTTGGTCCCGATGTCGACAAGGCTCAGGATTATGCGTACGAGCTCCAATCTGTCCATGAATACCTCCGAACGCAGCTGACTATTGCTATGGAGCATTACAAGGAGATTGCGGACAAGAAACGTCTTCCGGACCCTCCGCTTGAGGTCGGAGACCAAGTCTTTGTCTCAACAGAGTTCATCGCAACGACGCGGCCCACGGAAAAGTTCTCCGAAACACATTTCGGTCCTTACGAAGTCATCGAGAAAACTTCCAGCTCTTCCTACTGCATCCGGCTTCCTAAAGCCCTCTCGCACATTCACCCCTTTTTCCACAAATCAACGCTTGAACCGCATTTTCCGAATCCGTTCCCAGGCCGTGAACAACCTCCGCCTGGTCCCGTCGAAATTATCGATGGTGATGAACATTTCGAGCTTGCGGTGATCCTCGATTCCAAGATCGACAGGCGTTACCGCTGATGCCCTCTTCGCTATTACGTTGAGTGGTTTGGTTGGTCTCATACCGGTGATCAGTATCAATGGGTTCCTGCATTCGACTTGGACGCGCCAGAACTCTTGGCTGCATTCCACACTCGTTATCCAGAAAAACCTGGTCCAGAATGGGAACATATTTGAGTTTACGGCTCCGTTCCACTTGGGGCCTCTGCACCTGGTTTACGGCCTACGGTTCCATTTGCGTACGTGAGCTCGAGTTACGCCCTCACTCCGGTCGCTTTACGGCCTTTCCGGTCGTCTTACGGTTCCGACCCTTTCTGGCCACTTCCGTCTCATCGGCAACTCTACGCGGTTTATTCAAGAAAATGGATTTACAATTTTTCGCAATATTCGACAATTTACACTAATTGTATTCCAATTCGTAATCAAAGTCCTTGTGCGCATCCGACTCCTCATTGATCACCAAATACCCATTCACCAAGTTGAAGCCGGGCGGACACGGAAACGTGGCCATGAATTCGGCCGACAGAACCATCTCCTCCACCAGCTCCTTCTTCGGCTCCGCAGGAGCATCGAGCTCGGCTTTCTTCGCCATGAGCTTTTGGGTTTCCACATCGATTGCGGCCTGCTCTTTTTCCTTCTTCTCCGCCTCTTCCCTCGCGATCTGTTCCTTCCTCTTGAGCTTCCGCACCGCCCGTTCCAACCCGCGGTTCTTGAGCGCGTTGCGGTGGCGAGGTTCGCCTCCTCATCCTCCTCCTTCTTCACCGTCATCCGGATGAGGCTCACGTCGTCCACCGGGGAAACCGCCGGAACGACAGGCGCAAGAAGTGCAACTCCCGTGCGCGAACGCGATCTCGCAGGGCGTGCGGAACTCGAGGTGGGACAACTAGCTCTTCTGGAGGCTTCGCCCCGTTGCAACTCTCCGGCCCTTTCCGGCTCTGTTCTGGCCGCGCACGCTGCCTTCTCCTCCCTTCTCCGCTGCCTCCTGTGCCTGCGTTCCTCGTCGAGCCGTTTACGTTCCACTTCGTTCCGTTCGAGTTCACGAAGGCGGCGCTGGGTACTCACCAGTCTGCGTCGCATCTCCTCAAATTGGGAGATTTCCTCTGGAACGATCTCGCCGGTGCGAGAGTCAACTTGATGACGGCGCGAAGACACTTGGGACGCAGGCCGATGCACTTCGGCACCTACCAGGCCCAGTTCCGCCAAGGCCTGCACCACGCGAGAAGCCTTCTTTTGCGGAAGGCGCGGCTGGCTTTGCGGCCGCAGACTGCACTTCGTGTGCACCTGGTGGCAGGCGTCGCATGCTGTCTTTCCCCGTAGCACGATGCACGGAATTAGGCGCTCCTTGCACCTATCGCATACTGCAGACAACATCAATAAAAAGGAAGAACAGGATAACATTTCATACGCACCTTCCGAGGAGCCATCCCGCTCCTCGCGATCCACTCTCGGCTTCTTGGGCGCCGCTTTCGACTTCCCTTTCCTCTTCCGCTTCTCTCCGACCTCTTCCGGTGCTTCCGGCCCCTCCGATCCTTCTCCACCCTCGCTTTCGTTGCTGGATTCCAGCCTCTCATCCGGAACATCGTCTGCGTCTGGGGGACTCCGTGTGACGCAAAAGGTCCACCGCATCGACGTAATCCATGGAGTGGATGTTGCCCCGCTCAAAGCGCTGGCGCAACTCCACAATTTGGTCACGATGGGACGTCGCTTCCGCCATGTCGTCTTGCGTGGTATGCAAGTTCGCGTCCGCTACGGCCACCTCTGCTTCTGCCTCGCCCTCGAGCTCGATGAGATCCCGAAGATACTTCAGGAAATCAGGCTCGAGGCGCGCGTGCTCCAACACCTCCAGCGACATCCCCCTGATGATCCCCTCCCGCATCTCCTCGATCTCCGACATCAGGTGCTCGATGCGTTCCTCGGTTGTGTCCATTGAGGACTCGTGGCTGATGCGGGTGTTGTGTGATTGTTGCGATTGTTGTGACATGGTGGATGGAGGAAGAGAAGAAGTTTTTTATCAACATCCCACGATCACATGACTTATGATGAACTTCACAGTTCCTCACGATCCTTTCCGTTATGTTGCGTCACCCTTGCGTCATTCCGTTTCGGCATTGTATTCCTCTTGTTCTTTGTTCCTTGGGGGCAAGGAACCCTAAGAGGGGGATACTGTTACGACCATGCACTTTCCGACCCTTTCCGGTTCCTTTACGGCCGTTTACGGCCTTTCCGGCTACGGCCTACTTTATGGCCGTTGCGTCCTATCCAACTTTCCTGTTGCGTCTGGCTAGTTCCGTTGATGCACAAACCTTGGGGTTTTCGCAATGAAGGTTTTCTGAGTGTTCCCCAAATCAAACATATGACTTATGCAACTATGCTTCTCTCTTATTGTTCTTATTGTCTTTCTCTGTACTTATTGTCTTTTACATACTTCTTTCCGCATTAGACTTATCTCCGTATTTAGTATAAATACGTATTATGTTCTACTGTATCTTTAGTTGAAAATTAACCTGCTTTGCCTCTGCATTGCTCCATGGTCTGACTTCTGCTTCCTACGTTGTCGAGCCAAGTTAGTTGGTGTACCTGATCTCCTACGTGGTATCACTTACCGCCCTTACGTCCTTCCGGCCTTTACATCTTTCCGGTCTTCCGTCTTTCCAGCCTTTTCCGACATGGATATAACATCGTATGTTCCCCGAGCAGTAGGACCAGTTGTACGGCGTCCTCCCTAGGAGGCCGTATGTCGTAGGTCGGAATGCGAGGCGGAAACCAGAACAAGTCAAAGAGGGTGTAATATCCACTCCGGTATACAACCCGGGGCGTGGATACAACCCGTAGTACAATGTGAAGGAAGCAGGGCAAGGTGGAGACAATGCCTATGTCAAGCCAAGGTAGAGGCCTGAGATTAGACGAGGTAGAATCTACTGTACATGGAGATTCTACCGTGCTTATATAGGCTTCTAATAAATTAAGGTGATCACGGTCAATCACGATCAGTTCCTGTACCGTAGCATTAAGGAGCGTTAATGCTGATACTCCTGAACTCCTCTGTGTTGGTTTCCGTGGTGTCGGTGTACCTAGGAGACCCGACGTTCGGGTTTCCTAGTCCTAAGTGTCATCGTATCCAGTGGTTCAAACCCCGATCAGGTTTGCAACCACTCCTGTACTTCGTGTACACTTCTGTGTCAGCCCTTGGTGCGTCTGGGGACTAGAATCTGTCTGTATGGGTTCCTAGTCCCTAACGTCTTCTGTATCCCGTGGCGCAGACTCCCCGAGTCTGCAGCTTTAGAATCCGAGACCGGGTTTCAACCGTGAGAAGGTCACGTGGTGGTGTCATGAGAGTCCCGTGCCGCTAAGACGTGTCTGTATCCATACAGACGTGTCACGCAAAAAAGTAGAACCCAGGTGATTCATGACACAATCCACTAGTCTGCCAAGGCCATTTCTTTGGTGTTGGGTGAATATATCAATGATTCAAGTGTCTACAGCCAGCTCTTTTGCTCTTGTACATCACGCCTGCACAGGCATGGGTCTACATGGATGTGAAGTAGATGGAAGCGAAGAAAAACAAGTGTTTCGACGTCATATATTCAGCCTCCACCAAATGCAGTAGCCACTCCCCACCGCATGCCATCAGAGCCACTGGGTGGCTCCCGGTCTCTGGTGGCTCACCGCAACCTCTCCAATATGCACTTTGACCGCCATATTCCCGGTTCAATTTTAAGCGTTGACAGACCTGGTATTGGGGCACCCGGGCATTTATTCAAATCTGCTCGAGTTGCAACATACTATAATGTACTTCATTACATTATGATGTCATCTCACGAGGGCTATTGCTGGCCTGAGCAGTTAGCTAAAAGGGATATAATGTGTCTCGAACCATTAGAAAGGCGCTGGACAACAATCCTGGTAAAGGGTTGAAGTGGGAAGTCGCTAATGGAGCAATCACGGAAAGTGCCTTACCATCCTGGAAACGGATTGGGGCTACTGCACATCTCTGACTAAGGGTGTATTATGAAGGAACATCCTTCTGAACCAGAGGGATCATTGTTGGGCATCATCTGACGTCTCCAGAACTGCCAAGGGAAGGCTGGACTTGGTCGATCTATCAATTGACTAAGAAACCATACTCGGGTACTGGGAAGCAGCGGCTATCACAATTTTCAGACAAATCACTTAAGTGGTTCAAGGCGGAACCATTTGAGCGGATGGTTACCAAGGAGGGTAACGGAGTGCTGACGAGGAGGTCGGCTAAAAGTTGACATATCAACAATATCCCATCACGGTCGTTCTAAGCGATGTAGATCTTGACTCATCGTTAAGCTCAGCTCGTTGATGTTTCTTATAAATCTCTCTCATTTTTACTAATCACTTGATATCTGACAGGAGTTCATCGGCTAGCTGCCATACCACTAGTCATATACCCTGAACCCTATTGCTCGCTTGTATCTGTCTCGTTTATATCTAGAATCCTGTAACGTATTTAAGTGGATGGTTATGGGAGGAACACCAGTGAATCTCACCCCACCTGTTGGACGCGAAGTTACTAGACTTCACGCTTAACCGGTAGAGTAGGCATTCATTCGGAGACACCCAGAAGCTATACCAAGTTTCGTTTGTTTTCCCTGTTTGAATATTATCTGTGTTGGATTTGGATCTTTATAAACGACGCATGGACATATTGGATAAACAGAACGGACGCGTGGAATATAAGGAAACGGATCGGACTTGACAATTGGTTGTAATCTTGCAAGGATTAGCAATCACAGATACTATTTGGAATCGGGATTCATAAGAATCACTTGTGTTACGCATCGGAGTAATATCTCCAAACCGAGTAATATCTCCAAACCTAGACCCACATCATACAAAACCGTTGAACATAAAATCTCGTCTGTCTATCCGCGATTGTGCCTAGAACGGATTTGAGCAAGTTTTATCTATACGACTTGTAGACCTGTAAAGTCTTGCTTCTCAAAGAGAACTAAAGTTCAAATTGCCACAATCTATACTGGATTGGAACCCCGAACTTGCACGAGGACTATAGTGTTTGAGTTGTTGTAGTTACATTCTCGAACCGCATATTCATTTACAAGGTTTGGTTTGTGGTTATTTCACCGCCAGCCCCATAGTCAGTGTTTCACCGTGAGGACATCATACATGGTGCCTGCACTCGCGTGAAGTACCACTGTGGCCGTCAAATGCCCAATTGTCGACATGGACTGGTGTTATTTACCTGGTGCCACCACAGATGTGTTTGTGTCAGCGTAAATCTGCTGGAGGTATTGCCTGTATCAATATTGAGGTAACAAGGAAGATTAAGAACTTGTGTTTGTTCCAGAACATAATGGTTCTATTGCAAATGCATAAGGGGCACGTGCCACTACATGAAAGTATGCTACACTGCCTACTTCATAGCTGATGTCTTTGGCTAATGCAATTTTTATTGGTTGCAGGAGTCACAGCAAAAGAGCAAAAGGTCATTCATTGCTGTTATCAATGAGCACGTCTGTAAGGTTCTGGACATGAGGGTATGAAAGTACACTACTGTCCTATTTCATTCAATTCGCATGTCACATATCACACCTGATTTTCAAAAACCCTTGCAATAATTTTTTCTCAATTTTAGCGGATTTGGAGATTTGTCGGAAAAATTAAAAAGTCACATGCCATATGAATTGAACGAAATAGGACAGTATTGCTACAGTGTAGCAGAGGCCAAGCTCAAACCCATCACAAACCCAAGCCACACAAGCCTGCAGACCAAATTCAAACACCACTAAGAGGGACAAGCCGTTTTGTCAGGCCAGTCAGACAAGTCTATCACGAAAGTGTTGCTATAGAGCTTGACATGGGATGCTAAAATGCTACCTGGGAGAGAGGCAATGGGGAGATGGCAGTGGTGATGAGAACAAGAAGGGAGGCATCGGGCACCAGACATTCACAACTTACTTACAGTGCTAAAGCTCGGTGTAAGCAAGCTCAGCCACAAGTCAAGCTGTCCAAGCCTGCACAGCCAAATTCAAATTTCGCTAAGCGGGGCAAGCTGTTTTGGGTAAGCCCATCAGCTAAGTCTGGCATTTTGAGCTCGCTACGTGAGCCAGAACTTGGCCGGTTTTAGCTTGTTGGGCCATTTTAGTGCATTTTTGAACAAAATGCCGGATTTGAAATAGGCATTATGAGCTCAAATCCCAATCAAAGTAGACAAACCAACATATGTCTATGAGGTACTTGCATACTGTGTATACTATTTTTGCATTTGGGCTCATTCTGAAAAGGTAACTTTGCAAAAATCTCTAATTAAATTTATTGCAGGACAGGAGAATAGGGATGGCATGCCTTGAATCATACTGGAGAGCATGAAATGAATGTACTTTCATGGGAGGATTTTATTTGAAGTGATTCGGCCCAGGGGTGGGCCCAGGGTTAAACCCCTAACCCACACTACTCTGGTCATTAATTTTTGCCACCACTGTAATATGTCATGAATCGCCTGGGTTCTACTTTTTTGTGTGATGCGTCCGTTGTGAGGTCTCCAAGTGTGCTACGCACTGCTCGTCGCCTCATGGCCCCTGCGAACCATCTGCACAAGTAACGGGACGAGCTTGGACGTACGCGACGGATCTTCCTAAATGGGATTCCACGTTACCGGAAGCAGCTTCTGAGCGAGACCAACATTCTCCACACCATCCGCATCGTCTCCCCTGCCATTCGACCTCGCTCCTGTACCATTGTCACCCGGATAGGACCGTTCCCCATGATCCGGGACTCTCGACACCCTCCTACAACACGACGTCTCCAAGAACCCGGCGCTCCCCATACCGCACGGATTGTGTTCATCACTATTCAGTGTACAGCGACAGGATACAACTGGTCCCCTCCCGTGGCGCGTGGACGACCTCCCCCCTTTACCGTTCCCGGATGACCTCTCGCACCAGACGGACCTACCACGTGCCTGACGCCAACCCATCGGACGAGGCAGAGGATATCTCGACACAGCCCATTCCCCCACTTCACACGACGCATCAACTAGCCGAGGGAGACCGTCTGTCTCTCCTCCTCCCTGAATGTTCCAGCACCTACTGAAGCGACCACCAGGCCATGCCTGAAGCTCCAAACATATTCCAAGGTCATTCAGCCTCGCTGTGCCTCGCGTGCACCTAAAGACGATTGGTCTTCTCAGCTGAGGCGCCGAGCCTCCTGCCGTATATGCACCCTGTAACACCTCATGACGTCCCCTGCCCCCTGGAAACACCTGTGACCGCATGGCACCTCTGGAAACGTGGGAAGTCGTCGAGGAGGTATAAAAGGGAGCACATTTAGTAGGAGTAGTCAGTACCTTCCGGCCTGCAGAAGTAGCTTTGCAGGTGTTTCCCCACTTACTGTACCACTCTCACTCAATCTAAAGGGGTACTCCCAGCCTTCCCCGACCTCGTACCTCTTGTGCACCCTCCTCCTCGCCCACTGCCAGAGGCAGACCACACATCTTATATTTCAGCAGCCTCTCCAGACCTGGTGTCACATTTTCCAGGCTTCCTCAATTAGGATCACTGTTCTCGCGAGCTTCGCTCTGTAGAAAACAGGCCCGGAGAGAAGCCATCACACTCAAATCACCGTCCATAGCCAACGAGACCAACCGTCTCGCCGTCGACCGAACGACGTTGGTGTCATCATCTGAGCGACACTCATCGCATCTCCAGCGCTGGTTCTAAGGGGAAGAGCGCACCAAGGAAGTCAGACAGGGCAACACATTTAGGGTCCCAGTACACTCGTACGGGGAACCAGGTCTAGTAAAACCCACCTTCTCTATTGTTTTTCCACTAACAACAGGTCTGCCACACTCGTCCACACCCAGGAGACAAACGGTCTCCACAAACCACTGTTCACACACACACACACACACACACACCCACCGCTCATACAAGGCTGATTTGTGCACCGACCTTCCGCTCTATCATTCGACTGTACCTTCCCCTCTAGAGGACGAATGTAGTCGAATTCGAATCATATATCTTTCGATACTGACACCGCGGTCCTTATCACACCGTATGGATACAGACATGTCTTAGCAACACAGGACTCTCATGATGCCACCACATGACCTTCTCATGGTTGAAACCTGGCCTCGGATTCTAAAGCTGCAGACTCGGGGAGTCTGTGCCACGGGATACAGAAGACATTAGGGACTAGGAACCTGTACAGATGGATCCTAGTCCCCAGACGCACCAACAGCTAACACAGAAGCATACACAAAGTACATGACTGATTGCAAACCGATCGGGGTTTGAACCACTGGATACAACACTGGATACAATGACATTCAGGACTAGGAAACCCGAACATCGGGTCTCCTAGGTCCTCCGATGCCACGGAAACCGACACAGAGGAGTACAGGAGTATCAGCATTAACACTCCTTAATGCTGTGGTACAGGAACTGATCGCGATTGACCGTGATTGTTTTAATTTATTAGAAGCCTATATATGTTCGGTAGAATCTCCATGTACAGTAGATTCTACTTCGTCTAATCTCAGGCTTCTACCTTGGCTTGACATAGGCATTGTCTCCACCCTGCCCCGCTTCCTCCACATCATACTATGGGTTGTATCCATGCCCTGGGTTGTATACCTGAGTGGATATCACACCCTCTTCAACTCGTTCCGGGTTCCGCCTCGCATCCCGACCTACGACATACGGCCTCCTAAGGAGGACGCCGTACGACTGGTCCTGCTGCTTGGGGAACACACGAGCCATTAGTGTCTATCAGGTTTATCCTGGTTGGGGTTCTTGCCGGGTTACTCACTGTTTAGCCGACCCAGAGGCCGTTGCTGACATAATAGCTGAGCTCCAAAGATTAGGTAACTATGGGAGTTCAACGAAGGTGAGTGGACCCGCCTATAGGAAGGAAATTACATATTCGGGCGGTGCATTGATCACTTGGAAACCTACTTCCAGAATTTCGGGAAGGCGTCAGCAATCTGCAGGGATCAGTCAGAATGGGATGATGACATTACGCCGGCACGAGTCCAACGACACAGAACGTGCCAGTATTAACTACAGTAATACACACTACATTCTGGGGTCAGCTAGACTCACTTAGTCAAGGTTCGGCAATATGAGTCTAGGTCTGGCTACCCGATCACGCTGACTCTGTGCAGCCGACTACACACGCTTTCGCATAGGGCCAGGTAGCTGACGGCTGGCTGGCTACACTGACATCATGCAGATCAATGTAGATCAGTGTAGGTGTGTATACTCTAGTGTTTCGACCAAAGGTTCAGGTGACAGGTGACACAGGCCTGTGAATGAACAATTTTGGCCTTGGTGACAGGTGACAGTGCAAATTTTGACCCAAATAGGCCTAAAAATGCGAAAATTTTGGGTCTGGCAACTGCTGAATTGCCTTTTATGGTAATTTTATCGTGATTGCCGAGGAATGAACAACTGACCCAGTGAACAATTGAGGTGACGGGTGACACCCCGTGAACCTTTAGTCGAAATACCACAGTAGGTGTGTCCGTCTCAGTTTCGGCGCCTACCCTGACCTTGTCCTGGGCTGCACCGACTCTGTACTGTATCCAATGCCAGGTAAGGGGCATTCTGTTTGTCCTCACACTCATTAGATGAATAATCTCTCTCAATTTCAGATTTGTTGTCGTTGTCAAGGAGCCAATGCAGAGTTACTAGAGCCTAATTAGGATCATCACTGTTATAATTTCGAATCAGCGGGTTGCGGACACGTCCAGGGACACTGCTCCTGGGACAGTTGCCACTTAGCTCATCTCTTGCTCTCCGACACCCATGTACCAGTCTCGCAGTGAATACAATGTAAGCTGACTGTCAGGCTTCAGCCGGCTGGGCTGCAGCTGGTTTCACTTTGGGCTCAGCATAATCGCCTCTCTGAGCCGAAACTGGCTGCAGCAACGAAGTGGCAAGACTACAAGTCATTCTCCACTTGAAATCAGGTATGTTTACCTCTGGTTAGGTGGCCAGCTAGTCTCTTGCACTGACTTCCCACTCGCAACCTCGTTCTGAAGTCTGTTAGTTACTGCACCTTGATTACCGTTACCCGCCCTTATTATGTACGTTTCCATTTTGAGTGGAGATCATGATTGTACATACGAGCAAACAACTCATTTAGCAGGACGCGTCATCCACCAACCAACATGTTTCTCGCAAGCTAACACACAACCCGTTGAACTGTCTGGAATCTGTCTATACCTAAACACCACACATTTTGTGCGTTTCAGGAATAGTTGGATTACAGTATAGGCTTATTTCTGAGGACTGGTATACGGTCTCGGTATAGCCAGATGGGTTGTGATCACAGAGTAACGGGTACAAGGGGTAGGGAACTACCCTGCGGATCGACAGTGCTCACCTCGAAAACTGTAGAGGAATGTGTAGCCCACAAACCTCTTTAGAGACTGTTTCTGGTCTTATTCCCACACAATGGAGTAGGCTGGACATACTGATGACAAAGGCATGCGGGAATAGTCTTATTTCTGCACCAATAGGCCGTGCGCCTTCCATGTGATAGACATCAGGGCCCGGGGATATGCGTTCCAGTGAAGTTCCGGGACTAGCGAAGGTAGGCTAAGGAGACCTGATGGGATTGTTCTGATTCCGAGCAGACGGAGTTGGGGAAATAAGAACCCTTTCTGGGACAAGTCTCACTAGGGGTATCTACGAGGAGCTGGAGACCAGGGGAACATTACCCAATGGTCGGCAATGGCGGGAAAGGACCAGGGACAACGGGAAATAGGACGAACGACTCGGTATCAGTCAGCCAAGAGACTGAGGGTTTCAAACCCCCTAGGCTGACCAACACTGCACGAAGGGACATCATGATCGTCCTGTATGCTGGCCAATGACAATACGCTCGTGGGAGCCCTTCCAACGGATAAACGGCTGTGGAAGGGGAACTTGGGCTATTTTACTAATTTCTATTTCGTTCTTGGACTTGCATATGATTTTGGGGTTTGTATAAGTAGTCAGGACATTATCTCGAGTAGGGTACAGAATCACCAGTGTATTAGTAGGCTGAACACTTGCAATTGGGCTATTTCTGGGTTGGCTCAGTGTGTATCGTTGTTGGACTTTAACATCGGGAAACCTAAGTTGGAATAAGGAATAGGGTATCGGAAACGTCTTGGACGTGATTGAGGCTATCGAGCATCTGGGAATCGAATTGTGTTTTGGCATCAGCTACTGTCATCGTCATCAGCTATCATCATCGGCACTTGGGAAATAAGCTACAGGGTTTCTATCATTTGGAATTGTTATATTGTCGACCTATCTGAGGTCTCCTGTACGTCGTTGGACGACACCACCACCACCACCACTCTCAATACTTGCTGTCTCATAAGCTGCGAAGCTTTAAACCATCTTAATTCCACCGCTCGATTATCGCTCAGGCCAATTCCTGGTGATATTCTGTAGTGAAGGTTCATCTTCCTAAGGGGAACACATACCTTCCCTTCAACCTTGTTAGGACCTGTAAAGGGACTACCACTTGTCTGAATCTTGGCTCCTGTGCTCGCTGATTGGCCTATTTCCAATCCTCGTCTTATTTCCGTAGGCCTCACCACTTATTCCGGAAGGACTTGGGTTGTATTTGGGTGATAAGTGTGTTCTTTGGGTTCAGTTCAGAGCACATTGTTCAACGTCTTCTCTATCGAGAACCCAGGGGACAATGTCAAGCTGCCATGGGAAAAGACTGTCCTTCCAGGCGGGAATCTTCTTCTTCACTATGTGTTGTATAGTTGTACGCCCTTCCCGAGTACTCCAGCAGCATCCCCGTAATGGGGCCATGAGAGACGAGCAAAGTATGTGCCGGAAGAGCGCGTCAACAAAGGTGCACGTCTACATGTGCATTTGATGGACTGACTACGCGACTACGTGAATCAATCGCCATCACCCAAGAAAAAACCGGAGGATTATCATACTTGATTCCCCTGAATATCTAGCATCCCACTGAGGTGGAATGAGATAGAATCCTGGATGCGGGTACAGATTTAGCATAAAATAACTGGAATGTGACTTTGAAATACTTTTATTTGGGGTATAGAGAGCTTTTGATGCAGTGTAATGTCTTGACAAGGCATTTGACATGTCTGAGGCCTCGAAAATCGCATCAATTCGAGACTTGCGCATCGTTAATTGAGGTCGACCATTTGAGCGAGAGGCACACGTGAGTTCTCGAAAAGGAAACTTACATAATAAGGGCGGGTAATGGTAATCAGGGCGCGGTAACTAACAGACTAGTGGCCAGCAACATCTTGACTGACTTATCCTGGGCTGAACTGACCTCCCTTAAGATACAAACAGCTGCACTGACCTGCACATACCTAGACTGACTTGCACAGACCGCTTCTAGTCACCTAGACAGACCCCTCTGGGCAGCTGCAGGTAGGTCATCTGGCCTCAGCCTGTTTCTAGGGGGCGGAACGTAGTGACATGCAGTGGAAATGGCACTGATCGGCATTAATCGGCATGCATCAGGAAAACCGGTCGACGCTTGACAGTGTTTGACAGCACTGCATAGCATCCATAGTTTTTCTAGTAGCCATAGCTACATCCCCAATATGCAGCACTAGGACATCACTGTGGGATGCTTGACAGCTCCACACAACAACTATGGGATACTAGCTGATACTAGGCTATTGCTGGAAAGCCGGCCTGTGTGCCAGCGGAAACCATAGCTTTTATACGCCACACAGTTTGTACGGTCCCAGTGTATTGAGCAAGAAAACAATTCTTGCTCACTCTCAATGACCAATAACAACAGAAGAACGAAACAATAGATGTATATTAGCAATATAACTACCACATGAGCTCACGAAAGTGCTACTGGTTCTCATCACAGCCCCCATGGGCGATCTCGGGTATGAACACAACACTGGACACGTTGTCGGCAGGGCCCTTAAGCAGTGGACGAGGGTGTGCACGTCGCTCGTCACGCATGAGCACAGGCAGCATGCACATGCCGGCGCGTGTGAGCTGTGCACGTGCACCTCTGCTGCCCCACTATGTGTGTGCCCGCTGTGTCTGCCTGCACCTGCAGCGCAGCACCTTACCCGCCATGCAGCGAGGAAACTACAGGTTGATCTACACGGAGACGTTAGATAAATGCACTGCATAATGAGAGCGGGACATACAGGTGAAGAGGATGCTGATTATGAGTGCCCAAAACCACGATCTGCGATTGCGTCTGGATGAGGCTTCGCAGGTCGACATCGAGCGTGGGGCGGCGAAGGACACACGATTGGAGAGGGGAAACAGTGCCACATGCGGGCCAAAAATGGGACGGCCGACATCAGTAGTGGAAAATACAAATGAGATTGGTGGACGCACGGGATGCCACTGCCCACGAAATCAATTCTAGCCACTCATCCGATTTGTTGCATGTTTGAGTGGGTATGTGTGGTGAAGTGCTGCGCTGGCATGACACCGGGGGCAACCAGCGAGGCATGTGAACACCAAGTGTGTTACATGCATGTGGCTCGCAGTCAGAACAAAGCCCACAAAGGCGCCTTTAGCAAGTAAAGGGGGGCTTTGTTGCATGCTTTATTCCCCTGCACCAGAGAACAAAGCATGCAACAAAGCCGCCCTTCGTCTGGTAAAGGTGGCTTTGTGGCCTTTCTTCCATATGCGAACCACATACATGTAACGCATGTGGTGTTCAGATGCGTCGTTGGCTGCCCCCGGTGTGAGGTGCCCGTCAGCCAGGATCAAGGCGTCACAGAAGGAGCCGAGGAAGGAGGCGAAGGTCGAAGACAAAGAACAAACCAACCACGTGCCTGCCACGTGTGGCTTAAATGATTGCTCGGCTCGTTTCGGCAACTTTTCAGACCACAGCAACCCCCTTTTATTTCACGACGATATATGTCAATAGATTCTTTACTTTATCGAAAATCTAACCATTCGCCTTTACACATTACAAGCCCGCGTGCAACCACCGCCATCAGTATCTGAAATTCTCGTGTACGCCATCGCTCCGGTTCAATCTTGCATGCGTTGCAAGTTGAGTGGGTTGTTACAGGTTTTTTTTTTTTTTTTTTTTCTCTCGTCTTAGAACTGTTTTAAATTATCTGCATGGCTGCGTTGCTTTGAAAAGTAGGTCGCCGTTGATAGGATTGAATGACGGGAACGGAGTCCCAGTAATCTATAGCGCCAAGTATCGGCTGTCATAGAGCTTCCTAGTGCTGCATAATGCTGCATAGTGCTTGGTGCACTAATCCATAGCACTGGAGATTGCTATGAGTTACTATGGACACTATGATACACTATGGCATCTATGGCCAAATATGTCTCGGCTACGGTTTTCCTGATGTGGGCAACCAAGGGCCGTCGACGCACCTTCCACTGGACTTGGCGGGAATCTGCTGGCAATCTGTCTGGCGGTGCAGCCGACTGAACCCCACTGGAATCTGCTGGGTTCCGATGAGAATTGCACCGCTGACTAAAGCCAATTTAATTTGGCGATAGTGACTTCCATTTTGCAGCAAAAAGTACCGTTTTTTCCGGCGGAACTCGTTGCGTTGCAGCTCACTTTAATTGGTTACCACTGACTGAGTGCTCCACAATAGGAATCATGATTTACATCAGTATTTATGTACGTGTTCACTTTTCAAAAGCGCAATTACTGTAAACAGCAATCTTCATCCACTAGAAAAAAACTACAACCCAGCCATCTGGCAAGGTAAACTGTTGCATATATGCCTTCCTGCCGTAATTTTAACACTCTTATTCCGGTTCCTCTTTCGCGGACGCTGGCTCTTCAGCAAAATATACAGTGATATGGATTCTGCAGCTGCCTATCTTTATCTGGGGCATTTGTATTCAAATTGCAACACACATTTGACACACCTCAGCCCACAAAAAAAATATGACCATTCATCGTAGATATGTGACTGCGCTCAGCAAGTTTTCACCGAGCGTAATGTGCTTCACATGTGTATACCAGTGCTCTGAACGTAATGCTTTGACGGTGCAGTATGTGCATGAGATCGATAAATTGTTTTGCCTTACGTTGAGTTCCAGCGATATTCAATGGATCATGGTGGAGGTGGCCAACGGCAACCGACGGAGATTGCCGCGAACTCACGTCCTTATCTTTTGAGGCTGTAAGAAAAGCTGATTTTCTTTCAGGCTAAAGTCCCGGGACTGAAATCAATAGATGCATCCTCGGCTTGCTACTTTGATTATGAAATTTCCTACTGTTGGCCGGGACGCAACCTTTTCAACGATAATCCCTCTGCCATTCCTCACCAATCAAACTCACAAAATTTCACACGGACATATACTTCGTTGTGGAACATGCAAAGTTCGAGTAAATCGGAAGGTAGGTAGTAGGCGGTGGTACACATGTATGTATGTATATCCTGTCCTCCAGCATCCTCCTAACTCGCCCAAGTACACCTATCCCATCCTTCACTGCCTCTTCCTAAACTGCACTCTTCCCACTGGGTTTGGTGAGATCCTCGTCCCAAAAACATCATCCGGTGGCCGCACGCCCTCAACCTCTGCCTTGACATCGTAGTTGATCACCACATGTGCCATTATCGCCTTCAGCTCCGTCGCCGCGAAAAAGCGTCCCTGATAATCGTCGAATGGTGAGCAAGGCCTGGTACAAACTGAGGAGATACTGACCGGGCATGCGTGTTTCCCCGTCCCAAAGGGCAGATGGTCCACACCGGTGGAGATCATCTGGCGCTTGAAGATGTCCTGACTTTGGCTATCGCTGTGATCGTGGTGTGCCATATGCTCCTCGCGCTCCCGCGCAAAGCGGAATCCGTCAAATGTGGCAGCGTTCTCGTAGTTCGCTAGTTGATAGATTATGAGTAAGTGCGCTGTAGTTGGATGTAAAAATATTTACCGTCGTCGTAATGTGTTGGCTTTGCGGCGACATTCACGTACGCGCCGTTCGGGAGGACGATGCCATTGGAGAACCGGAAGCCTTCCTTGGCGACGACTTTGCGCGACATTCCAACTATGCAGAATTGATTAGCGTCAGCGCATACAGGTAGAGTTCGATGTATACTTGGTCCGTTAGTATTGATGCGCTGCGACTCCCGCAGAAAGCTGTCGATCTTGACCATGCTGTTCAGCGCCGCCTTTGTCCAGCCCTCCTCTCTGACAACGCGTTCCGCTTCTTCGCGCATGGGCAGAAGGTGTTCGGGGTGTGTTGTCAGATCGAAGAGCGCTTGGGTGAAGGCCTGCGGGGCAGAAATATACATCAATAGGTATTCAACGGACGTCGGGCGCGCTGCTTTGCTTACCATGGATGTAGTATGAATGGCCGCCATGTTGACCGATAGTATACGTAACGTGAGTGGGCCTAACGCCCGTTGTTCGCCTTCCGCCATGTCCAGCATCCAGGAAACAAAATCATTCTGGGTACGGGCGGTATGTAATCAGCGGTCTATCAGTCAGACATCAAGAATTTATATTTCACCGGTTTTCCAGGCCAATCTGGACCAAGTTCCCTTTCTTTGGACAGCCTCTCTTCGATAAGGGAACCCAAAAACTCTAGAGCCCTGGCGTGGCTCTTATTCTTGGCGGAAATGAAGGGACCAACGAGCCTGCATGCAACTCCTTCGTCAATCGTCGCAAGGTGCGGGTGAAAGCTACTTGCGGCCGCAGGAACGGTGGATATAACATAATTCGGTTGGCGCTGCGGAAGACATCGAGTGTGTAGGCGACGTTATTCGCGAGATATGCCTTGTTTCTGCCTATCTGGAATTAGCCGGAGAAAGCACAGGCGGATGGAGAAATTTCACATACATAATGGGAGCCCCACGAAGAGGCGATTGCTCACACGCGCAACTATTGCCATCATTGTGGGCAGCACGGGGAGAGATTTCCATTCTAATCAACGTGAAAGAGTAAGGACGCAGAACTAATTGAGTGGTGAAATTTGTCCGCACCCGATTCTTGCAATTGCAAAACATCATTGAAAGCACAGACAATCTCGTCCCTAACGTCCGGGAAACAGATGTGCAGATTTCTGGTGAGACTGGTGCGGACCGCGTTCAGATGATATGGATTGTCCGCTGAGGACTCATGAGCACTGCGTAACAATTGGAAACTCGGGGCTTACTTAGGTCACGACCCATAGTGTACTTCGCTGTAGAACGAGTAATCTGATTTTTCGATGACGCAAAAAATCAAAATGTAGCAAACCTTGGATGGTCTGTCCACGTCGGTGATTAGAGATGATGGGGGGAGAAGATTTGGCCCTCACCTCTTCTACACCCTCAGTAAACGACACGACATGTTCTGGGGCGCCGCCGAGGTCCTTGATGAGCTTAGGACCGCACACGACATACTCCCATTTGAATAAACGCGCGACTCGGAATATTCCTTCGGGATACTGGTCGTATCCACGCTGGATGAGCTCTGGAGCATTGTGGAGAAAATTGAGGGCATCCAGATAGCTTGAAAGGAACCCAGAAGATCCGACAACGGGTATTTCGTCCAACTGAGGAGGTAAGAGGCTGCTTCTGTGAGATGGATAGCTGCACACCTTCGGGTCATGAAATGCTTTGCGCAAGGAGGCGAATGCAACGCCAGCCAGCACGCCGTACAGAATAAGGAACCCTAGGTCGTCCATGGGTAGATGGTCTCGCTGGCAGTTCAGGGAAGGGGATGCGGGACAGGTGCTCTGGTTAGCCGACGTTCGAGCTATTTATGTGTCAATGCCAGACTCCAGTCATAAAAGAAGGACAGTCACTCAGGTTGATGTTTGCGGCCCGTCAGCCTGGAAAAAATTTGCAATAAAGTAAGATAAAATAACATGGTTGGTGGATGTCTGAAGAATTGTTCAAGGAGCGTGCCTAACCGGCTTCCAGGCCCTGCGATTCGGAAAAGGGGGGGGAGAGGTAAAACCTCGACGGGCCTATGACCTGAGAAAGATTACGCGCGGTGCTTCTCGAAGGGCCGACTTTGAAGTCGGTTCACAGTAACCAATTAACTAAGGGCCTACTGTACTATTTAATTCAATTCGTCGGTCACGCGTTACAGGCTCCCAAATCGACGAATAATTTCGCGCCTGTCACAGGTCACCGAGGCTGAGCGCGAACTTGTCAAGAAAGTCACAAAATCGCGAAAAAAACGCGTCCAAAATCTTTTTGTTTTCTTCGCTGACGCGCTCTGATGTTGGAATGGCCGCGGCGCTCACACAGCTGCCATTTCTGACGTGATCGGAGAAACTCGTCGCTCGACCCCGAAGCACTGTGAATTGGATTGGCAGCTCACAAAACCTTCAAGTTCTATTGAAACTGCTTGGTAGATAAAGGGAGCTCAATACGAGGAACAGGGATATCCTGGTCCTTGTTGTTGGTGTGGTGCCAAAACTCGCCCGCGTATTTGGTGTTGGGGTGACGCGTGCGTATCCCCCGGCCCTTGGGTGCGCCTCCTCATCAGAAGTATCCTCGGCCAGCATCTCTGCGTCAACATCCTCAGCGTCCACTGGAAACCAGACCGACAGATCCACCGGCTTGTTTCTACTGGCGGCCTTTGCGAACACGTTTGGTGATGACATGCTCGACGACCTCGTGAGTAGGGATCTCGGAGTCGTCGTTTCCCATCTCCTCGTCCTCGTGGCATTCCAGATCCTCCGGTACCGCCTCGCCGTCGCCAGGGCAGTAGTCGGGGGTAGATTTTGTCTGTAGGTCGTTCCAAAGTTCAGGTTTGTCGTGCTTCAAGTTGACGAGGGTCTGGTTGGTCTCGAAGGAGGTCATGTAGGCGTACGAAAGATTACGACCACCGCGGATCGCGCACATGGACCACGACTGATGGAATGCGTGTACGGTAGGCGGGATGGTCAAGCTCCGGCGATTTTTGACTGATGGCACTGATCAACCCCCTATCTGCGCTCCTTCAAGCCGTCGAGGCGCATGAGAGGCCACCGGAAAATGCTTGTAAGTATGTATATAGTGCATATAGTATTGTAGTGAACCTCAAGAAGCAATTTCCTGGAATGGCAATGTGTCCAGGTTCCCAAAAGTGAAGAAATTTAATTCCCGTACTTTATTGACAATATACGGCAAGTTCAACGGAAATGGGGAAGCATTTGACAAAATATGGTTCAACCCTCTGTCAACACAAGCTTTGGTGCTCCAATATGTTCATCAGCTTCCCAGGTCCTGGCGTCAAACTCATCCGAGACCCATCTATAACATTCGTCACGAGGCTTCGGAATATTCTGAGTCCACGCCACCCTCGTCACATCGTCAGATCGGCTATTTCGGAGAATGTTCATCACAGCTATTTATTTTGTGGAAAGTTCGTCAGCCCGCCATGAGAGTGACGAAAGGTCGTTATATTTGTTCACCTTCATGGAAACTTCGTCAAATGATACTACATATCCCTGAGCTGCAGAAGAGTCTGAGAGTGTTCAATTCAAAACAAATGAGTACCCTCCATACCATCGGCACAAACTGGGTAGCACCTTGAATGCATCTTCCCACTACGCCTACCTACTCAACCTGGAGTCGATGATTTTTTGTGATCTCCAAAGTGAGTTACACTTCATTTCCTTTCCCACATCGTCAACGAAATTTCCTAACTGCAACAATTGTTGATGAGAATGGAGATGGCATTCAGGTCTTGTTCAATGCAATAACCCACACACTTGATGGGTATGTTCTCTGCTTCTTTCGTCTCTTCTTTTCATTGTGTCCTATACAGCTCCAGTGGGGTTGGCGATCATGGGAAATCAGGTATCCAGAGCTTCCTCAAGAAGCATGAATGTGCGAACCATTGTCACAATCTCCATCTCAGACTCAGTCATGGTGGATTTGCAGAGGATGTGCACGAAGAATCTGATGAGGAGTAATTCAAATCAGCACACGTAGTATTTTGGCCAATGAAAAGAACACATACTTGATTTGATTTACCATATACCATTATTTCTGGTTAAATATATTGTTGCCAAATCACAACGACAACCTGTTCTCATTGCATCAAATTGAATGTGGACGTTCATTAGATTACTGAGATGTTTTAAAGTATTTCTAAGCATCCCCCATGCGCCTCGACGGAGCGCAGATAGGGGGTTGATCAGTGCCATCAGTCAAAAATCACCGGAACAAAATGCCGATGTCAAAATGTCAAATACCAAAAATCAACCTTGACCATCCCGCCTACCGTAATGCGTGAGCAGATCACGTTAGTCTACGGGCCCACTCATTTTCAAAATTAATTCCGTGTCCTGAACCGCTTTGTAACCTTCCCAGATCCATCCTACACTGACGTCTCGCAGCACGTTTTTGGCTTGCACCCGCGCCAAACGGCTTGGATGGGCTTGGGCTTGGATTTAGGTGGGAACACCCGCCCAAGCACGGCATTTCGGCTTGCAAGCTGTTTTGTCGGCTTGGCATCAGCCAAAAAAAAAACATCGGCTTGCGCACCCTACTCATCGTTTGGCCTTCGGGGGTTGTATGCCGTGTCATAGATATACTATTATAGTTTCTTAGAAGCCTCGCTGCAGGCAAGCTTTCATAAATTTTCAATGCTTTCAGTAAATTTGTCACCGCCGCAACTAATGATGAGCTCACTTGATTATCCACATCCAAGCCAGTGGGCTTGTCCACGCACGCTGATGGAATAGACCTCTGAGGATGCACTGAAAGATAAATTACGACGAGATCAGTACCTGATATTGGGAAATTCACAAAACCAGCAACGAACTCACCCCACTTTTCAACCACAAGATGGTTCGAATTCTAGGGGAAGTCTCGGCTCCAGAGGATTGGATTGAATGGATATGGTGGTGGAACGGGTCAGAGTTATGTCGGCAATCTCTGACATCCCCATAGCATGTTCTTACCAGGCTAATCAACGGCTTGTCCTCGGCCTGTTCAAAATCAAATGAAACAAGCCGCGATCTGTTTAGAAATCAGTCGGTTTCAACCAAATGAGGTACGATCTGGCAAAGGAAATTGACGCTCATAAGCGGGGCTGCGGGCGTCGCATTTGTTGGATTCTGCCTTGCTCGCAATCTGCAAGTCGATTTGAGACGATCAAAACCAGCAATTGATTCAGAGAGCAAGTACGAAGGGCCGGTGATCTATCGTTTCGTTTCAAGAAAATCGCAGCACTCAGCACTGGAATCAAAGCCAGTCAGCACAGGTTTACGAACGTCGCGGGCACGTACAGTGGTTAATTCACTCATGGACGGAGTTAGCCCAAGCGAGGGAGGCCGGCGCGCTCACGGCAATCGTCGCAGCAGGGCTCCAGCATCGCGAGGTCGAACGGCACATCCTGCGCAACCAGCTCCTCCTCAACGTTCCTGCGCGTCGGCAGCCGAAAGCCCTTGCCCTCCCCCGCGGCGGGACCTTCGTCCGCAAACGTCACCGTGGCCATGCGCGCGCACTGGTATGCCCGCTCCTCCGCCAACTCCTGCGGCGTGGGGGGCGCGAATGCGGAGGCGCCCTCGACGCGCAGCGTGGATGTGGATATCGTGACGCCGTATTCGGCCTCGAATTGGCGTATGAGCTGAGCCGGGGTGACGTCTACTTTCATGTACCGCGAGCAGAAGTGCAGGATCGTGAACATGGCATGGCGTTCACGGCGGCGGGGTCGCCGGAGACCATGGCGCGGCGGCGGGCGACAAGGAACACGGGTTGTGCTATGTAGTAGGGTGTGCTAGTTAGAATGCGTTGGATGAAAGGGTATTCGGAATGTGGAGCGTACCACCGGGCGGGAAAAATAAGCGTATAGATCTGGTCATACCGGGTCCCATGACGAACTACAAATCGTCAGCGGGGATGGACTGGATGGATAGATGCTCGGCTGACGTGATAGTCTTGCAATTGAGAATCCGGTTTGCTAAGAAACTCGATTTGCCGTTTCAAAGCGGGGGAACGAACATAGCGGTCAAGTGGTGCGGGACAGCCGATAAACTCAGTGGGATATTTAGGCTCCGGCATGAGGAGCGCAGGATCAAAGCGCGAGACGCCGCAGAACTTTTTGTGGTCTTGCCAGTCTTTCTTCTGGCAATCACTGCATCCCAGGAGACGGTATCAGTCAGCGAATGGTGAAACGAATTCAGGATGATCGACCCACCTGGAACAATAGCGCACGAGGCGGCACCTCCCACAGCTCTTCAGATCGTCGCGCCCCATTACGCGGTGACATCCATAGCACGCGTACTGTTTGTTCGCGCAGTCTGCTTTGTATTTCGATCGGACAGCACGAAGCTCCGAGGCGGACTTGCCGGCCGCAGCCGTAAATGTGGAGGATGGCTGTTCGTCTGGCGCCCTTCGGTACGGACAATGGTGAGCGACCATACTCGTCGCTGGCTGGCAGGGAGGAGCGGGAATGTTGTGCTATCGTAGGGTCAGCCAGGGAGGGAGGCTCGAAATCTGCTGAAGGGACGTACGTAGGCTTCCAGTACACCGTGCAGCGTTTCAATTAGGTAAAATGTGCGGTAGAGCCTCGACTCGTAGAACTTGGCGCTCGTGTAATCAGCATCCAGGCCACAGCTGGAAGGAAACTCGTTTGTGATGTACGGATGCGGGAAGAGGTACAGATTCTCGTCGCGAGCACCGGGGGTGGAACTGTGCGCAACGACACGTTTAAGCTACATATATCGTGAGCAGGCGTCTCGAACTTGGAAAACAAGCTGAACACGCACCATGCGAATGAGACTGTATTCTCCATCTCCGGCGAGACCGCTGACCGTCGCTTCCGGACATCTGAGGCGGCTCTGCTCCGGCAGCGGAGCACATGCAGCACGATAGAGACCCTCCAGAACGAGCTCCTCCCTCCTATTCGCGTCAAGAGCGGCCCATTCGGATCCGAAAGGGCCATATACAATTTCATCGAGCACACGGGCCACGAGATACTTCTCCTCCACGATAATGTGCTTAATGAGGGAGCGCCAGGTTTTGATTGAGGTCCATCAGATCCGACTCCCTGACGTTCCGCGCGAGCTCAGGGAATTGGCGTGTTATGGAGGGGTTGCGCGCATAAGATGAATATTCGAAAGAGATCTCGAGCTCGCAGTGTGCATTCCATGCAGCACGATTTGTGTGCTTGTCCGGTCGCTTCTTTTCGCTGAGTTCAATGGATGCCTGAAAAAACTGAAGAAATTCCTCGAAGGACGGTTCTGGATCGCTCGCTGGGGCCATGGGAGACAGAAGGCGGAAGCGCTCGAGTGAAGGAAGGAGACGAAAAGAAGCATGGATTTGACCTTGTTAGCAATCAACTGAGAACCCAGAACTTCAACAGAACTTACGTACACGGATTGTGTTGTGGTCGATTCTGAATGTCGACTTGAGCCCGCAATGAAGAATGCTGATGTGCATGCTATTAGACCATGTTAATAGAGTCGGAAATTCGAAGGTACGCCGAAAAGATAGAAGTTTGCAGCTTCGAAAGTTGGTTACAGGAGATTGGAAGAGACGGATACAAACAACCGAGGTACGAGGTAAGTTATGTTTGTAGTGTCTGTCTACGAGAGACTAGTCGGAGATCAACCAAATCCGCTTAGACAGAAATCCAAGCTGGTGATGCAGGTTGATGGGAGCATACTAAGTCCCAACCAATTCTTGAGGAGCCCGCGCAGACCGAAGTCATGGTGGCAAGATGAAAGACTTGAAAGAGGCAGTCCGCTCTGTGATGGGAAGTTCCGACAGTCCTTTCGTTAAATAAGCTTGCCATCGAATTTGAGTTAACTTTATTCGGCCTAGGGGTTCCAAAGCTCGCAGCACTTGATCAAATAGAAAGCCAAGACTGAGGATGTGTCGACTTTGACGTTTAAATTATGAGTTTCATCCGCCGACTGGCACCAGGGACTGGGAAGAAAGCGAGGGGCACATGGAACAGAGTGAGGTTCAGTGAGCCCAAAACGACAGCCCTGAAAACAACGCGGAAGACTCAAAGATAGCGGGAGCAACAATGAGAATAACCGAGAGGAGTCTCCCAGGCGCGCCGATGTATTTGAGAACGTGATTAAGGATCGACGAGCATGGCTTTAAAGTTTATTCTCATTCCAAAAGCTTCCGCTGGAATGAAAATGGTGCTATTTTTCTTTCTTTCAGTTCCACCGCACGCTTGGTGTAGAAAATTTGACATGCCGAACTTCAGCAACCATCGCTGCTTCTCCCGCGCTGTGGGATCTCACAGAGCGCCAATCGAAGGCAAAAAGCGGCAAATGTTTGGGAGATCGAAAGTAACGGAGTTCCACAATAGGAGCAGATTCCATTCTCCCGACGCAAGGGCTATCTGGACCGTATTGACTGTTACCTGGCGTCTGTGGAACGATTGCCAGGAAATCCCAGGGTATTTTAAGCTTCGCTGCTAACCCGAAGGCGGTCAACAAACACCCGCGGAATCAAGTTCATAGGCGCTGTACCTTGGCGCTCTAATTCACCCCACTTGGAAGTCTCACATCACCGCCCAGGTCCGCAACATGCGGAGCCATCCACGCCGGAATGTATTTGCGTCCGAACACAGACTCCGCGACCATCTCGGTCCCATGAAGCTCCACTGCTCTACGACGGAGCGCACGAGCTGCGAAGTAAGCTGCACAAAAATCAGACCACATTCCTCGTCAAATATTCGGGTAACGAACACGCGATGGGGATAATGCCGGCGAGGACGATCTCGATCCCGAGCGGGATGCATTCGATATGCTTCAAGAACCTTGCGGTCGCGCAAGATGTGCGCGAGATGGATAGAACAGAGGGGCTGGAGGTTACGCTGAACCACAGGAGGACTAGGATTTCGGGGTTTGGATGCGCAAAATGATATAAACAGTGCGCGACGTACTGTACACCATCCACATCGGAATTTGAGCGAGAAGGACGTAGTATTGGCCCTCCCACACGCGAAAGGGAGTTGTCGGATTCGGAGGAGCGGGCGAAGGAGAGCCTGGATGAAGCGATTCAGCGATCGGTGAAACGGCCATGGAGATACAGACATTCGGTGCATGGTTACAGCCGTAAAGAACGAAAAGAGGATCAGTCCGCAGAGTAAGGCCACCGCAAGCACTGGAAGGAAAGTGACCATTAGAAATGTCTCAAGAGGTGTGAGAGGAGCGCGCCATCGCCATCTCCTTCTGGGCTGAAGAGGATCAATGTAGCCACATTGCACGCAAGCTGAACGATGGAGAGCGTATAGACGACCCGCTCCAGGTTGCCTGGTTTCCAAGGTCAAGCGGAAGATCGGTGAATGGACGGATACTGACGATAGTGGACGCAGAGCGACATGATGGATGTGGGAAGAAATCTTATGTCAGTTGACGGCAGTGATTGAAGCGTTGCTGCCCAGAGATCCGTACTGAGCGGGAACCCACGCAACCCTAGCGGAGTCGGGCGGCATGCCGCATCCATCACTCGTCCAGCGCCCAAGAATTGATTTGCGCTGTGCTTACGTTGGCGTTGGTCGGATCGCGGATGTTGAAGTTGTATCTGTCGAATTGAACCAAAACCAACCTACGCTAGGCGAAACAAAAAAGTACAATTGGGATGTCCGAAACTTCGAGCCAGAGTCGGTAGTTTACTTCGTCTACGATGGTCACCTAACAGAAAACAGCAGTCAGCTTTCCAATGTCCATTGGGCGGTGTATGACAGAAATGGCAGACCATATTTCGGAACCTCTACCCGCTTCGCCCCGGATTTCAAGGATCCGTTCCACTCCATGCGCGATGTCTTCCTCGGTGTGATCGGCCGAAAGGTTATTCGCAAGCTCACGAACGGCGTCCAGAATGCGAGGGCTATTCGTCCGCAGAGGAATCACCCAGAAGCGACATTCCTCGCTGTTATGACCGCCTGCGCCGATCGCAACATGGAGTTGAATCCGTCAATGACTGTCGCGCGCGCGAGCGAGGATATCCGTTCACTCATCGCCCGCGTGTTCTAGGGCCTTGGCGATCGGTGAATCTGCGATGGACTGGACGGATAGTTGTCGAAGATCGTGAGAATCAGCTCATCGCCTCTCTTCATTAGAGCGGCCTGTTGTTCGTATATGGAGCGAATGTTGGCTACGTAGTCCTCGAGGACCAGTGCTCTGATAAACTGCCGTTCTCGATAGCCCAGATAATTCAAGGCGCAATCGGCTATTGATTCGAGATGTCTGATAAGTGACATGGAGAAGAGAAGGTTGAAGAAGCGCACCCATAACCAATGGTGTGCACGAACCACAACGATCGCGATGTCCACCGCGGTTCCAATCCGCAATCTAGCACTGTTAGTTACAGTAATAGCGAGTGTGACATCCGAGGCATTGTTGACACTGAGACCGATCGTGAAGTTTTCCGCATGCAAGTTGTCGATAGTGGACCAGATGAGTCATTACAAGAGACGCCAGACTATCCATCGTTCCGGCAAGATTCTCGAGCAGTCTAGAGCCATAGATCATCTCTGCGAGTTGAGAATCAGTGGAGTCTAGACCGTGGTGAAGGTCGCCAGAACGGGGAGAGGATCTTCGAGCAGCGGCGTCCCAGGTAGCAAGACCAAGCCTTGGCTAGGACGACTCTGAATCCAACATTCGTCGAAGTGAAAGCGGGTATGGGGCCGTCGAAGAGTTCAGAAACAATCACGATAAATTGGCTGTACGTCCAGTAGTCCGAGAGCCGGATGGTGGTCGACAGGTATCCCCGATGTTCGTGCATGAAGTAGAGCCATGGCCAGATACGTGGGAAACCAGGCCCAAAATCTGCTGCAGCAAGAGGGACGCACTAGCTATGCAGTCTGCCATTGCGGTGCCAGGCTGAATCGGTTCCAGATCCCCAACAGTCGGAATCTGTGCACGTTCAAGTGCAGCGTCGAAAACTGGCAGGAAAAGGATCTTTTGAGAGGCAGGGCAGCTCTCAGTCTCTGTACCCGCTGAAGATCGGAGAGAGATCGACCTCTTCGACATACAACCTTGGCCCGCCCGCGCACTGCGGAAAATAAAAGAGTGGGAGTTGATTTAAAATAAGGAGCTTACCCTCTGAAAAGGGGGGAGCCGCTGTATATTCTGGATATCCACCGCAGGATGCATGTGGATTGAAGAGAAAAGCCGGGGATACCCGGTTTCACTTGCGCACGATCGTGATGGGTGATTGATTACGTTGATCAGCAATAATCCGTCACCACGCCGCGGCGGCCTTGTCCCGACCGCCCATGCTCATCGCCCACTGCACGGCCTATGGAATCTCATGACATTTTAAGGCCCAAAATTGCATACGAAGCCTCTGACGTGCGTTACGTGTCCCTTGTGCCTGGATCCCTTGAGCTCAGGCTGCTCTTCAATACAACGAGGTACGAGTTCAGATTGTATTGAAGTGTCTGTCTGCGAGAGACTAAGGCTGCTCAGCTTTCTGAAGGCTTATGCTATTCCGTAACTTAGCGGGTTCATTGCAAGTGATTCGGTTCAACGAACTCCACCAAAACTCCACTTGATTTTCTCAGATAACGGCTGAAAGCCGCAAGACATTGTCGAACTGTTGCACCATTCGGTCGGTCTGTCGATGTGTAGTACTTCTATGGGAAAGTGACGGTGCGCACCTGCTGTGAATTCGGTACGTCAGATTGACCTGTGTTGAAGATCCGCAGGCAACGGATTTTCGAACTTTTATCAAGTCTCTGCCCGGCGCCCGCCTAGTGTATGTGGATTTTGAGAGCTGGAATGGCTCCCAAGTCACGGGCGCTATTCGGTGTGTCGTTCGCCTCCAAACAAAAACATTGAATCTACCAAATGCAGAATCCGAAAGTTCCGGAGGCTACAAACATTCATACTCGGACAGTGCGCGTACGTCGTATACTTCATTCACACTAGTTTAGTTGTCTCTCGAGCGCGCTTTGACAGTGGCTTCTATTGACTCTGCCGACATAAGTAATGAATAGTTCGCTGTACATATTTTCCCCCTATAAAGCCACCCAGACTGACGTTCTTTGCTACCACTCCAATGGCCCTCCTCGGTACGCATTGCATTTTTCACAGAGAATAGACACTCACTGACCATCTGCCTCAGTGATTTACGCGTTCTGTTCCTTGCTCCTTGCTAGCGTCGCCCACTCTGCTCCTGACCCTGGTATGGCTTCCACATTTCGAGGACTGTCACAAATATTAATGTTTCATTATCATGATCAAAAGTCTCAGCGAGCAATGCGACCGCAAACCTGGCTCCAGCTGCAACTTCCCCGCTCACCTTTGCTGCCTCGAAATGGATTTGGACGGCCTCTAGCACTGCTGGCGCGACTGTCTCTCTCCGCAAAGGCTTCACACCGCCCCTTGGAAAATCTCTTATCGCGGCCGAAATTATCGTTACCGCCGACTCCCACTTGACCTTTTATGTTAACGGGGAATACGTCGGATCTGGAATACCACCGAACCGCGGGCGGTTTGCCCAAAGATTCTGTGTCGACCTCCTTCCCAGCTTCAATGTCTTCGCGGCTACTGGCATCACCCCAGCCCCAGCCACCGATGGAGGGCTGCTTGCGACCATCCTTCTCACGTATTCCGACTTCACCACCAGCACTATCGTGACGGACAGCTCCTGGCGCGCCCACGCAGGCACTCCTCTCGGATTCGAGCAGTTGTCCTTCGACGATACCGCCTGGCCCGTTGCCGCAGTCGCCGGCTCGTTTGGCGATGCGCCCTGGCTCGAGGTGAACATCCCTGCCGACCCGCCCGTGATCACTTTCGACCGCGCTCAGTGGATCTGGACGGACGTGGTCCCTGCGAGCGGCACCCTCCCCGCCGGTCAGCGCGCCTTCCGCCGCACATTTACGCCTGCGCCGGGCCAGGTCCCATGTCCGCCAATATCATCATCGCGGTAGATAATCTGTACACGCTGTACGTCAACGGCGTGGAGGTCGGCGCGAGCAACGGGTTCAAGGTCGCGCATCACCACGTCGTCAACTTTGCCCCCACGACGTCAGAAATTGTGCTCGCGGTGCTCGCCACTAATAGTGCGGCAAGCACTGCAGGCGTGCTGCTGGCCATGGAGGTCAACATGGTGCCGAGTGGGAGAGCAAATTGCACTGCGGGTGCGTTCCTCCTGAGCGATGCTGGGTGGGTGTCGACCAAAGGAGCGATACCCACCGGTTTTGAGCAGCCTGGATTTGACGACTCGGCTTGGCCGGCGGTTGTGGCGGAGGCGAACTACCCCGCCGCGCCTTGGGGAACCAACACTATCGCGGCACCGTCGGCTCCCGTAAACGTCTGAACTCGGCTACCTATTCGGACCTCCGCGTATTTTCTTCCATGGGGTCTTTCTTCCACCCAGTTTTCTTCTCGAAGTCATGTAGGCCTAGGCGTTATCACCCCTTTATTAAAATTACGTGTGTCTGTCCGTCCATTTTAAACTCCGCCATCTTTACCATCAGCTCCGGCATCACTTGCCGAGAAACCGCAGGATCACTTGCCTCGACCGAAGTGGGGGCGCGAAGCGGCCCCCCGCGCTCTTGTTGATTTTTACAATATTAGTTCGTTTTCTTCGCAGCCGTTCAAAATGGGTTCTTCATTTTTCAAATTGTCTGGCTGGTTGATGATTTGCCGCAGGGCATTGATAGCCGGCGCCTGCACCGTATTCTTCGAAAAGATGTCTCGTTCCATGTGCTCACTCCACGTAACGCGCACCGTATGCTTGTTGGGTCTCTTGGACTTTGGGTGGCACTTTTCCGCCGTTTTGTCGAGCGCGGAGCTCCACCATCTGGGCGCCATCAATTATGGAGTGAGTGATAAAGAAGGATCTACTGTAAGTACTTGTACTGAGGCAACTGTCACGGTAATGGTGGGGTCCGTTGCATTGCCCAAAACGCAACTTGTAATGGTCACAATGCCTCCGGTTGCCTTCGTCAAGACTGTGACATGGCCTGGAAATTTCCGAAATGTTTTTTTCCTGCCAAAAAATTGTCAAAATGGGGTGGAAAAAAATCGCAAATCGGCCCCAGTGCTCCTCTTGTTAGCCCCAAAGTCTCAATTTGTATTGAAATCAAAGCCATCAGCATACATACAAGAGGGTCGGTTGCTCAATTCTCCACTGTCACGGCAAAATCCGGGCTGGTTGTTCAATACAACGAGGTACAAGTTTAAATATGTTATGAAGTGTCTGGCTGCGAGAGACTAGGCTGGTTGCGTTGCCCAAATTTTTTGATGGCGTCACGGTGGGTCGGCCGGTTGCCTCAGTACAAGTAATTACAGTATTTACCTATGTGAGGGATTCCAAACCTGGCCTGACCATGTGCTGTTAGTGGGCAGTGGAGATAAAATACCATATGCTTGAATTGTGCCTGGATATCCGTTCAAAGGACGAAGGCGCAGCCTTGTTAATGCGAGAGTGTAATCGGTACGAGACCGAAAGGAAAACGGAGTCCGAACTCAAAACCGTTTGACCAACCAAGGATTCCTTGCATGTTTCTCGTCATTGTAGGCGTTATTGATTATTCACAATATTAGTTCTTTTTCTTTCGCAAAGCGGTTCGAGGTGCGTTCCTCGAAAGCTTACTTTGAAGATTCAGCCATTTCGCACCATAAACAGTTCTCTACCATCTCCACCTGTCAAAGAGAGAACACGTGTTTATGGTCTGACTAGGGAGACTAATTTCGCACCAAATCCTGCCGAATTGGCGAAGGTGATGGGATCAAGGCTCGATCTTCTTCACGACGACTCTCGACGCCTGCACCGATTCATCCGGTCGTGGGCTCAGCGATACGGAACGGAGCATGTTGAATCCGCTTTCTGACACACTTCGGCTGTCTTGGGTCAGCAGACTTGCTTTCTTCCCCGCTGGTGGGAATGTTTGCAACGTGCGGCGGAATTTCAAATCAGGTTTGGGACGCTATCTAGACGACGTCGGCTGTCTTGGGTCAGCAGACTTGCTTTCTTCCCGCTGGTGGGAATGTTTTGCAACGTGCGGCGGAACTTCAAATCAGGTTTGGGACGCGATGTTGCGATTTTGGGGCCAGGAATTGGGTTAAGGCACACACCTGGCTCCTCGAGGCGTCAGACTTTTCTGCATCAATGCCTGAGACGTTCTTCACCACCGACTGTCAAATGCGAATCACAAGTTGGGTGCATGATATCATTCTGGAAGACTGGAATACGCAACCACAGGTCAGCAGAGCATCTTTTGTCATATATAGTGACTTCTCCTACCCTCTCCCCCGTATAACATTTTGTCGTCCGCGAAACATGCTCTTACGAACTCTAGGAATCGGACGCCTCTTGGCCACGGCTCTCGCCGTGGTGCCGTTCTCCACCGTAACTCTTGACTGTGCGCGTTTCATTTCACAATCTTCTTTCTGCCTGAACTGATGGGCACTCCAGATGGCACCTTCACCGGGCTCGCCAATGCTTCCACCGGCATCATCTACTTCCGTGGCGTGCGTTTCGCCGACCCACCGCTTGGAGACCTGCGCTGGCGGGCACCTGTATCGCCGCCATCGACGCATCTGGGTCACGTAAATGCTTCACAGGTGCTTCACCCATTATATTATCGTTTCAATTTGCTGGAAGTGACTTGAATCCTGCCAGTTCGGCCCGGCGTGCATCCCCACCTCCGCCAGCGACGCAGTCCTGGGAGCGACGAGCGAGGACTGTCTTTTCGGGAATGTGTGTACTCTAAATCTGTAAGGCCGAGGCTGTGGCGTCTTACGCTCGTGAATAGGTATTCATCCCAATTACCACGCAGCCCACAAGCAAGCTTCCGGTGCTGGTGTATTTCCACGGTACACATCTTCTCCCTGCTAATCGGATTACAAGTGTGTCTGATCTTCTTAATATAGGCGGCGGATTCGAAGCAGGGAGCGCCGTCGGCGCCCCGCCGGATGAGCTCATCCAAGGTTCGGCAAAGCCGTTCATCTTTGTCACTTTCCAGTATCGCCTCGGCCAGTTTGGGTTCCTAGGTGAGTGCCGTCGTTCTGCTAAATATCGTACTGTGGCTGACCAAATGACTTGTAGGAGGAAGCGAGGTCGCGCAGGATGGACTGGCGAATGCGGGATTATGGGATCAGGTGCGAGTTGTGCTCTGTACAATTTTGACTCATGAATAAATCTGTCCATCGCAGCGCGCCGCGCTGGAATGGGTCCAGCGGTACATTAGTTCATTCGGTGGTGATCCTGGGTGCGTTTTTTTTTCCGTATATCTCAGTGTTGTTCTCATTTGGGATGCAGACAAGTAACGATATGGGGGCAATCCGCGGGCGCGGGGCTCGACCATGTATCATGTACGTCTGTCTGTCCACGTCCCAGCTCCCTTGTTGCCTTGTTACATTGTTCCTCATTCTCCTTGAATCAATTTGAATACTCACTGAACGTGAACTTGGACTGCAGCTCATCGCCGAGGGCGGACAAGACAAGCGCCTCTTCCACCGCGTCATGGGCGACAGCCCACCTCTGCTCGCCATGCCTGCAAACACAGACGCGTTCGTCGAGAATCTATTCGCACAGTTCGCCGCCCTCGCGTGCGTCCACTCTTCCCTTCAATTATTCGTATCCGCATTCCCTCAATATTTCACAGAGGCTGCGGCGGCATCACGAACCCATTGTCCTGTCTTCGTGCCGCCCCGACCGATCGCCTCGCCCTCGGCGGCTTCTCAACGCTCGCGAACCGCATATCCGCGTTGTTCCCGCTCGGGCCCATTTTCGATGGGAAGTTCATAACGCAGCGCCCGGTCGAGGCGTTCAGGAACGGGCACTTCGTGAAGGTACCGGTGTTTTTCGGGTGAGTGACTTACCTTCCTACACGACACACGAAATTCTATATTTTGTCAGATCCAACACGAACGAAGGCACGCACTGGTCCGCCGAGTTGCACAACCCCGCCGCGAACACGTCCGAGCCGAACGCCACCGAGGACACGGTGTTTAACTTCCTCGCGGGGCAGTGGCCTGGTTTGACGCGTGCGACCTTCGCGCGCGCGACGGGCACGGCGCTGTATCCGCAGACAGACTTTGCGAATTTCAGCCTACAGGGACAGCAGTTGTATGGTGAGATGCGCTTCATATGTACTGCAATTTTGATTACGGGGACGTTCCGGGATGCGGGGCTGGATGCATTTGGGTATCAGTGCGTCCTCATTACTCCTCGTCTCCGGATGGTAGGCTGACCTTAACTGCTTCTGTAGCTGGGATAATCCGATATTGGGCTCGGACCATGCGGCGGAACTGCAGATGTTCTACAACCTTGCTGAGGTCTTCGACCCACTGGATGCAGAACTGGCGGTCGCGATGCGCGAGTATTGGACCAGCTTTGCGACAGATGGGGTGCCAAGGGCGAAGGGCTCACCTGTGTGGAAGGTGCGTTGCTGAGATGAAAGCTCCGCTCCCTTTCTGTCCCGCTGATTGATTCCTATAGACGGCTGGGACCAACGGCAGCCCGCGCATGCTGCTGCACCCTGGGCAGGTCGGGATGGAGGACGTGAACGAAGAATTGGAGGAGCGGTGTGCGTTCTGGCATAGCCGCGAGTTGATCGAGGAGTTGGATACGTGAAGAACAAGAACAGGAAGCTGATTCAATTAAAATGTAAAATGATATTTCCTGTGACCGAATTGGAGGAAGCTGTTGAATAGCAAGTATTGTGTGAGCGACAGTCTGGATGCAAACATTAATTGCTGGCGCATCAGCGGGGAAATCGACCAGAAGAATCTCTCGTTTGGTTTTAGGCTTTAGCGAGAATTCAACCTCAACCCAACCTCACCCAACGCGCTTTAGCAAATAATGCTCTCCAACAGAGCGTTGGAGCTGGATGATATGGGCCTGACCCGACAAGTACGCCACTGTGTACTCTGAACACTGTTACAAACGAGGAACCATGAAAACCTGTAGGAAAGCCGAAAGGCTGAAACACAGAAGAATCGGCCGATCAGGATCCTCCGGAGTAAAAGCCAAAACCTATGTACTCACCTTTGTGCCACAATCCTTAGATCAAATAGTATTGACTTTGCTTTCTTCATTGTCCGAGTTCTGGGAGAAGGAGCGGCGGTGATCATGAGTTGCCATTTTGAGGAAGTAGCATTTTGGACTGGAGCCTGTACACACATCCGCGTTGACCGAACTGATCGTCACGTCCCATTATTTGCATACTGACTGGATAATTCTAATGAACCCGGATTCTCGAGAATCCCTCCCTGTTTAGGCAATTTTTGAGAACTCCTACATTAACCGTTCTTTAACGATTACCTCGGCGTGTCATTGTACATGTTTGCGCGCATCCCCATCTGGGTTATCCCCTTCCTTCCGTTTCTCCCGTCGACCTCATATCTCGGCGTCAAAGTTCCTCTGCGCAGTCTCATTATTCGTTCTTCAACGAGATGGTAGAAAGGCTGTGCAATATCCTCAAATAATCTTACTATTTCGGACTGGGAACCTGGCCACCTTAGAGGTTTTGGCCTCTCAGCAGCCGTGGGGAGCGATTTCCCCAGTGACTATGAGCTTAAGATGACGGGCGCACATCCTGTGAACAAGTTGATCCCACTTCAGCGCGTTTTGGCCAAGTTTTGAGTACATGGCAAATTTATTTCCATCGGAGGTCCCGAAAAGGCAATGGACACGGAACCTGTTGTTGCCGGCTAAGTTGGTGTCCTTGTGGTATATAAATCTGTTCAAGGAATTGTAGACATTGAAATAGCCCATTGAACCTACAACAACTCTGGAACTAAGTGCTTCCAACGAGAGGTAAGAAAGGCGGGATCCAGGACGGTTTTAGCCAAAATAAGTTACAGGGAGGTTCTTAGGAGGTCAACAGACATACCTAGACCCGCTATTCCACTCCTGCATCATGGTTATGAGAACACAATGTTTAGACTTCGGTACCACCAAAATTTGGGTGAAATTCTGCACCAGACACATTGAGGGAGGTATTGGGCAAATAAAATTCGGGGATATATTCAGAATTGAACCTTCACCTATCGAGGCAGACTGTGCCAAGTGCTGGACTCAGAGTGTCAAAGGGTCATTTGATATAACGGTTGCTGTGTTGTGGTCCTCAAGATTGAATGGTGATTGTTTACGGGAATTTAAGACGGAAGGAGTGGGGAGATAGAGACCTTAGAGAGAAGCCTGTGATCAGGGAAGAAGAACGAGCCCCCGAAGTCGTAGATTGACAAAAAATTGGTGGAGAAAGGACTGGGATGGCCGCTGTCAGCAATGGCCTCTGGGTTGGCTAAACAGTGAGTAACCCGACAAGAACCCCAACCAGGATAAACCTGATAGACGCTAATAGCTCATGTGTTCCCTGAGCAGTACAACCAACCATACGGTGTCCTCCCTAGGAGACTGCATATCGTAGGTCGGGATGCAAGGCAGAACCCGGAACAAGTCGAAGAGGGTGTGATATCCACTCAGGTATAAAACCCAGGGTGTGGACGCAACCTGCAATACGATGGATAGGAAGCAGGACAGGGTGGAGACAATGCCTATGTCAAGCCAAGGTAGAAGCCTGAGATTAGGCGAGGTAGAATCTACTGTAGATGGAGATTCTACTGAGCTTATATAGGCTTCAAATAAATTAAAAGTGATTGCGGTTGGTCGTGATCAGTGCCTGTACCGCAGCATTAAGGAGTGTTAATGCTGATACTCCTGGACTCCTCTGTGTCCGTTTCCATAGCGTCGGAGAGGACTTAGGAGACCCAATGTTCGGGTTTCCTAGTCCTTAATGTGTCACAATTTGAGTGTGTTTCTTCTGAAACATGTGACCGCGCCTCGCATGTGACAACACCATCAGCCTGCCTCCTGACAATTACCGAAGCGACAATCAAGGAAGTCACCGAAGACTCGGGTTAGTTAATTATAAACGGACAATTGGTTGGTACGATCACTAGAACACATGCCATACACATGAATAGTTATATTTACATGGACGCATTACATATGTTAGGTATTTACTGATAGCCTTGCAGACTACAGCATGTTCTTGGTAAGAACACACTTGTTACAGATGGAAGCAGCACATAGACATTTCATTTAGTTTATATATAGTAGCATAGCATTACTTATGAACATTTACCATGCTGAAGCCTTATGCTCGGATCATAGCTGCTACTTATCAGGAAGGTAGTTCATATGGTTTGATTAGATACAACAAACAGTATATAGTCATAGCCTAGTTGTAGTTTATTCTGTACCTCTCCTAGTGTTTTATTCAACTTCATTGACGAACAGTTAATACCTTGCACCCCCCAATCCCTTGTCATCATACCGACTTGTGGATGCTCGGGTGTTTGTCATTGTAACATAATGTCATCATCTCCAGTGGTTCAAACCCCGATCGGTTTGCAACCAGTCATGCACTTCGTGTATGCCTCTGTGTCAGCTGTGATGTGTCCAGGGGCTAGGATTTGTATGTACAGGTTCTGTTATGTCCATACCTTTCCGGAAGCATCCGGTTAATCTGGACGCTTTGTCCATCCGGTTCATTTAACCGAACCGAAAACTTCTGGTTGGTTACTTCCAATCATCCGGACGTGTCATCCGTGCTCCGGGCACACGTCAGATCAACATGCTGATGCATCCGGCTTTGCCCGTGATGCACGCCCTTGGGGTTTTACGCAATGAAGGATTACTGAGTGTTTCCCCACGTTTGACCATATGACTTATGCACACATGCTTTCCTCTTATTATCTTTATTGTTCTCAACAAGTACTTATTGTCTTTACCTTACTTCTCGCTACATTTGGATTATCTCCGTACTTAGTATAAATACAGTTATTACTCTGCATGTATCCTCAGTTGATAATTAACGTGCTTTGCTTCCGCATCGCTCCGTCGTCTGTCTCCTACCTTCTTTCTACCTCGACGCCAAGTTAGTCGGTGTACCCACACACTTCGTGGTATCACTTTACATCCGGACCAATCTGTCCGGCCCTATTCATCAACCACCTGGTAATCCGGCCGAGCTTGCTTAAATCCGGCCGGTTATTTGGAATCCGCCCGACACGGATATAACAGGTTCCTAGTCCCTAACGTCTTCTGTATCCTGTGGCGCAGACCTCCCTGTGTCTGCAGCTTTAGAATCCGTGGTTGGGTTTCAACAGTGAGAAGGTCACGTGGTGGTGTCATGAGAGTTCCGTACCGCTAAGACATGTCTGTATCCGTACAGACATGTCACACGAAAAATAGAACCCAGGTGATTCATGACAGCTGCTCAGAGATAAGAAATTGATGTTCTCGCCATGCGGCCCGACATCAACCAAGCCACTGCTTAACAACAATCCATCACTTTCGGCTGAAAATTGGTATGGATGGGTGACATAGGTTGTATTCCACCCCCCCAGTACAAAGGCAGATACTCCAGTATATAGGCTTATAATTGACAAGTGGCCAGGTTCCTGGTCTGGCCAGGTAGGCAGTCCGTGATAGTACTCCTTTGGTCTTGCTTTGATTTTCCTGCATGCTCTTCAGTCGCTTTTTAAACGGCTTGAAGGCTTCATCTCACGGTGGCCGACCTCTTGATCACCTGACTGCCCAAGGTTAACTGCTCTTTAACAAGATGGTGGAAATCCTGTGCTTTTTCCCCTTATATCCTTGCTCCTTCGTTGTTTCTCTGCCAATGCCATTCTGGCCTCTTGCCATCTTTATCTCCTTTTGTCCATGGGATGTTTCCACACTTTTGAACCCATGATGATGTGCAGGGTGGAACACCCGGCCTGTAGGTTCGTATTTGGGTCGGTGATCCGTGTAGCGGTAGAATGAATGATTCGGAATAATTATTGGATCGAGTCTCGGGCCGTAGAGTGCGAAAAGGGCGAGAAAATAGAATAAAAGAGTGCGAAAATGTCGTGTGAAGAAGGTGGCGTTGTGAGGCGAGTTTCGATGGGTTTGGGTGGCTAAAGAGCCCACTGGCGACGTTCCAGAGAGGAGGGGGCGAGGAGCTTGGTGCTGCCTCTGGGCGTTTGCCCTACACTGGCCGCTGGTGTTGTAGTACGAGGCTGAAAAGTCGTGATGTGGCATTGTTTATCTACAAACAAATGCTGTAACTGAGGATAAAAATAAAGTACTGCAAAGTCGAAACCAGCGTGTGGAAAGAGTTCCACACACCGGCCGTCCGACCCTGCAACAATGAATGACACACTTCATTTCGGCTCCGTCCGAACTGCGCTGCAACCTTGAACAACCCCCATTTGAATCATTGAGCAGTCAAAACAAGTCTTGTTAATCAACGGCTGTCCAGAGAATACTAAATTTGACCAACCACAACATTCTCACTGCAGCACATGTGTGTCATACTAGTACTGCAGCCACGTAGGAAATTTTTATATAAACCGGCAAGTATTCACTGTTGCATTTCACCTCTTTCCACTTTCCGCTCACTTGTGGCTCATCCCTCAATATGTTTTCCCACTGCTACACAACCTCTGCCACACTGGATAATGAAATATGCTCTCTTCCAAGCTCTAATTCCTTCTCTCAATTATACCGAACCCTGATCATCTTCAACAATGTCTGGTATTGTTCGCACCGCTTAACAACTTAAGATTGGACCCAAAATGGAGCTCTGTTCTGTTTATTGTTCACCATCCGGACTTTTTTGCTCCATTGCACAAAGGCTCTTTGTCTTCTTCGGTGCACCCAACTGCCACGATTCCTGGCCCCCAAACCCCCAGCCCGTGTTCGAGGACAAGCTTTCTGAACATCCAAATTCTGGTGTATCGGTGAATGATGTGCTCTGAACTAAACCCAAACAACCCACTTATCACCCAAATACAACCCAAGTCTTTCCGAAATAAGCAGTGACACCTACGGAAATAAGACAGGGATCGGAAATAGGCTGATCAGAGAGCACAAGAGCCGAGATTCAGATGAGTGATAGTCCCTTTACAGGTCCTTACGAGGTTGAAGGGAAGGTATGTGTTTCCCTTAGGAAGATGAACCTTCACTACAAGATATCACCAGGAATTGGCCTGAGCAATAATTGAGTGGTGGAAATAAGATGTTTAAAAGCTTCGCAGCTTATGAGACAGCAGGTATTGAGATGGTGGTGGTGGCGATGTCCAACGACATACAGGAGACCTCAGGGAGGTTGATGATAAATCCAGACGATAGAAGCTCCAAAAGCTTAATTCCCGGATGGCTGAGACAATAGACGATAGACAATGTTCAATGACGATGACAATAGATGATGACGATGACAATAAACAATTCAATTTCCAGACACTAGGTAGCCTCAATCATGTCCAAGATGTTTCCAATAACCTATTCCTTATTCCAACTCAGGTTTCCCAATGTTAAAGTCCAATGACGATTGTCATGAACCGTCTTTTCATTTTACTTCCAGAACCCGAACAACCCGAACAACCCGATCATTGATCAGATCAAACTATCTGATCAATCGAACTTGGATACCGTTTTAGGATCCCAAACGGTTATGATCGGTTTCCCGACCTTCGGGTTCCCGATCACCCCTCTATGTTCCTATACCCCTTCATTTACTTCGCATTAATCTTGTCCGTTGTCATTGGACACTGTACCTTAATTTACAAACCCCTAGGGACTTTAGTATATAAACCGTAGTTATTCTCCTGTACTTTACACTATTCCAGTCTAAACTCCAGGCTTATTCATTTGGAACTCTTCGTGCTTCAGTCGCCCTCGTCACCTCAGAACCCGGAATCTGCTCTGTGCTGACAAAAGAATAGTGTCTCTACACGGCGTACCCGACTGGACGTAACACGATGAGCACCGAATATGTGCTCCCCTCGATGGAGAGCTTTGGCGCCCTAAACGGCAAGGAGAGGGACAGCGTCCTGCTGCAGGCCCTACAACACGCAGGAGGGCAATTCAGAGTGATGCAGGAGGAACTGGGGAACCTGCGCGGAGAGAATTGTCTGCTCTGCGAGGACAATGTCCATTCGCAACAACTCTTGCGCGATGCCCTCGTCGCCTTGGGAAGAGCCTCTACGGGAGGGCCCAGGGAGACTAAACAGGTGAAGACGGCCCGTGTTGCCGCCCCTACCCCGTTTAAAGGAGACTCCGAATTGGTGGACTCCTATCTGGCGGAGTGCTGGTTGCACTTCCTGGACAACCCGACGTACGAGCGGGACAGCGCGAAGATCGCCTTCGTCCTGTCCTACATGAAGGAAGGATCAGCAGCGGCATGGGCCAACAACGTTGTGCAGGCCATGCGCAACCCGAGGGACCCCGATACCCCGCTGTATTGGAGTTACGAGGTCTTCGAGAAGAACCTCATTGATGCCTTTAAAGGAGGGGCACAGGTGGAAATCGCGCAGGCTAAAATCGAGAAGCTGCGCCAGGGTGCGGGAACGGCCACAGAGTACTTCACGCTCCTGGACACATACAACAACACCGCGGGTTACGACGAAACCACGCTTATCCGTCTCCTCAAGCAGGGGATCCTGAAGCCGGTTCTGCAGTCCGTCTACGGACAAACCGCACTACCGATCATCTATGCCGACTGGAAGGTGGCGGTCATCAAGCACGACGGGTTGCGTCGCACCTTCCACGTTATGGATGGCGCGCTTCGCGATCGTCCCATCACGGTGCCTAAGGTGCAACAGAACCAGAACCCAGGGAACTTCTTTTGCAGGAATGAGCAGCGCACTCCAACGAATCCCCTGCGGCCGTCGTTCCGCCCCCGGTCGTCACTAGCGGGGGACATAGACGGGACGGTCAGCAAGAAGCCGGTTCCCCGATGCTACCAGTGCGGAGAAGTCGGGCACATGGCCCGTAACTGCACTACCCGAGGACCCACCAACCCACAATTCCGAGCTTTGATCTCGGAAATGATGGAGGAACACCTCGGGAAGGAGGATTTTCCCGAAGAATCTGAGTGAAGACTGTGCCCTCGGATTCTCGTATACCCCCCCACCTGTAACGACTTCGAACAATTCATTCTCTGTTTTGACTATTGAAGAACCCGGTGTGGGGGAAGACACAGTGGAGATGGAAGGAGAGGGAGCGAGGACTCCCTCTGAGTTTGAGAAGAGTGAGGGAGCCGTTTCTCCCTCTGACTCTAAGCGAAGGGGCAAGAAACCCCGGAAGCCTGAGCGGGGAGAAAGCGGAATGGCGCAGACTCCCCCTTGGAAGCGCGCGTCGGGTTGCAACCCGAGCGCGGGCACAAGAATGGAAGGCGCGGGAGATTATTACCAAGTGGACTCACCCGGCCAGAATACAAGAGGTGGACGACGAGATGGTGGAAGAAATCCGGACGGCTTACTTCCCTGACGCCCTGGGCATACTGGACAACTTGAAAGAGCCACCACAGTATATCCGGGCCACTGGGAACTCCATGATGGTTCCAATGACCCTTGAAGGGCTGAATAACCTTAAAGGTTATACAGTGGTCGGGTTACTGGACAGTGGGGCTACCAACAGATTCATAAGCCAGCGGTTCGTCAACGAGCACGGAATCGAAGTGGAACCCCTAGCCGTAGCAGTCCGGTTTACAACGCAGACGGTTCCCTCAACAAAGGAGGACGCATCACCCACGTTGCGCGCATGCGTCTCCGAATGCAGGACCATGCCGAAATATTCTCGTTTGCGGTAACGGATACTGGGAAGAGCGATGTCATCATCGGGTTCAATTGGTTGAAACAACACAACCCGGAGATCGACTGGCAGAAACAAACCATTCGTTTCTCCAGGTGTCCTGCCGCTTGCAAACGAGCCCGCTTATGGGAGGAGTGGGAGGAGGAGGACAACGCCAACGTAGGAGAGGGAGACCGCATCTTTGTCACGAAGATGTATCCCAAAGACGTTCTGAACACCCGGGATGCCGAACACCTCCGCGCTATGGGTAGCGTGGCTACTAAGCTGGCGGCCGCTGCTCACGAGGCCAAGGGGGCTAAGACGCTGGAAGAGAGCGTCCCTGCTCATTATCTGGAGGAATTTCGAGGGATCTTCGAGAAAAAGGACTTCAATAAACTACCGGAACAGCGAAAGTGGGACCACGCAATAGAGTTGAAACCCGGCGCAGAACCCGTAAAGGGGCGGAGTATTCCCTTGTCCGTCCCAGAACAGGCGGAATTGGACGCGTTCATTAAAGAACATGTGGAAACCGGCCGTATTCGCCCCTCGAAATCGCCATGGGCCTCTCCTTTCTTCTTTGTGAAGAAGAAGGATGGGAAACTACGGCCTGTTCAGGACTATCGGAAGTTGAACTCCCTTACCATCAAGAACCGGTACCCTCTTCCGTTGATCTCGGAGATCATGCACATGCTCCGTAAGGCAACCTGGTTCACTAAATTGGACGTTCGATGGGGATACAACAATATCCGGATCAAGGAAGGAGATGAAGAGAAAGCCGCGTTCGTCACAAGCCGAGGGTTGTGGGAACCGTTGGTTATGTTCTTCGGCCTTACGAATTCGCCGGCCACCTTCCAATCCATGATGAACGACATCTTTGCGGATCTTATTGCGGAAGGACGGGTTATTGTTTATCTGGACGATATTCTCATCTATTCGGAACATCTGGAAGAACACCGCTCCACAGTCAAGGAGGTCTTGCGGATTCTTCAGGAAAACAAGTTGTTCCTGAAACCCGAGAAATGCGAGTTCGAACAGAGAGAGGTCGAATACCTGGGCATCATCGTCGGCGATGGGAAAATTCGGATGGATCCCATAAAAGTCGAGGGCGTTCGACAATGGGCAACCCCGAGGAATGTCAAAGACGTACAAAGCTTCCTCGGGTTCCTCAACTTCTACCGACACTTCATCAAAGGATTCGGGGATTACGCGAAGCTGTTAACTCGTCTTACCCGGAAAGATTACAAGTGGAGGTGGGGAGAACTGGAAAAGAACGTGTTCGACCAATTAATATTGGCCGTAACTTCGGAACCCGTGCTGCATTTTCCAACGGACGATGGGGAATGGCGGGTGGAGGCGGATTCCTCGGATTACGCCACAGGGGCCTGCTTGACGCAGTGCCAGGACGGGGTGTGGGTTCCGATTGTGTTCATGTCCAAGGGACTAAACGACACCGAGCGGAACTACGACATCCACGACAAGGAAATGTTGGCGATCATGCGGGCCCTTTACGAATGGCGACACTATCTACAGGGCAGTCAGCTGAAATTCGAGATCTGGACCGACCACAAGAATCTGGAGTACTTCACCACGACGAAGAAACTCAATAGACGACAGGCTCGGTGGTCTTTGGAACTCAGCGAATACGACTTCGTGCTCATTCATAAACCCGGGAAACAACACGCGAAAACCGACGCGCTTTTGAGGCGAAGCGGTCATGAGAAGGGGGCGCAGGATAATTCGAATCTTGTGCTACTGCCGGAACAGTACTTCCGGAGGATGGATGGGGAGGAATTTTTGAAAGCCATGCCGGCGGTCTTGGACGACACGGTGGGCGATCAGTTCATGGAGGACATCAAGGGTGGGAAAGCTGATTAGGAAGATGTGGTGAAGAAAGCGCTAGAAGAAAGGCTGAGGGCTGGGAAGAACACAAGGACGGGTTCGTAACCCGGTATCGAACCGTATATGTTCCCCCGACTGGAGATCTACGACACCGGATTCTACGAGCACACCATGACGACTACATTTCCGGACATCCGGGACAATTCCGAACGGCGGAATTAATAACCCGGAACTACTACTGGCCCTCTCTGCTATCGGACGCTAAACGATATGTCTCGGCTTGTCCCGTGTGTCAGAGGACGAAGCTCTTTCCCTCTAAGCTCCGAGGACCACTACACCCCAATGCGGTTCCGGAAAGGGTTTGGCAGAACGTTTCTGTGGACCTAATCACCAAACTACCCGTCAGTAATGGGTACGACTCTATCACGGTGATCGTGGATCGACTAGGGAAAGGAATCCGGGTGGTGCCTTGCACCGAGCACCTGGGAGGAGAAGGGATGGCGCGCATTTACCGCGACCATGTGTGGAAAGACTTCGGGTTGCCCGAGGTGGTGATTAGCGACCGTGGGACGCAGTTCGTGGGACACTTCATGCGGGATCTGTTGAAGCTCCTTGGCATAAAGTCGAACGCCTCGACGGCCTATCACCCGCAAACCGATGGACAAAACCGAACGAGTCAACCAGAACATCGAGCAATACCTTCGGGTTTTCACCAACTTCCTGCAGGACGACTGGGCGGATTGGTTGACTCTGGCGGAATTCAACCACAACGACCAGGTTAGCAAGACTACGGGTTTCAGCCCCTTCTTCGTGACCATGGGGTTCCACCCGCGGAAGGGGATGGAACCACGTCTTAAAGTACCGACCGAGGACGCGACGAAATTTGCAACCCGGATGTCGAAGGTCCGAGAGGAAGCGGGAGCTGCCATGCAGCGCAGGAGACGATGAAAAGGTTCTACGATGCCAAACGGCAGGCAGACCCCGACTACAAACCCGGCGATAAGGTGTACCTCTCTGGAGCAAATTTGGTCACACATCGCCCGACGAAGAAGTTCGAAGCCCGGCGCTATGGTCCTTTCACGGTCGTCCGTAAAGTGGGAGCCATCTCCTATGAGCTTAAACTTCCCGACTCCTGGAAGGTTCATCCAGTCTTCAACACTGTATTCCTTCGACCCTGGGTTCCACCAGTGGCGGCTCATCAGCATCATGACGATCCCCCTCCGCCTGACGTGGTGGACGGGGTTGATCTCTATGAGATTGCCGAGGTACTGAAGATACGCCTCAACAAAAAGCGGAAACACTTGCAATACCTGATTCGACGGGAGGGTTATGGACCCGAGGATAATACCTGGGAGCCCTTGGAACACTTGGGGATTCTACCGAATGTCTTGAAGACTTCTACGAGAAGTACCCGGCGGCTCTAAGAGAGACCGCACACGGACGGAAGTGGGTCATCACGGGCCAGGACCTGTGGAACAAGAAGCGGTGTCGATCGTGAAACCTGAGGTGGGTTTCACCTAGAGGGGGGGTAATGTCATGAACCGTCTTTTCATTTTACTTCCAGAATCCGAACAACCCGAACAACCCGATCATTGATCAGATCAACTATCTGATCAATCGAACTTGGATACCGTTTTAGGATCCCAAACGGTTATGATCGGTTTCCCGACCTTCGGGTTCCCGATCACCCCTCTACGTTCCTATACCCCTTCATTTACTTCGTATTAATCTTGTCCGTTGTCATTGGACACTGTACCTTAATTTACAAACCCCTAGGGACTTTAGTATATAAACCGTAGTTATTCTCCTGTACTTTACACTATTCTAGTCTAAACTCCAGGCTTATTCATTTGGAACTCTTCGTGCTTCAGTCGCCCTCGTCACCTCAGAACCCGGAATCTGCTCTGTGCTGACAACGATACACACTGCACCATCCCCAGAAATAGCCCAATTGCAAGTGTTCAGCCTACTAATACACGGGTGATTCTGTACTCTACTTGAAACAATGTCCTGACTACTTATACAAACCCCAAAATCATATGCAAGTCCATAAACAAAACAGAAATTAGTAAAATTGCCCGAGTTCCCCCTTCCACAGCCGTTTATCCGTCGGAAGGGCTCCTGCGAGTGTATTGCCATTGGCCAGCATACAGGATGATCGTGATGTCTGACCGTGCAGTGTTGGTCATCCTAGGGGTTTGAAACCCTCAGTCTCTTGGCTGACTGATACCAAGTTGTTTGTCCTATTTCACATTGTGCCTGGTCCTCTCCCGTCGTCGCTGACCATCGGGTTGTGTTCCCCTGGCTGTCACGTACCGTGACTTTCAAGCCCCTTTTTTCGGCTCCCTCAGACTCCGATTATCTCCAACACACAGCCTTTCTGCAATACTGTTGTTTCCATTGGTTCGTACTGCATTTGACTCATACTTATGCCTATGCTATGTTTTGACTCATTTCATCACGGGAGTCTCGGACCTCCAATGATCTCCGAGTCATACTGATTTACTTTGATTCATTATGACTCAATCCATCACGGACCCACTCGGAACTCCGAAACTCCGGTACTTACATTATATCCCCGCTAATACTTTACTCTCCTATAAATACGAGCCATGTCCATAGTTAAACTTCAGTTTGAATATCGACCTAGTTCTGCCCTATACTCTTCCTCTCGGACTTCCGTCCTCCTCCGAGTCTCTCTCTGAAATCGGGCACTAGGCGTAGAGAAAGGCACAAGCACACGAGCTGAAGCCAAGCCCCTTCCCTTCCAGTATACGGGTTCGGTATTCCATTCGGATTCCGACATTCCCTCTATATCTCAGCCTTTTCGTCTTGCTTATACGCACTTCACCTCTCAGGCGTATCTCGGACCTCCATCGGATCCTGATCGGGAACCGGTACTTGACACTGGCCTCCAGCTCCTCATAGATACCCCCCTTAGTGAGACTCGTCCCAGAAAGGGTTCTTATTTCCCCAACTCCGCTTGCTCGGAATAAGAACAATCTCATCAGATCGCCTTAGCCGACCTTTGCTTATCCCGGAACCTTGTTGGAATGTACATCCCCAGACCTTGACGTCTATCACATGGAAGGTGGGTGCATGGCCTATTGGTGCAGAAATAAGACTATTCCCGCATACCCTTGTCATTAGTACCTCCAGCTTACTCCATCATGCGGGAATAAGTCCAGAAATAGTCCCTTGAGAGGTTTGTGGGCTACACATTCCTCTACAGTTTTTGAGGCGAGCACTGCCGGTCTGCAGGGTAGTTCCTTACCCCTTGTACCCGTTACTCTGTGATCACATCCCAACTGGCTATACCAAGACTGTATACTAGTCCTTATAAATAAGCCTATACTGTAATCAGACTATTCCTGAAACGTGCAAAATATGCGGTGTTTAGGTATAGTCAGATTCCAGACAGTTCATCGGGGTGTATGATGTGTCTCAACATTGATTTCCTCGCAAAATATTCAACCACAAACCACTTTTGCCCCCCAGGACAAATGCACAATGTAGGGCACTTCATCAGATTTCATCGCTCACCTCTCCACTTCTCCTTTGGGAGATCCAGCTGTGCTGTGTATTATCTGGGTATGCTATCCAGAATCTTCCTTTACAAACTCACTCACTCAACATAGGCAACCGGTCCCATCAACCTTGCCAGCATGCAGCACATGCATGACATCTATTTCAGCATTTCCCTCCCCACAATTATCAGGCTACTGCTGGGGTTCGGTTGTCCTTTATTCAACATGCGTGTGAGGAAATTACTTGACCATTCACCTCTGTTCATTATCTTCACCATATGTCTGTAATATTTCTCTGCTATGTCATTGGTATTATCTCGACGACTCACGAGCAAAAGCTCTGAGAGCATCACCCACACAAGTTCTTTCGTTTTGAGTTCCAATGTGATTCCAGACCTTACCTGATTCCCCATCTGCCGGAGCGAAGCAAGGCTTCTCTTGTTTCTCTATTGTGAAACCTCTCTCGGCAATCACTTCAATCAGTCGGCCATCAAAGGTTCTGCGGATCGCTAGAACCCCCCACTCCAGATGCTCCCATTCGGGTCTACGAAATCGATGCGCATCCACGCAAGCATCCCAAACCACAGGTTTACATAGAGCCATTAACTGATAAACATCCCGGTAAGTTGGCTTCCGCTGTCATGGTTCGAAATCCATCAATTTACTCAAAATTGAAGGAAGTACACAAAATTGATAAACATTGGGTGTTGGCGCAGGGCTTGATGGAAAGACCCGCATCCTAACATAGGACAAATTTCTGAGCAGCCGCTGACACACACTTGACACAGACTCAACAAGAAATTGGCCTCTCGGCATTACTCGGCAGTGTGTCCAGCATGATATCGGCATCAAAGGGTTTCTCGTTAATCCCGGTTTCCCAATAAGACGCGGGGGAACCGGGTTTCCCATTAGAATTATCCTTTGTAACTGTATAACGGGTCGGATTGCCGAGATGGAGGTACGGTAATATACATATTACTGTGTTACTCTCAGCTGCAGATCAAAACACCAGCTCTAGAACCCCTGGATTTGCTCTCTCACATAAGCAATCACCTCATCCTCTTGCGCGCGATCCGATGCGCGCGGGTCGACCTTGCCGATCATGCCCCATGGGACGAGGTACTAGAGCGCAAATTGCATTAGCAGGATAACAGAGGATGGCGAAGAAGCTAATCAGACCTTCCCCTGAACCTCATCTTCCTCCGGAATCGTCGCGCCCCATAGCTGTGTGTACGCGCCCATTCTACCGTGTTCGTTAATTTATGACAAGAACAAGGAGAGATACAGAATTCGAAAGAAAGAAGGCGTAACTCGAACTCGAGACCGAAAGAAAACAGAAGTTAGGAAAGCACAAGCTCGTTCTGAACATTGAGAAGAAAGAAACGAAAGACAGAGCACGCACGGAGCAGGATACGCAAACAGATTCCCTGCGACCTGCAGGAGTGTTCCACCGTGTCTGGATGTCAGTTTCGTCAGCGTGAACGCCTCTTTTCGCGATTTGGACACAGAGGGGGAGCGAGGGAATTGGGGTAAACGGGGGTGTGAGTAGTTTGGGCAGAGGCAGGTGAGTCGAGCTTAAAATGCAGCACACACCTCCCCAACTCGGTCTTGATCCCTCCGGGATGCAGCGAAAATGAGACGATCTTGTCGCCGTGTGCACGGGCGAAGTAGTTCGCCACGAGGATGTTTCCGAGTTTGCTCTCGCCGTAGAGGCGCCTGCCGCACGATGTTTTAGTATGGATTTATCAGATACGCATTGAACCAACGGATTGGAGAGGGTAGGAAGGGAAACAAAGATATGTTGGATATGTATTGGAGTCGGGTGGGTAGGCAAAGAGTTGAGGCAAAGAGTTGAGTCGAGATACGTGGATTGTAGTGTCAGGATGCGAGTAGGGAGCACGAATGCATAAGGAATGGAAGAGGATAAAACGAAAACAAGAGACGCACCACGGTCCCATGGTATTCCCGGCCTTCTTCACCCACGCATCGCGCTCCGGCCCACCTTTGAGGCTGACAAGTTCGAAGCCCCGCCCAGGCGCGAACTGGTGTCCTATCGAGGAAGTGTGCATGATGCGCGCGCGCGTGCCGGTTTCGGCGTGTGTTTTGAGGAGGACAGGAAGCTGAATGAACGTGATAATTGATGCGTGCATTGGGTTAGATGCATCAATGCGCATACCAGAAGTTCCGTAAAGAAGAAGTGTCCAATGCAGTTGGTGCCGAATTCTGCCGACAAATGAGTTAACTAATTTGGTATCCGAAGAATCACAGACGGAGGTCATGTCCCTGCGCTGTGAGCATCTCCGGCGGCGAGATCATTACGCCGCTGAATTTCAATCAGTATCGTGTAGGGAAATAATCCAACTCTGACTGTTGACGTACCCGTTGTTGAACAGCAAATCCAGTCTGCTCTCTAGCGCCAAAAACCCCTCCGCTGCTTTCCGGACACTCGACAGGTCGGCGAGATCAAGCTTCAGGAAAATCGCCTTCTTGCCCTTTGTTTCCTCTTCAAGACGCTTTATGGCCGCAGCTGCTTTGTCCGGTGACCGCGCGGCGAGGTACACTTTGGCGTTCTTGAGAAGCAGCTGTTTCACGGTGTGGTATCCGATACCGGTGTTACCTCCGGTAACGAGTGCAATCTGGTAGACTTTCAGGGATGTAAGGAACGAAGCGGGAGAGACTAGGTACCTTCCCGGACAGATCTGGCATATCCCGTTCGGGGAGAAACTTTGGGGGAAACAGGTGCGCCGCGATAGATGCCATTAGTCCGTGGATGGGTGTAGGTGAAGAGACAGAAGCAGGTGTCCCAGCGCAAAGAATCGGATGAATGTAGCGAGAGGCCACGCAACCGTGTCGGCCGGCAGGCCGCATATGACGCTCGGCACTTTTTGACGATTTGCACTGTGAAAATCACGTGGGCCAGGCCGCCAAGCTGTTACCCCTGAATCGGTGAATGGCCCGAGATGGAGATTGAGGATACATTATGAAATTTTAAATGTTCGGAACCCAATATCTATGTCCAGTCAGAAACATCGAAACATTAACCCAACCATCCCGTAAAGCCTTAGTGAACATGCTGTGTCCTCGCTCCTCGCCGCTTTCGCTGAGATTTTGTTTATTGTGCCTGGTTTTCTGGCGAGGCCTTGTTAGCGATGATAGTTTGGTAACTGGCTTAGCTGCCGACCAGAGGACCGCAGACTTTTTGATGTGCGTGTGAGTCTTGTCCCTAAAATGGACACTCAACGCCGTCACCTGGTATATCGACCCAATCGGGCACTACCATCAAAATCTTCCGCTGTGTCTTCCTTTGAGCCCGAGACAGAGCAACGATGAGAGTTCCCAGCTATTCCTGTACCATATCGTGTTTCATTTGCAAATATAAAATCGCTGGCCTGATTTCTCCGAGATAATCAAATCGCGATAATAGTGAATGACGAAAACGTGATCCACCCAGAGGATCATGTTCCGCTCGAAGCGACCGAAATTCGAATGGAGACGCAATGATGTCATGACGTAAAGTTGCTTAGTGGGGATCGCCTTCAAAATGGCCACTCCCTGCCACTCCCCCCTAGACTCGTAAAACCAGTTGGTCCCAAGCTTCGCGTCACGCAATCACAGCCATATAAGCACACGGAGATATCAAGAAGATCAAAAATTCGAACAATTAGGAGGCAAGCTTGGGTACCGACTGGGCATGTCGCGTGTTTTGGTGGGCCCGTCAAATGAAGGGTGCGGACTTGAAAACGTCGAAAAGTGCCCAAAATCCTCCGGAAGTTTCTTACTTGAGGATGGATTATTTGGATTCTCTATCAATAGGTCTAGACATGTTTTTCGGGTGAATAGGAACATGGTTTCCTCTAAATTTTGCACAATGAGGAGGGGGGACAATATGCAACTATGTTGGCATGCTAAAACTGAGCCATCCTGTGGTTTCCCGCCCCGGAGTTGAAGAATTTGGCTTGAGATGCGTCGCGCGATGTGGCTGTGCAATGCCATCAATTCCATTCATGAATCATCTCGCGCTCGTTCGCGCGCCGCTGGCCGTTCTTGCCATTAAAAAAGCCTCATACACTACTATGTAAGTCTCATACACCACTAGCCCGTCTATCAATTATCCTAAGTTTCCGGCCCACTCACTCGCTCTGCAAGTCATTATGCTGGTTGGGCCCGCACTGCGCCTAATTGAACTTCAACACTACCTAAATTTTGGAAAACCTTGCAGAACGATACTCTAAGCTTCCAGTGATTAATCTGGCCCTCAGATATCTTCAACGGCTCGACGGCGTATGCATGGACAGCATCCAATTGATGAATAAACACAGCCACATTGGGAAGACGGCGACGAAACTCGTTAATTTTGCACGATAAATGCCCCGAATTATTCGTTCTAGCATGGCAGCATACTTATATACTATCCCCCCTTGTAATTGGCCAAAACTCGATCTAATATATGGGTTTATTCACCTGGAAAAACAAGTTGGAACTCATTGATAGAGAATCAAAAATCATCCATATCACCTGTTGTGCCCACAAAATGATGTAAACTAACGTGCACCAAAGATGGCAGGTGCACGTTAAGATACGCGCATTTCGGTCATCCACCGTGCACACCTCAAATACAGTCAAAACCGTCCCTTATCTGGTCTGTTATCTACAAGATCTCATGAATATATATTTTATCTACGCATCACGGCCGTCCTCTGCCATCACTGACGGCGCGCCATCAAGTGTCAAGACCGCGCCATCAACCGCCATCAATGGTCTTGACAGCGGCGCCGCCTTCAAGCACAACTCACTCGGAAATGCACGGAAATTCTTAGAAAAATTCCACGACCTTCCCCTTTATATTAGAAAAATATACATCCTTTGAATCAAATCGATATACCAGATATACCGCTGGTGCAAATAAAATCCTACCCCGCCCCCGCAGCAGCCTCTGCATCATGCGTGATACGCACAATGTTCTTGAAAGCCTCGACAATTGCGTCCATGTCGTCGCCCTCCTCCTCCTCCTCCTCCTCCCCATCGTTCTCGGGCGTGTGCGCGCCAACGGCATCCAGCATTTCCACGTCAACTCCAGCGCGCTGTTCGGAGGTATCAGTGGGAACACGCCTCTCGCTGGAGACGACAGCGATGCGGTGAAACCTGGCTCCTTTGCCAGCTTGTTAAGCCGCCGCCTGTGCAAGTTGTCGAAGCACCTGTACTCCAGGCGATGGGCACGGACTTGGTGCGCGAGCGCAGCATTCCCTTCCGTTCGTAGACGCCCCTCATGGTAGATGAGAAACTCCCGCTCATCTGCCATGTACATGAGGAGGCGAGGGATCTCGAGGTTCAGTCTCTCGATCTCCTCATCCGCACACAGCATCTTATAATGCTGATCCATTGCCACCCGTCCTGCAGGGTGGGCCCACGGCTCGTTATGGATGTCCTCCCGTCCCTCGCGCAGGAGGTCGAACTCCGCCAAGAAGGCGTACTCTACGACCTTCTCCCAGGCGAGGTTGGGTTTGGGCGGGTCCATGGCTGTCAGCAACGGCCCTTAGGTCAGCTGGACCACGTCCACGCCAGACACAACAGCAGCCATCCCTAGGTGTTGAGAGAGAATCCGTCACCGCTCGAATAGCGCATGACCGTACATCGAGGATCCAAGGGGAGGATGTGGGCCAACCGGGCCAACATCCATAGGTGGTGAGCAACCCGTGCTGAAGAACCCGAAGATATTGCAGTGAGAGTACTGCAACTATGCACCAGACCCTAGTGCGAAGAACCCGCTCCGGGTGTCTCGAATAGGGGCTTCGGGTTCTGGATAGGGGGTTGGGGTTGCGTCCCAAGAACCCGAGAGGAGGAACCCGACTCAGGGGTACTCCGAACAGGGGTTCCAACTGGATCCAAGACTGAGGGGTGCCTGAGGGGAACTCAGGCGAACCAGTCTCTGTACAACCCTGCCAGGGAACTAGTGTGATGATCTCTTCCCCTTGTTAGGTAGCGTCTCTCCTTGTCGCTACCTAACGGGCCAGATCCAACAACTGCTAGGTCGAGATCCCAAGGCAAGAGACAGAGAGTAGGAGTTCTGGTGTTGTCGAGCGAAAGGGGAGCGAAGGCAAGACCAGAACAACGAGATGAGGACAAGAGCACTCCAGGCTCAAGTCCAAGAACCAAGCACTCCAGCCAAAGTAGGCCTGTGAATAGACGAGGTAGAATCTACTGTACAGGGGAGATTCTACCGAGTTTATATACCTTTCTACATAAATTAAATACGATCGTGATCGGTTACTGTATCCAGCATTAAGGAACATTAATGCTGATGCTCCTAGTCCCTATATGTTATCACCACAGCATCTAGGGGTCACCAAGGAGTCATGAGCATAAAGGAGTCAACAGGTGGCACCCAGGAGACACCTGTCGCCATTCAGGAGTGTAGTCGTCTTGGCAGGGATATCAGGAGTGAATATCCACCAACATAAAGGAGTGTAGTCATGACCCATTGGATATGGTCATCGGCACAAAGGAGTCCGGGTTGCTAGCGCACAGAACCCAAGTTGCATGTGTATGGTGTCATGCCATCGTCGTATAGAGTCCCGGGTTACTGCAATAAGAACCCGGGTGATAAAGTGGTGAGGAATCCATGTCTGCATGGATTCCGAATAAAGGTCCAAGGGATGTTCGTGTCCCTGAGGGTCGAGTGAGTGCTGTGGGCCAGGGAATAACCCGATCAAGGACGGGTTATTCCCAAAAAGGAATGTGGTAGAACCCGAAAAAGGATATCTGCGATGCTGAGTCAGGGTGATTCATGACAATGGCGGTGGCGGTGTCGTTGTATTTCTGCAGGGCTGTCTTGACCGCCTTTGAGCGAACCTGTAGCGCCTTCGCGATATGCTTTCAAAGCTTGTACCCTGCCGCGCACGTTATCAGTCTTCGTGTTTGTGGGAATAACAACTTACCGGTCCCGGACATATTCATCTTCGCCAGCTCAAACATGCGGGCCACAATCAAGCCCTGGAGCTGGTCAAATGCGCACTGGTAGCTCTGGTTCTTCACCATCAACGCTGCTTTGACCCACTCCTCGCCCCCGGCGACCCAGCGCGTCTCGATGCCGAGGCGCAGCTCCAAGTCTTGCACCGTGGCTAAGCTTTTCGTTGCTACCCTCCCCAGCGTGTCGGCACTGTGTCTCCAGACGGCGCGTCTGCTTTACGGCTTCGGCGTAGGTGGCATCCATTGCAGCAGGGACGAACACATTGACTCGACGTATATCATGGAGGTGCTCCCTGGAACATTGTCAGTAACTGAATAAACGGCAGAGGAAGACTCACTCGCTATTATAGAGGTTTACCAATTTCTGGTAATACTCCATCTCGTTCGTCTCCTCCACCGGTTCCTTCTTCATGGACTGGAGGTATTCCTTCTCCTTGGCGAGCCAGGTCTCGAAGACATCGCGTGTGGAAACATCGAGGGTACACATGGCGTCTTGCAAGGCGGGTAGGCCCTGTTTGATCCTCAATGCATGCTGATATTTGTTGCCGATGACGATAGCTGCAAAAATGGTCAGAAAGCTAAAGAAGACGCAGAAGGCAGACTTACTGAGGCCCTGGTACGCATCACAGAGGTCGGTGTGGCGCATGTAGGTGCTGATCGCCTGCTGGCGGTGGAAGATGGTCGAGTAGCATGTCGTGGAGGCAAGGGCATTGGACTTTGCAAAGTAACTCTCGCAGTTCTCGCAATCCTCCAAGCCCATGCCGTCGACGTACATCACCATGTTGCAGATGCTGCACAGGCGATCGTGCCCGAGGCCATGGAAGGACCCCACCACTGCTTTGAAATTGTTCTCGGCGGCAAGCACCAAGGGGCGGGGGTGAGCCTTCACCTGTCGCACAACCTTGCAACCCACGTCAATGCCGACCGTCACCTCACCCAGCACGCATATAAGGTGATTAATAATGGACAAGCCGTATTTAGCCCTGCACACATTCCGTAAGTCAACGCAAATGTAACAAGAAATAGACCAGCTTACAGTTCACCACTCTGGGCCATGTCAACGACAACGAGCACGAACCCATGGCGGCATAGAGCAGGGAAGATCCCTGTCTCGTTGTATAAGCCCCACGCACGTGCTGTTACGTCCTCCTTCATATTCTCCCAACGCTCCTCACAGCCTACCCCTTCATCACCACCCTCTCCAGCCTCCGGCTCAAACCCCTTCATCAGCTCATCCACCTCGTCCTTCGCCCACTCCTCGACTTCAGACCGCGGTAGGAAGACGTCCCCGGGGCCTGCCGATGATCGTATCGCTCCTTTGAGGCCCCGGGAACGACCGTCCCGTCGAAGCGCACCACTCGTTCGCGACGCCCAAACCACTTCAGCGAGTTATTGCCATCCTGCGTGACAATGAGGCGCCTCTTGAGCTTCGGCTCCCCTTCGAGCTCGTAGAGGCAAGCGGGGCAAGCATTCTTCAATCGCCAGTTGGGGATGTCGCGCCCGAGTGCGGCCTTCATGTGTTGATCAGCCGCAGCCCGGAGGGAAAGGTAGACATCAAACGCGGTGGAGAATTGCGCCCCTAGATATGGGTGCGGAGCTACAACATGCAAGTCGCACAGGCCCTGTACAAACACCTGTATCCCGAGACGCGGGCATCACAACTGCATGACGCGAAAGACCTCAAGCGCGCGCACAGTGATAACGACACTTGCATGGTGGGGGGTCGAGGGCATGAGGCCCTGCCGCACGTACGCCGATGCAATGAACACGTTGCCATCGACGATGGGCACCTCTTTGTTGCGCATCTCTACTCCATCTCAGCTCATTCCAAATCAAGTCCCAAAAAATACGCACCAAACAGATCCACAACAAGTACCTGTCGCTTCTCCTGCAGCACGGAGTCTCCAGGCTGCATGTACTCGGCGCCAAGATTCTTCTCCGCCATGGCGAGATTCCAGGACAAGTAAGCGTCGGTCATGCTTTCCAGCTGTGCCACGAACGCGTCTACCAGTATCTGAGTTCGGTCCGCACGTTTCCGACGATCTCGCGGACGTCGAGAAAACACCTTACTTTCAAAGATATTATAAGCAGAAGATTAAATTGAATGAAATGAAACAACATACTTTTGCTGCCGTTCCAGCATATCCAGGAGTTCCTCGTCCGCCTGGTCTTCGTCAGGATCTTCAAGTCCTTCCCCAGCATGGCTGATATTGGCGGCTCTATTCCCCCACAGAACATCGTCTTCATAACCGTTGTCGGTGTCGTCACAAGTCTCGGGGAAATCGAGGAAAGCTTCATAGTTCGTCTGCTCTGCTTGTGTCATGACTGGTGTTGTGCTAAGTAAATCATAGAAAATCATAGATTCAGAAGCAACCTACCTGAACAGCGGCTTGCCTCCTTGGCCAGCTCCTGTTGTTCCAAAAGACGGACCGCATGCACCGACAACGACAAAGTACCATGGCGTCCCTTCCTGGTCTTGGTCCGGGTGATGTTGACGACACTTGAGAGCAAGCTTGTCCATTTAACATTGTTGGCGCGGCGCTGGGAGCTAAGAGGGACTCCCGCCGGCATTTTGGTAAGTGAAGACGCTGGGACGCGTTGTTGGGATCGGTGTTACCTCGGCACGTGCTTGGTACATACATAGGCACGTACATACATACATTGGCACGTGTTAATTCACGCTCGCTCTTGCCACTTCCTCCTGACGCGTTGACGCGTTCCTCGGGTAAGTTCTCTTTTTTTTGGTTCTGTACTTGTAGGCTTTCTTTCTGGTGCTCTCCGCGTGAAGGCTCAAACCTGGGACTCAGCGGAGACCCAGAAAGAAAGTCTACAAGCACAGAACCATGGTGCCACTCACTTTTACTGATGTTTCTTTTTCCAGATTATGCTGTGGCAACCTTGCAGTCGCAAGGTGCGTTCCAGCATTTCCTCATCTACATCCACATGCTGAGCCCTCCATCTAGGCCCCGAAGCGGCGCCATCTTTAGCACGTGGACCAGCACATTTGATATCGCGCCTCTCGTCCCGCGAGCCGTGGCTGCCGAGAGCGATGACCAGGAGGACTGCAAGCCTCAAGATCTGCTCAACGAGATCAACGAGGAGTGGCCGCTGAACCCACTCAACGACGTAGACGAGGAGTGGCCACCGCCTGACCCTCTCAATCAGGTCGACGACTTGCCACCGCCACCGCTGCGCAAACACCGTGCCTCCGTCCATTTCGACGACATTGTCGCAGATGGCCCACCGCTCTCAGGGCCCCACCGCCTCAAGGCACCTCACCGCCGCCGTGCTGCAAAATGAGCGCGCATCATCGAATCCGAGGGTCACACCGCTCGTCCTTCCATGCTCCGCGACCATGTCCAGTCCACCGAGCCCTTGCTTGCACCCTCTTTCGACATGGCCACGCTGCCCACGGCGCACGGTGCATATCCCGCCAAGGTGGAGAATAAATCAGAAAAGCACGGCGCCGGACGGTGGTGCAGTTTGGCTGAGCTGATAGCGGTGGGATTTCAGCTAATCCCTTGGGATGGAGTGTAAGCCCTCCGTTCACATCCTCTCCGTCGCTAAACCCGCCACCTCTCGCAGGCATGCCTGTCCCCTTGTTGACGCTGAGGGCCGGATCTTTCTGGTTCTCGTCGGCCAACCTGATCGACCCAGTTACCGCACCGCTGCTGCAGCCGCCTATGACTTCATCAAGACACACGGGCAGGCTGCAGCTTTCCCGGCGGAGATGTGTCACCACCACTGCGGGCTTTTTGCTGCAATAAACGTCGGCCTGACGTTTGGCAAAGGACAGACGTTACCGACCTGGCTCGACAGCAAGCAATACACGGGGCTCACGGACCAACTGCTCACCAACAAGGACATCACTCGCATGGCGACCTTGCCAGTGGTGCGCCTTGCCCCATTTCTTCCATTTCCAATTCTAACAGTCGACAGCCTCCTTCAAACTTTGGGCGCCGCAACTATACGACCACTACTTCCAACACAACCGGAAACTTGCCTTCCGCTTCCCTGACCTTCACCGCCCCTTCCCTAAGTCCGTGTTTTCTTGTGCAACCTTCAATTTTGGGCACAGCGTATGGACCTACCGACATCGCGATATCTGCAACTTGCCATTCGGTTTGTGTGCAGTGCAGGCGCTCAGAAATTTTGACCCCAAGCAAGGCGGGCATCTGGTCCTTTGGGATCTGAAGCTCATCATCGAGTTCCCTGCTGGCGCGCTGATTTGTGTGCTCAGGACCTACATTAGAAACATGAACTAATCAACCACTTGTTGGTTACACAGTGTAGAAACAGTGCTATGACTGCCAGAAACAGCCGATGAACCATCCAAGCGATCTTAGATACACGTTTCCAAGATCCCGACGAGTTACAGCCCCTAGTACAGGGCCTTGTAAAGGTTGTAGGAGGAGGTTTCAGATCTCAGAACTGAGATTGGAGCAAAGTGCGAGTAATACACGTTTCAAGGCATGTGGAAACAGAGTTTCCAGGCAAGGTTTAGATACAAGGCTTCTCAGCAGATAGGTAGAGGACGTTATGAAGGCCCAACTAGCTAGTTTATAGTCCAGTGGACTCAGGTGATTGCATATTTCTCAACAGGCAATTGCGTTTCCAGAGTTTTCCCCGAAGGTACTTTCCAGACCCCGCACTCAGCTACGTTTCCAGAGCTTTCCCCTGAAGGTACTTTCTAGACCCCGCATACAGATACATTTCCAGAGCTTTCCCCGAAGGTACTTTCCAGACCCCGCACCAGATACGTTTCCAGAGCTTTCCCCTGAAGGTACTTTCCAGACCCCGCACTCAGATGTGTTTCCAGAGCTTTCCCAAACTAGTACTTTCTGAACCCCGCTTCCACACAAGTTTATAGTCAAGTAGACTCAAAGCACACAAGTTTATAGTCGAGTAGACTCAAAGTTTATAGTCAGATAGACTCAAAGTTTCCCAGTTCCTTTAACCAAATCCAACACAGTCCAACCGAATCCAACACAGTCAACAGAGTCTAACAATTCCAGGCCAAGGCCCAAGTGCGTTTCCAGAACGATATATGATTCAGAAACAAAGAAGATCCCAATACAATGCTACTCTATAAGAGTGCGCTCGATTGAGGGACACAGATCCACACCCAGGTGCAAGCTTACTGCATGGTGGAACAACAATACTGCCCAGATCACACCCTGGCAGGTGGATACTGGTCAGATTGTGCCCAAGCGTAGACAGAAACGGCTGCTAGCAGTGGGGGATCCTGTGTCCATCGTCGAAACACCTCCAGATACTTATACAGATGCCAAGACCACACTTACAAACCGAAAACATAATCCCAGTGAGTCAATTGTCCGTTTATCCGTCTCTTTAACCGTGTTTCCGTCGGTTTGTTCTTCCGAGAATCGCCTCCCATTGGTCCCCAAGAGCGAGCACACCATGTTCCCTTGACAATTACATAGCAGAAACCTGTCAGCAACACCCCTGGATTACTCAGAGGGTGCGCAGATCACTGATAGATCAGCACTGCACTTGCTCGACATGTTTCTGCCTTCTGCTCAACTCTCCCCTCTGTTTCCAATGCAGAACTTGATAGTACTCCTTTGTAGCTTTCAGGAGATACCCATTTCTGAGGAACTTCCCAAAAAGGGTTCTTGGAAAAGAGCCTGTGAACGTTTCTGGAGTTGTGATCCAGACCTTCAAATAGCCGATAACCTGTTTCGGTGTATCTGCATTTGATAGAAACCGGCTACCCCAGTACCCGACTCCCACTCGTGACCTAACACGACCTCTAGACGTCTCAAAACAACACAATACATTGCCCAACTCCCATTCCCTTGACCTGTTTCCGTTGTTTAAGTGGATGTTGGAAACAAGTCAAACGAAGTTCCTTGACTTGTTAATTGGCTGCACATTCCCCTACAGTTTTCAGGGTGAGACTTGCCAATGGATGTTCTAATGCCTTAGAGCATCCACCCGTTTCTCTGTGGTTCGCCCAACAGCTACCAGGAACGAGTACTGTTATATAGAAACAACAGTTACAGTAATAAGTCTGATCAGAAACACGCAAAATGACGTGTATCTAACCATGGCCCATTTACTGGCTTATCAGCGCTCATATTGCTCCCTTCCGCCACCATCGCGCACTCCAACATACCTGTTCAAGAAGGGGATGAGCGCGTCTCCTTCACCCAGTACACGGCCGGTGGGCTCTTTCGCTTCATTGATCATGGCTTCCGGACGCAGGCGGAGTTGGCGGCGGAGGATCCCGTAGAGTACGAGCGAGTGATGGAGGAGCGGGAAGGGAGGTGGAAGAAAGGCCTTAGTTTGTTCTCTACCCTAGAAGACCATCTTGCGCACCGTGCAACATAATATAAATTTTATCTTTCCTTTTATCTCTATGGCGTGAATAAACTCAGCATTAATTGAAGCTCTTCCTTGCACCGAAGGGATCGCGAACAGACCACAAATGTCGCGACTGATGTGAAGTCGCAAAACTGATTACAGTTCTTTGTTTGACCACTTCCACCCCACTGCCTGGTCTCAATTTTTGGGAGATGGAAGCGTACCGTATTTCAGGCACTTACGGTTTTTTGACCGAGAAAAAAAAGATTAAAATATCTGTGCGTTGTCCACCAGTCTCTCAATTTATATGGGCTTCCGGGAATGATCAGTAGCCTGAATTAAAATTTTGAAGAGACCAAGAGAGCTGTGTAGAACGGTATGAATTTTTTTATGCTCAAGTGAGAGTTGCGAACTGATATTACGGCTCGGATCCATTCCAAACTTTGATAGTGATCCCTACCTCTGCTTTTACCACCACCCACCTCGTCGCTTCTGTCCGGCCACATGGGGCGGCGGCCACCTCTGCTGGACCCCGAGACCAAGCTTCTCAATAGGCAGCGCACTCTGCGCCGTTACACGGAAAGCAAGCCCACAGGCAACTATTTCGCTACACCACACTGACTCTATTTTATTACAGGAATGCGGAGAAGAAGCTGCGTCAATCGGCAAAAGCGCGCATGGAACGGTAAGCTGGCAGTTGTCCGGGTGATTCTTAGACCTCAGCGTCTTGCAGCCAGCGGGCTGCCATCGCCGAGTCGGACCTCTTCACAAGGAAAAGATACCACGAGAAGGTCGCAGCGGCCTCTGAAAGATATCAGGATCGGTGCGTCTCATGGTTTGTATTCTTTTATATGTAATATCAGCTGGTCTGCGTACTGGTCTGTTTGCAGAAAGGCAGCAGAGGAGCGCAAGGAGAGATGCACTGCGGACTGCGTCAAATGGCATGACAGGTGCGCCCTCTTCATTTCCCTCATTACTATTACTTCTGACTCCCCATGCGCGTAGGAAACAGGAAGCCGAAGCGCTCAGGAAGAAGCATGCACCTGTGGCAAGCCAGACGCCCAAGAAATCCATTGCCCGCCCAGGTCTAAAGTCAGCGCTGTCATTACCACCACGCCGCCATGCCTCTCTCCAAGACGACGAGGATGAAGAGGACGACGACTCGTCAACGGACGACGATTCCAATGACTCGCCATCACGCCACCTCCCGCCTCCGTTACTCGAGGTCCGTCCACCGCAAGCCAGCAGTGTGCAGAAAATGTGGCCTCGACGGTTGTTCGGGGTGTGCGTGCATGTGCGAGGAGTCGGGGGATTGGTTTGACCACCCCGATGGCCACTTCTTCCCCAAGTGCATACTGCGGAGGCGATGACTGCCCAGGGTGTGCATGCATTTGCAAGAAATCATCGGTTTATGTGGAGCATGGGGGGCACTTGGCTATGAAACGTCATAAAATTACCGCATGAATGTACCTCGGTAGCCTCTAAATTTTGGATTTTCAACGCAAATGAATTGAAATAAAGCTTGACTAGATTTACTTCAGCTCTCGAGAGGCGGGCACCCGATCATGATGTGATTGTCACATCATGGCCTCGCCTCTCTTCCTCTCTCTTCCACCATGGCCCGTCGCACCCCAGCGCCTGTCACGGGGGTCCTCCTTTGCACCCCCATCTCTACCTCCTGGATCCCGGTGATGAAGATCAAGACACTCACACGGGAGGATTTTACGCGATCGTGGATGAGAAGTGGAGAGGTGTCGTGAGCTTGAGGTAAGCTGTTCTATGTCTCTTTCTTTTGACTCACACAAAGCAGGGCGGCTTTGGCCCGAATGCGCAACCGATATCCGCAGGCACGTACCTTCAACGCACCTACTTGGTCCAAATTCCTTGTCAAGTAGGACCTGGACTGCACGGAGTATCACAACCACGAGTCTGAGTCGGCGGATCACAACCAGTGGCTCGACGATGCTCGCGTCTCCATGGAAGCCTCTGTGCAAAGGGACCTCGCATACCTTGCGAGGACAAGGCCACCACCCATACCCCTCAGCACCCGCGATGCCCGGGACCTTTTCAAGTGGGTGTTAGGGCCTGAAGCGGTACCCATGCCATCTCTCGAAGATCGGCTCCAAACCTTCATTATTGAAGACGATCCCTCGCCGCTGCCTACCACCGCTGGGCCGGTCATATACGCTGTGAGCAGGCATAACCGCCTTTCATGGACCGCTGCGTGTCATGAAGATTCTTGTCCCGGATTCAACTAAGGATTTTGTTCAGGAATGATGCTGTTAGCATCTTCAAGCGGACAGTCAGCGCCGAGCTCCTTTTCAGTCGTGATGAAAGGGAGCTCTTCTGCTTCCTTTGTGACACAGCGGCTTCGGGAGCTTCCCAGCCTGCGACGGAGTACTAATTATTTACATTGTACAATGCCACTGTATGCACACCGTGAATTTTATATGGATTGCTTTTTGTGTACATTTTCACTAAGTGTGTATGGGAGCTTCGACATTCTTCAGTAATCATCCGGGTAGCCATCTGTGCGGGCTTGCGCGTCACGTTCAGATGTGAGCACGCATATTACACCGTCGTTAGGCTGGCGCTGGCAGGCATTTTTTGCGGCTTCGCTGTGGGACGAGGTCAGAGAGAAAATTAAAACAAATATTGAGAGCAAACACACCTGGTGTAATAGATTTTGCCATCGTTATCCACGACGTAGTAGAGGGGTTTTTTTGTTGACCCATCTCCCCGTGTCATCCAGCGCGAAGGCATCTTGGAAAGCCTCACAAAGAGGGAGATACTTGAGCACATCCTCAAATGTACGCGCGAAGTATATGGGCTCAATAGCCCGGGCATCGTCTGAAGGTTTTTGAAGACACAGCAACCAGTCACTGTTGCTGAGGACAGAAGTCTGCACAATAGCTAGGGTGGACTCACCGGTCACGAGAAAGCAGACCCCATGAAATTATGTACCAGCCCTCTTTCTCATTGTCCGGCGGGGCTTCGGGCGCGAGAATAAGATGGACACCAAAAATGTAGTTGATTACATGCAGGAGGAATGCAAGAAAAATTTGGCGCGACATGAGGGCAATGATAGTAAGCGCGAGCAAAAAGAAACAAAAATAGAACATGCCTGTGATGGGAGTCGAACAAAAGACCCAACCGCTCAAGGGTTGGGTGCAGATCTATAAGAAAATATATCTTATTAGCGGAGCACCCAACCCTTGAGCCATTGAGGCTTGAGGGTTGGTCATACAAGAAGAGGGATGAGGTGACAGCAGCGACAGGAACTGCCAAAACGTAAGTCACGTAAACATGCTTCTTTGTTTGTTGGCAGCTCTGTGAGAAAATTCTCACCTTCTCTTCTTTTCCCACCACGATGGTCAATACCATCGTTCCCTCTGCTCATGCTCTTCGCAACCCAACTCGCCCAGTTCAAGTCTCGCATCCCCGGAAAGCGGGACCCTCCAACGCCTCCCAAGCCGCTCAAGCCCTGCTTGCCACACAGACTAAACAGCGCAAGATCGAACTGGCCACCGAGGTGGACGACTTTTATACATACTGCACCGAAAAAATTGCGGACATGGCTTTGCACTTCAATAAAAAGGAGCACGAGATCCGTGTCCTTCTGTGCAATACCAGCCAGCTCAAGGCCCATCGCAAGCCCTCCGTGCGCAAGGTTGTCCTCCACCAACTTGACCTCCAAGAGGAAGGTGTGTTGTTTTACTGATAATTCCAGCCATTTGTTAATTTTCCATGCAGGTATTACCAAGGGTTTGAAAGAGCTGGAGGCCAATCTCAACGACAACCTCGAATTCTGGCGCATTCCAGTACTCCTCAATTGACAAGGTCGAAAAACTACGTCTCATCAACCAGCTGCTCGAGCACCGTCACCAGACTAGAACCAGCATACGGGCGACGATGAAGACCACCCAGATCAACGCGAGTAATACGGCGGAGTGTATTGGAAACGAGGTACGTTTTTTGGTCGGTCTGGTGCTCATGGTTAACAATCTGATTAAACACAGCTCGTGGACCTTTTTGAGCACACGGGTGTTCGTGTGTTCGCGTGTTTCTCGCGCAGACATGCCGATGACCCGTCGCATGCCCACTCCGTCGACTCAGACAACACCTTGGATTTCATGCTCCAGGGCATGGACGTCACTTCGCAGCACTTCATGCGAAAGTTTGAGCAGTGGTCTTGCAAACATTGATAACGGTAATGTTTCTCCTCCACTGATTCGCAGCACAGATGCTGATGCATTCAATGTGTTTTCAGGTGCACGCCAGGCCATGAAGAACAACGCAACCGCTGCACGAGCCGACGTCTCGTGTTTGATGACTGAGCGCCTTCGTAAGCTCCCGCTCGCTTCATCCAGGCGCGGCGTTGTCCTCACCTTCGCATAGGCAAAATTACCAAGAACACCAAGGCGAAGATGGACTGGGTAGGGTACAAGGTCAGGATCCAAAGCAAATACGGTGTTGAGGTCGTCGGCAACGTCCCCATCCCCAGGACACGGCCTGCTACCTGGCCCTTGGAAACCGTGCTCGCCATATGCGACGGGCTGGTCAACGGCACCATCGACTTTATGTCGATGACGAAAGACCAGATCACAGCCCTGGCCGCCCAACACAAGGCGGTGCGTGCAGCCGGCGGGACGGTTTCTGGCCGCGCGGGGCGCAAGGACAAGGGCGGGACTCATGCGCCACACAAGACGAAATTGACAGCGGGAGGCGGGGAACAAGTCAAAGAAGACGGCAGCGGACAGCGACGAGGACGAGAACAGCAACGGCACGGACGATGGCGATGACCTCGACAGCAACAGCGACGACGAGGAGACCGTCATGCGGCCCGCCCTGATGACCCCAGGCGTGGGCAGCATGCTTTCCCCTGTGAAAGTCATGACGCGTCCCAACCCCTCCGTGCATCCCAACCAGTGCTCCGACAGCATGCCGCTGTCCCCCAGGCGTGTGCTTCTGGGGCACATCCTTATGGAAGCCCCGCCACCCGGGTCGTTTAACCCCACCACCTACTTTGCTGTCACGCCCATCTCTGACACCGCGCTTGATGCCGTGCTCGCAGCTGCGCCTGTCTCTGGCCCCGCCCCCATATCGAGTCCCACACCTGTATCAAGTCCCGCACCTGTATTGAGCCACACACCCGTATCGAGCCCCGCACCCGTATGAAACCCTGCACTGGTGCCGGTGCCCGTCTCAAATCCCATCTCAAACCCGGACCCTGTCACGAATCCCACCACCGTCTCGACCCCCACCACGAACACCATTTTTATTGACAACTTCAGCACACTGGAACTGGGTGGGACCGAGAGCGGGTATGACCCGCTGTTCCCCAACATGCCGCCGCTGCCGCCGACGTTCAGCGGCATGAACAACTGCATTGGGTGGGAAATGGGGATGGGGATGGGGATGGGGAGCGACGACGGCGGGATGGAATATCGGAGCACGATGATGCCGGTGCTCAACATGCCCCCTTCGAGTCCCACCGCCACGGAGAAGCGGGAACGCGAGGAGGGCGGGGAGGGGGACACCCGGCCTGTGCAGAAGAGGCGTAGTAAAGAAAACACTGCCGCGACGAGGGGGGCAGCGCGCTACACGTGGCGCCAGAGGGCGGGGGTGGCGAGGGGCGCGCACGCAGGTTAGAGTCGTGCTGCCCCTGGAATCTACTTGACTGCAGTATTTATTGAAAATTCTTTACAAAACACCCCTATTGTCTTAAATACTATTGCGAAAACATTGCCTATCTACTCTTCTATGCCAGAAGCCGCCGCCTGAATTTTTCTAAGAATTTCCGTGCACTTCCGAGTGAGTTGTGCTTGAAGGCGGCGCCGCTGTCAAGACCATTGATGGCGGTTGATGGCGCGATCTTGACACTTGATGGCACGCCGTCAATGATGGCAGAGGATGGCCGTGATGAGTAGATAAAATATATATTCATGAGATCTTGTAGATAACAGACTAGATAAGGGACGGTTTTGACCGTATTTGAGGTGTGCACGGTGGATGACCAAAATGTGCGTATCTTAATGTGCACCTGCCATCTTTGGTGCACGTTAGTTTACATCATTTTGTGGGCACAACAGGTGATCCATATACAACTGAACAACTTCTGGAAGATTTTGGGATTGGCGGGGCCACCAAAACAGGAGCTCAGCCAGTGCTGGAGTTTGCGAGTCATGTGAAATCCACGGGCCGGCTGGTCCGACGAGCCTAACTTCCTCCAGTAATAAATATTCCCGCAGGGAGGTCACCCGGGCCGGCGGCCCACATCGGCTTCCATCCAATGATGTCCATGCCTCCACCAGCGGCTTTGCATGCAAATCCACCAGCCTCCTACAAGTCTTGAATTCAAACGGCACTCCACGCATCCCTGGGACCGACTGACACCACAACCAATTCCCAATTCCCCAGTCGCTGCGACAGGCAATGCGGGATTCTTGAGCAAAGAGAGATCAAATGCAATGGATTGCAAGGTGTCAAATCCGACTTCTTGGTCCGCCATCCACATACAGCACAAGGAGCTGGAATCCATGCGAACGGGCTCATTTCTGCCTGCCACTGCTTTACTATCCCGTGCCAGCAATGGGACAGGTCGGCAATAAATGGGAAATGGTCCCTAGCCACCTCAATCGCTTTACTGACAGCTTCTTTGAGGGGCCCCTGCGGATGTTGTATCTCTGGGGATCTTTGTGTTTATTGAGAACAACTTGTGTATGACGGTGGGCCCCTGCATCCTTAACAGTGTTAACCGTCTTGGGTCCAACGACCTTCAATCGGGTGTTCTAAGTCCACACAAAAATAAACACCGAAGAGTGGCCCACACATGACGGATTACACACATGCTTCAGGAGGGTCTCCAGTAGGAGAGGCTTACTCAGGTGGAAAAAGGCGATGAGCCTGGCACAACGAGGTGAGCTGTTTCTTCATCAAATGGGCATACATGGAAAATAACAATACACTGTCAGCATGAGCAGCAATGAACTTTATTCCGAAATCGACCGCCTTGTGCATTTCTAATGTCATGGGGCTGAGGATCTCCACAAAATTGAAAGATGTGTTGAGCAGATACATGCTGACATGGTCATTGTCTGAGACGAAGGATGTTGGAGCCAAACGTTCAGGGGCGACCACAGATGGTAAGACACCTTGATCCTCTCCATGAGCATCAGAGACGACAACAAGAGGTACGGCAATTTGGTTGGTATTCCCTGGTGGCATCTCTCTGGTGACAGGAGCCAGCGTGTTATCCTGGGTGTCAGCAACGGCCCTTAGGTCAGCTGGACCACGTCCACGCCAGACACAACAGCCATCCCTAGGTGTTGAGAGAGAATCCGTCACCGCTTGAATAGCGCATGACCGTACGTCGAGGATCCAAGGGGAGGATGTGGCCAACCGGGCCAACATCCATAGGTGGTGAGCAACCCGTGCTGAAGAACCTGAAGATATTGCAGTGAGAGTACTGCAACTATGCACCAGACCCTAGTGCGAAGAACCCGCTCCGGGTGTCTCGAATAGGGGCTTCGGGTTCTGGATAGGGGGTTGGGGTTGCGTCCCAAGAACCCGAGAGGAGGAACCCGACTCAGGGGTACTCCGAACAGGGGTTCCAACTGGATCCAAGACTGAGGGGTGCCTGAGGGGAACTCAGGCGAACCAGTCTCTGTACAACCCTGCCAGGGAACTAGTGTGATGATCTCTTCCCCTTGTTAGGTAGCGTCTCTCCTTGTCGCTACCTAACGGGCCAGATCCAACAACTGCTAGGTCGAGATCCCAAGGCAAGAGACAGAGAGTAGGAGTTCTGGTGTTGTCGAGCGAAAGGGGAGCGAAGGCAAGACCAGAACAACGAGATGAGGACAAGAGCACTCCAGGCTCAAGTCCAAGAACCAAGCACTCCAGCCAAAGTAAGGCCTGTGAATAGACGAGGTAGAATCTACTGTACAGGGGAGATTCTACCGAGTTTATATACCTTTCTACATAAATTAAATACGATCGTGATCGGTTACTGTATCCAGCATTAAGGAACATTAATGCTGATGCTCCTAGTCCCTATATGTTATCACCACAGCATCTAGGGGTCACCAAGGAGTCATGAGCATAAAGGAGTCAACAGGTGGCACCCAGGAGACACCTGTCGCCATTCAGGAGTGTAGTCGTCTTGGCAGGGATATCAGGAGTGAATATCCACCAACATAAAGGAGTGTAGTCATGACCCATTGGATATGGTCATCGGCACAAAGGAGTCCGGGTTGCTAGCGCACAGAACCCAAGTTGCATGTGTATGGTGTCATGCCATCGTCGTATAGAGTCCCGGGTTACTGCAATAAGAACCCGGGTGATAAAGTGGTGAGGAATCCATGTCTGCATGGATTCCGAATAAAGGTCCAAGGGATGTTCATGTCCCTGAGGGTCGAGTGAGTGCTGTGGGCCAGGGAATAACCCGATCAAGGACGGGTTATTCCCAAAAAGGAATGTGGTAGAACCCGAAAAAGGATATCTGCGATCCTGAGTCAGGGTGATTCATGACACTGGGAGAAGGTTAATATGCATGACAGGCAAACAAGTGCGAAAGTAAAAGGAGTTGGACAGACTAAGAGGGTGGGATGGGTCGGCTGCGGGCCCATGTGAGTGGCCAGAGGGTGTTTGAATTTGGGCCAGTCTGCATAGTCATAAGTGGGGGGTAGGTCGGGTTCGTCAGAATCCTGCAGTATATGGTTGGAAAACTGAAGTGGAGGGGCACTGCGAGGTTCATTGACCTCGTCCAGTTCTTTGATGCTGGGATGGAACAACATTAGTGGAGGGAGCCGCTGAGCACAGCAGAGGAGGAAGTGGGAAGTGCAGGCGGCACAGGAGAAACAGGGGCAGTCATAACCTGGGACTAGCCGGTTGGTAGTCGGTTCGTGAAACGGCTGCCGGAAGCCGAGCCGAGACAGTAGTAGGGGAGTGATGGCAACATTGCCGACACATCCCCGGGTTGTAACAGTGATGGGTCGGCATCTACCGCATTGGTAATCCACGATCGGTAAATGTGTTTTAATGGTTTTGGAGGGAGCTGGCGTCCGGTATGCCGTGTTGGTAATCCACGATCAGGAAATGTGTTTTATTGTTTTTTAGAGAGGACGGGGGCCGGCATCTGCCGTATTGGTAATCCATGATCGGGAAACGCGCTTTAATGATTTGAACACGCGGAATTTACCGGGGTCAGGTGAGTTCGTCCATATAAGTAAATAAACATATGTGTTATTTTTATGGAGACCTGGAACCTAAACCGGTCCCAGGAATTTAAAAAATTCCTCTCGCTTACCTACTCAAATGATAATGCAAGCCAGTGGCTTCCGATGGTTTCCTACTAGCCATTGGCTCCGGGCTGAATCCATTGGATTCCGGTGGCGTCCATTCAACATGGGTCCGAGTTCGATAACCTGATGTGCACCCAGGACTGTTAGACTACTTACCAGATTTTGTGGTACAAAACATATCATGTCTCTAGCCCAATAACCTACTTTTGTCAAAAGTCAACACGAAAAGCCATCGGAATCCATTCGGAATCCAATGGCTTTTGCATGGAAATGGTTGAAAGCGGCAAAATAGGCAAAATTTTCCGTGGTATCCTAGAGGGCTGTCAGACTTGGTAAAGCCACAAGGACATTGGAATCTGGTGGCTTGGAAAAACAAAAGCTGCTGGCTTCCAAGAGCTTTGCCGAGATGCCGCCGAGCTACATTATATAATGTTGGAGATCAGCAGCTGTTGAAAGCCACCAGTGTCCATCACTAATCTGTGTGTATGTGGGCATATAACTCACTTCCCCTAGCTCTATTCTTGTTGTTTTCAAGATTTAATCACCAGCTGGGTTCTATCCCATTTCAATCTACGCCAAAAATAAAAATAAAATCGGCCTCCGCCATTTTTATTTATGGACTTCAAACCGTACAAAATGCAGTCCTTGCAAATCTTGATGTTCGGACACTGATGTCTTGTGTTGTGAGGCTGGACCAGCACCACAGCCACTGACCAGAATCTGGGCACATCACATCATTCAGTTGACACATATTATTCGGCCGCAGGTAAGGTAGATGATACAGGCATCGCATCATAAACAGGCTAGCTCAAAAGGAGGTGTGGGTGTCGCGAGCGAGATCAGAGAGAGAGGGTGTCGCGAGAGAAAGCAGAACGAGAATGAGGAACGAAGGGAGATAGCAAGGGAAAGCGGGGGTGTCGCATATAGAAGAATAAACTACGCAGAACTCGCCGTCGCCGCTGCCGATGCCATCGAGGCGTGCCACAAATCTAAAGTTGTATCAGCAGACGTACCCTGAAACGATTTCGCTTGCACTTGGACGTGACTTTCTTGACCGCAGTCAAGTGTTTCATGATGTGCTTGAACTCCTTCTTGCAACCGGAGCATTTGAATTGGCAAAGCTGCACACATACGTAAATAAATCTTCCGAAGAAAAATAAAATGACTTACCTCCGACCCAACACGCGCCTTTTTGCTTGGGCCAGCAGGTGTTTGAATTACATATGATGACATCACATTGGTCTCGAGCGAGATCGGCGAGCACTGACGTGGTTTGACGCCCCTAGGCCTGATCAATGGTGCGTGTGTTATCGTAAAATTCGATGATTCGTCGAGGTTAAAACGAACGGAGGTACAATGACATCACTGACGCGCCTTGATGCGCCTAGGCCCGATCGATGTGATCGTAGAATTCACCGATTCGTGAAAATGGTAATCCAACCAACAACACCACATACAACCAACAATCCAGCGCATGCGAGGTCGGGCTCCATGTGAAGTATATGCATGCTGCAATCTAGATGATGGACATTGAATGCCGGTGTACAAGAGCTTGAATAAAATTTTAATGGTAATGCGGCGCGGACAGCGTGCCGCCGAGCGTTGAAACGCTGACTATGGGGCTGGCGGTGAAATAAGCACAACACAAACCTTGTAAATGAATACGCGGTTCGATAATGCAACTACAACAACTCAAATACTATAGTCCTCGTGCGAGTTCGGGGTTCCAATCCAGTATAGATTGTGGCAATTTGAACTTTAGTTCTCTTTGAGAAGCAAGACTTTACAGGTCTACAAGTCGTATAAATAAACTTGCTCGAATCCGTTCTAGGCGCAATCGCGATAGACAGACGAGATTTTATGTTCAACGGTTTTGTATGATGTGGGTCTAGGTTTGGAGATAATACTCCGATGCGTAAAGCAAGTGATTCTTATGAATTCCGATTCCAAATAGTATCCGCGATTGCTAATCCTTGCGAGATTACAACCAATTGTCAAGTCTGATCCGTTTCCTTATATTCCACGCGTCTGTTCCGTTTATCCAATATGTTCACGCATCGTTTATAAAGATCCAAATCCAACACAGATAATATTCAAACAGGGAAAACAAACGAAACTTGGTATAGCTTCTGGGTGTCTCCGAATGAATGACTACTCTACCAGTTAAGCGTGAAGTCTAGTAACTTCGCGTCCAACAGGTGGGGTGAGATTCACTGGTGTTCCTCCCATAACCATCCACTTAAATACGTTACAGGATTCTAAATATAAACGAGACTGATACAAACGAGCAATAGGGTTCAGGGTATATGACTAGTGGTATGGCAGCTAGCTGATGAACTCCTGTCAGATATCAAGCGATTAGTAAAATTGAGAGAGATTTATAAGAAACATCAACGAGCCGAGCTTAGCGATGAGTCAAGATCTACATCGCTTAGAACGATCGTGATGGAATATTGTTGATATATCAACTTTTAGCCGACCTCCTCGTCAGCACTCCGCTACCCTCCTTGGTAACCGTACGCTCAAATGGTTCCGCCTTGAACCGCTTAAGTGATTTGTCTGAAAATCGTGATAGCCACCGCTTCCTAGTACCCGAGTACGGTTTCTTAGTCAATTGGTAGATCGACCAAGTCCAGTCCTCTCTTGGCAGTCCTGGAGACGTCAGATGATGCCCAACAATGATCCCTCTGGTTCAGAAGGATGTTCCCTCGTAATACACCCTTAGTCAGGGAGGTGCAGTAGCCCCAATCTGTTTCCAGGATGGTAAGGCACTTTCCGTGATTGCTCCATTAGCGACTTCGGACTCCAACCCTTTACCAGGATTGTTGTCCAGCACCCTTCTAATGGTTCGAGACACATTATATCCCTCTTAGCTAACTGCTCAGGCCAGCATTAGCCCTTGTGAGATGACGTCGTAATGTAGTGAAATACATTATAGTATGTTGCAACTCGAGCAGATTTGAATAAATGCCCGGGTGCCCCAATACCAGGTCTGTCATCTCCCCTTTTCATAAATATTGAGTGTCCCCACTCAACCGGCCGTAATAGCCTTCTCTGAACATGACAAATCTTATTTGGTCATCGAAGTGATCCGTTCATGTCAACACCCATCATTCGATCTTTCGAACCCCCGAGGATCATGGATCGTATCCCTTTTTAGGTTACGAGTCCGAAATCCTCGTTAAAATGTACAGAACAGCCCAATTTTCAGTTAATACGACCGTAGTCGATGTTTTAGCCCCTATTTTCAAGTCCCCGCTATAGTCCACCTCATAGAATGGAATAATATCCCTCCTTCGAGTAACCGCAATTGATTTTTCTTAGAAGCCAAAACATCTTCCATCGTATTCGTCTCTGCTTGTACCAGTGGAACTTGAGTTCTGTTGTACTATCCGCGCCTCGCACGCTATGTCGTAACACGGCACGTGCTCGATGTTGATATTCCCAACAACTTGTTCTCAACCGTCATGTCCGCCCCACGTGCCGTCCGCGCCGTCTTTTCTGATTCTCCTTTTGCAACTTTCAATACACCAGAGGACGCCCGAGTAGGAGCCGAGGAGTTCTTCCAGGACCCCAAGAGCTTTGCTTTTGTCTTGCTTCCATACCGCCTCACCGATGCTGACGTCGCACCAACCCCTGGCGGCCCTTTCTTGACGGTGTTCCCCGGGGAACGGGGCCCTTCTCAGCTCAAACATAACACTGAGACCTTCCCCTCAATCTATTTCCTTATGCATCCCGCCATCTATCGCCTTATGCCGTTTGTCCGGGTTCCAGCGCGTATCTCCCGCACGGATCCTGGCTACTTGGCTACGATTATCGACCGCACAGTGCCAGTCTTCGTGAGTGTTTGTGTCACTTCACGAACCTGGAACTCCGTACTAATCGCGGTTGCTTAGGAAACCGTCCATCGCGCCCACCCACATGTCCAGCACACCAGGACCTGGATGATCTTGCTGGCTAACATCAACCGATTCGTGCTCGCAGTGAAAGCCCTCGTCCCTCACCGTGCTCGCGACGAATGGTTCGCTTTCGTCCCCTCAGGGGGTTCCGCGACTTCTCCCCGCTGGGACACGGTGCGTGTACTATTCTCTCTTATTCCGTACATTTGCCTGACCCCTGTCCCAGTACCCTTCCCTTTACTCGAACTGGCTCTTCCCCGGCACGGAAGAATTCCCGGACGATCAGCCGCTGTGCGACCCATTGTCCACCACTGACCACACTACGCTCCTGCATATTGCCAGCCCCACCCTGCACGCCTTGCTCTCTTTCTTGGCCAGGAGCAAGGCCAATAATTCGCGTGACACCGATCGTGCTGTCCATCTCCTCAACGAGGCGATAGACCCACGAATTGCTATATTCGTAGGTTTTTATAGCAATCGCGATTGCTAATTATTCTAACCCTTGGCCTCTCAGTAAACTGTGGCTGATGAGTTTCGTGCGGGACGGCTCTCTCCCGCCATCTCTCAATGTTTTTTCAACACCGTTCGCGCCCTCATCGAATTCCTGCCTTCCGAACGGCGCAATGACGCTTGGACGCACGATTTCCTCCCCGAAGACCCAGATTTTGTGAGTTATACACCTCCCTGCTATAGCTCCTCTCGTTTCCTGTCTTCCTTATTTCTAATCGTTTTTCCCCCAGGCTAACTTGTTTTTGACTGCGTCCATCGCCATCCCTCGTGCACCTCATGAGGATACGCTAGAGGACCCATATCCTATCAAGGATATGTCCTCTTTCGATCCCATTTGGTATTGGTGGAGGAGGCTCCAGGAGGAGTATCGTCCCCAAGGGGAGGGCGCGTCTCCTCGCCCTGCCTCTGATTCTGGGTCGCGCGCGGGGTCTTATTCCCCTCACTACGTGCCCACGACACCCCCCGAACCCTCGCCTACGCCCGTTCCTGGTCCAACGACTCCCCCTGCGCAGACGGGACCTTCCGCAGTTGGTTCCGCGAGTTTCGACATCCGGCGGCTTCTCAGCAGGGCAGGGAGGAATACCCCAACACCCCGCAAGGCTTCCGCGATTGCTACGTCGCCGTCAGATTCCGCCGAGATGCAGGTGGATTCGCCCGAGATGTCCTCCGCCGACGCTCTAGCAATCGTGGAAGCTCTGGATGACCCCCCCTCCCCGCGTACGTCCTTAATTTTCTCGGACTTTTTCGTCTGTTTTAATCTTTTCTTGTAGCGTGGCCCTCCTCGCACCGCTACCTGAGGCAAGCGAGCCTCTCGCCGAGATGCACTTCCCGTGCATCCTGCCCCTGCTTCCGTATGTTTCTACCCTCTCTTCTTCTTCTTTATTCCTTATTCCCCTCAGCTTCGCGATACAAAGGGGTGACCTATGATCAAGACCAGGTCGTCCCAGAGATCGGTCACGCCGCCCGCTTCTGAAGCATACAACGAGGAAGGCGAAGAGGAGGAGGAGGAGGAGGAGGAGGAGGAGGAAGAGGAGGCACCACCTCGCCCTGCTAAACGCAAACAGACCGCTCCCGCTCTTCCCAAGAGCAAGACTCCGGGGAAGAGTAAGGGCAAGGGTAAGGCGCAAGTCGAGACGCCCGCGCTTGCGGATACCTCGTCTACCTCAGCTGGTATGGTAAACCTTTTCAAAAAGACCATGCTAAGTACTGGACGGGCTTTTTGTAAAAAACCATGGTATCTCTCAAAGTAGACTTTTAAATGTCCCATGCTAAGTGTTAAAAAGGAATTTAAAGCAAAGCAGGAAAAATGCCCAAAACAAGGATTGAACAGGTGACCACTAGATAATATTATTATCCAGCATTGTTACCACTACACCAAGCAAGTGATATTGGGCTAGGAAGCTACCCCAGCTAGGGTAAGCCTAGGCTTACCCTACCTGGGACTGCTAATACCCAGACCTAGGGCAGGCAAGCTGCCCTAGGTCTTTGAATATTGTTTGTCACTATTTATTATGTGTTTCATAATATCTACTAACCCTAACTAACACTAACCAACCCTAACCAACCCTAACCTCTAACCAAAAATAATAAATACACCTGAAGGCAAAGGCACTAACCCCTAACTCTAACCCCTAACCCAAACCCTAACCACCCTAACCCCTAACCAGGCCCTATGCGGGCCCTACAGGGGTGGTGCAAGGCTTATTCTGAATTTCCCTATTGGGTATAGATTAATGTGGCTAGTACATCATTATAGCTTTGATAGTGTAGTGGTTAATGGCATGGCTAAAATGATGGCCATCATGCAAGGGTTTTTGGTTCAATCCCTGCCATGAGCTTTCTTTTATTTCTCCTTTTGGGGCTATTTGAGAGATACCATGGTTTTTTACAAAAAGCCCGTCCAGTACTTAGCATGGCTTTTTTGAAAAGGCCTACTGGATCTAGTGTCTACCTTCCCCATCCCCGTGCGCAAGACCCGCGGGAAGAGCAAGAAGGCCGAGCTGCCCCCCTACGTCCCTCCCCAACCGGTCCCATTGATGGATACGGTCTCTTTGGCTGCGGAGACCCTCGCTAGCCAACGTCGCGAACCTCTGGTGGTGAGTTTTAAGCAATCGCGATTGCTTAATCTCAGTCTTTTTCTCACTTTTAGTTCGACGCGGGATGCTCCAACTGCATCCTCCGCGACCGCGAGTGCGATCATGGTGCCCCGCGCTCCCTCTGCGAGCACTGCAACAAGGGGTGCTTGTCCCATTGCAGCCATACTTTTGCAGTCACGGACCATACTCGTGCCGCTAACCATCTCGAACCGTATACTCGGCTTTCGAATGAGCGTAAGTCCCTCTTTTCTTTTGTCTCTACCCAGTCGCGATTGCTTATTAACGACCTTTTTACAGGTGGTAACAAGCTCATCACCGACCTCTCTGCTGCCTGTGCCGACTACGAGCTCGCCCGAGAGCAGCTCTTCCGCGCCAGCGCGCGTATCGCAGTCGCGAGTAATCACGTTAGTGCCTGGATCCGTGGAGTGGTCACCAACCTGGGACCTTATGGTCTCCCCCGTATTATGGAGATCCCAGAGGACCTTCGCCCTCTCTGGGGACAACTCCTGATCGAAGCCGAGGCGGAATTGTCTGTTGATTACTGGGCCGTGATCATGCGCTACCTGTTCATCAGCGACCCTCGTCGGAACGACCTTCCCACCGATGAAGATCTCCCAATCCTCATTGAGTTCCTCACGCGCCGCGCCGCACGCGCTCATCAACCGACTCCTCCACCCGAGGAGGGTTCGAATTGGCCGGACGAGGGTGAAGCGGGACCATCGGGATCGAAGTAGCGCGCTGAGACTTTTTGGAATATGCTAGGGAACGAGCAGTCGCGATTGCCAAAGACTGGCAATAATTTTTACTGTACAAATTTTTCTATACAAGTTTTGTAACCTGCCGAAGAATTTGAGTAATTTTCTTGCTTCCCCTGTTGAGAGATCTCCTAAGTTCTTACTGAACCTTTCAATCTGCCCAACGAGGCACTTTTGACTATCCGTATCCATCTCGTCTCTCGGAAATATCCCATCATCCCACGCTAGTACTCCGCTCTTTTGGTTCCAGATCACCCTAGTGCTCGAATATGCATAAAAGGAGAGCAGTCGCGACTGCTTTCCTTTTAAACATGGAGATGTCCCATTTTGTTCCTGACTACGATCCTCTTCGATATGCTCTCCGCAAGGATTCTTGGCCCACTTTGCCACCCCGTTCAACCTTTTACGATGCCTTGGTACCCAACGTGGACATATTATTCCAGCTACACCCGGTGCGTTGACCCCTGAACCAGTAACCGCGGCTATACCTGACTCAATGTCTTTCTAGGATAGCCCCTGCAGTTCTTGTCTCGACGGTTCAACTTCCTGCACCTTCATTCGCTGGAACATCCCATGTTTCGCCTGCATCGTTCATTTGAACCACAAGCACTGCACTCTTTGCAGTCGCGAGGCCTTCTGCTTGCGCTTGGCTTGTTATCGCGATATTAGAACTGCTCTTCTTCCTGATGAAGGCGAGCAGCCCCTTATTTTCTTCTTCGCTTATTTCTCATCTTCTGTGATAGATCGTGATGCTTGGGTTAATCAGTTCTATTCTGATTGCGCCGCCGCTTTCTATCTTTGGGACCACGCTCCCATTCCAGTTGGATCTTTCTTTACAAAAGGGGTCGCGGAGTTCATCCGACCTCTCTCCTTGACTCGTGCCTTAACCAGCATCAACTTGCTGAAGGAGATCTTTAGCATTCCGACTCTTTTGATCGAAAAGCTCCATTATCTGGTTTACAAGCGCGCGCTAGAGTAGATTATCTAGTAATCATACTCCTTCTGTCGCTATCATGTGTAGAGTTCATAACACTGATGTATCGACCTGAAATTATAACCTCTTTCGAAGTTATGATCGCCGATCTTAGCATCCGCGGAAGCTCTAGTCATCATGATTCCCATCGGATAATCATGTTCCTAAGGTCCGGCCCGTATGCCTTCGTGGTCTGAACCGCTTAGCGCACTTTTTATCGCTTAGATGGATGCTAGCCGAGCCGGCTATTTTGCTAATGATGTGTTCCTTTAGCCGATGACCAACTGAGCTTACTTTGATCTACCGCTTCGCGTCGCCTATTTCGGCTAACGATTCAAGTAGTCATCGTCAGAGTCCAAAATTTTTGAAATTTTGTCATCATCTAAGTCCCATCTCCCCTTTTCATAAATTGTAACTGTCCCCAGTTACATTATTACTCAGAGCGCAAAGGTTATCCGAATGGACCGCATCCGCGATTTGTATAAAGCCGCTTGCGTTTTTACTCCTTATACCAGCATCCTCACCGAATACCCTCGTTTGTTAAACATGGTCTCCACTTCCGTTCCCACTATGCCCAAGGCCATGGTCGACAGCCTCCTTGCTATCAGTGAATCCGTCGCCGCTACTCGGTACCCTGACCGTGTTAAACAGCACGCTTTTCTTGATGAAAAGACTGTTGCGCTGGTACGACGACGTTTTTCAAGTTCTAATAACCATACTGAGACCGGCTTCCCATAGGAGGGCTTTAGCACAATGATTCCTGCTATTGCCCGCGACAAATCCCTTTACGATGTATTTTTCAACATGAAGAACTCGTATCACCAGACGGCCACGGGTCCCGGTGGAATTATCGGTGGTCGTTATCCCACCATTCTCGACCTTTGTTCCCGTATCAAGACTGAACGCGAGTTGAATCGCGTTGGCCTGTCCGCTGCAACCATCGCTGCTCAGCAGGCTCATCGTACTGAGCTCGAGGATGCTCGTGTTGCTGCTGAGGAGCAAGCAGCCGCCGAGGCTGCTGCCACCGCTAAGCCCAAGAAGTCCAAAGGGAAGGTAAGTTGAAATTTTAGCAATCGCGATTGCTTAAATTTTAACATATTTCATCTTTCTCTAGAAAGCCAAGAACTCCAAGGCTATCGTTGAAGATATTGACGACGACGTCTCTGTCTTCGACGATTCCGAGTTCCCCATGACTGGTTCTGGTGTGGTCGACGACCCTATGCAAATCGACGCTGAACGGGTATGTCTCTTATTTTAGAGGCACTGGCCCAGTGTATCCTCGCGATTGACGAACTCCGCGCCTCCTTTTCCAACATGCAGGTCGAAGAAGGAACCTCCTCGACTAGCCATCGTACTACGCAGTCGCTCGATGCTCACGCCTCCGTAAGCCCACCCGACTATGAGGGGTTTTTCAAGAAGTTTGCCCAATTACTCAACAACGTGAGTAGGCATTTCCCGTTACTCCCACTCCCAGTACGCGTCCCTCTTCAGTATGCCTGTCATTTCTTCGTATGAAGGGCTTTGACCGATCGGCGCCATCTTATATCAAGGCCATGGCTATTTTATCACGCACTGACCCCGAATCAGTGTCCGGACCAGTCACCGCAGACTTCCCAGTCCCCCCACCGAGAAAGCGTAATCGTACACAGTCCTATGCCCACGAGGACTCCGCGGATCAATACGCCGGTTCGTCTTTTGAGCAATCGCGATTGCTAAATTCTGACCCCAGCCATCGACTTTTAGCCGCAGAGCTTGCTACTAATGGACCTGCGGTCCAAAAGACCATCGCAGAAGTACACCAGATTCTCAGCACCGACCAGTCAGATACCGACTCCATCGGTTCACTCTGGCTTCAAGAATCTGAAATACGGAGCAGGATTGGGTTCAGCAATGCCCAACTCCGGTACCTCCTCGAACATCGCGAGTACCTCCTCAAGGACCTATCGCGGATCCTCGACGCGCAACACCAGCGCACCCCAGCCGCATCCTCGGCTTAGGTATTTCATTTCCTTATCCAGGTTTATCATTCTTGGCTTAATTCAATGCTCCCACAGGGCGTACGATGGCTGGCCTCCGGTGGTGGCGGACTCTGGCTCCAACGTCTATTTCATGGATACTGGAATGCCATTCGGTCCCCCTCCTCGGGCCTGCTATTTCTGCCAAGAGGTTGGGCATTTCCATCGTCAATGCCCCTTCCTGGACACCAATAACTCTGCCGCCAAATGATCCCTTCATAGTTTTCGCGATTGTTACTTCTCACTTCGTCCAACTCCGTAGCACAGTCCTTCCTGTATCACTTTCACTTGCCCAACTCCTAATACTGTCTTTACTGGTTCCTTGAATGACACGAATTGTTTTTACTTCTTGGATCGCTTAGAACGCCTCGGCCCATCGTTCGTATGGTCCCTCCGGATTTCATCCAAGTCTAAATCAGGATCACCGTCACTGATATAGCTCTCAGTATCTGATTTATCGTCGTCCTGAGCATCCACGATTGCTAGTTCCTCTTTCGATTTTACTCGAATCTTGTGGAATTGCAAGTCCTTGCTCCCGGTTTTCTCTTTCTCATCGTCCTCTCTTGCTAATTCCTCTAGAGCTTCGCCTGATGGATCAATTAAGTCCAGGATATTATCTGGTATCTCGATCTTTTGACGTTGCTCAAAAGGTATAACTCGGAACGCTGCGAGCTTCCCGTGGAACATGGCCCCGTTCATCTCACAACAGAGATATGAACCACCTGCAGTGTGCCTTACTACGACCATAGGTCCCATGTAACGTTGCTCCATTTTTCTGTCTAATGATTTCTCCACCGAAGTATTTCATACTAGTACCAGATCGCCAGGTTTGAAGTCATAATCAACTATAGTTGATCCAAACTCCTCCTCGTATCTCCGGACTAGCCTCTGCTTTTCCTCACTAACCCTTAATCGCATCTCTTGGACGTGAAGCGAGTGTTTGGCTAGGGCTCTCGCCCTGAGTCCAATTAACTTTGCCGTGCTGATAGGTTCGCCAGGATATTCAACCAACCAGGTTGCTTCTTCGACATCCAATGGAATAACAGGATGGGCGCCGCAGACTGCGAAATAAGGCGAACAGCCTAGCCCGCGTCTTATAGTAATTCGATCTGCCCACAATATCTGAGGGAATGTAAGGGCAACCTTAAGCTCAGCACGGGGCGCGGAAACTAGCGGGGGAATCCGAAGAATAAATATGGGTACCAAATACAGGAGCGGGAATACTACGCACCTAGCGGGAGAATCCGAAGAGAAGAAAGGATGAGGATTCCCATGCTAGGCGAAACCTTATATACGAATCAGTAACTACCCAGTAGCACGTGTCCGGAGGTATCTACAATGATCACGGGCCTGGTTGCATAGCACGTGCCAACGAGAACGGATGGGCGGAAAGCCGGAGGCATTAGGCGGAGGAATAGCCGGAACGGAAGCCGGAACGGAAGCCGGAGCCGGAGCGGAAGCCGGAAAGGCCGGAAAAGCGGGGGTTCCCCTGACAGGGAAGAACCAATACCATTTTGCAATGTCACCCCCTGTAGCTTTCCATATTGTCTGTCGCATATCCCAATGCCCTCTTTCAACTGGTCCGTTTGCCTGCGAATTATAAGGCGAGACTCAGATTCCGCGAATGCCATACTTTTTATTCAGCCATTTCAACGCTGCTATAAATTGCGGTGCGTTGTCGGTTACAATCCATTTAGGACAGCCCCATCTACAGATTATATCTTCTAGAAGGAACTTTCCTATCGCCTCGGCGTTCTCATCGCGTAGGGGTCTCCCCTCTACATATCGCGATAGGGAATCCCGACCTGCGACGGCGTACCGGTGGCCATTAGAGACCTTGCCCATGATCATTACATCCGTATGAATCTTTTGGAACAAGCTAGGCGTCAAGGTTGGCACAGGTGGAATTTTCACAAGAGTCTTTTGTCGCAGTTGACAAGTATGGCATGTGTTAACAAACCAATTGACATCTCGTTCCATCTCTGGCCACCAAAATCTCAACTCTATTAGAGATTTGGTCGCATATACCCCGCGATGTCCCAAGGAATCATGAGAAGCACGCAACATGTACATTCTGTGTTCCTTTTCAACCACAAGTTTATGCGTTGAACCTTCCCCTTTTCAGTACAACCTTCCATCTTTACTCAGGAAGAAGTATCTGCAGTACCTCATAAACCGTTTGAACTCTTTATCACCCATCCCTGTAGGTCGCTCCAAGGGATTCGTGAGCCAGGCTCGCACTAGTTTTAATCTTTCATCCTGGGCAATTCCCACACCCGACCTGTGTTTTTCTAGATACGGCTCCCGTTTTGCAGGATCGTTCTTAAACTCAGGGCTTGGCAACAGTAATTCTCCACCTGGAAGTGTAGACTGTAGATACTGAGGCACTACTAGCCCTTCAGATTCATAGGCGTGGTGTATTTTAGACCGAACTTCTTGTTCCTCAGCAATCGCGATTGCTAAATCCTCGTCGAAATCGTCGAGTGAGACCGCTGAGCCCACCATTTCTTGTAGGTAGCCGCCTCTCTCGTCAATATCGTCCTTGAATTCATCAAACTCCAACGGTTGCTGGCCATCATAATCCCATTCCTCATGGTTTTCTGGAGACGGATTCTCATCCAATCCGTCTTCATTATTTTCCCAGACCTCATCGCCTGGCTGGGGCTCTCTCCTGGACAAGCCGTCTGGTGGAAAGGTAGCTCCCTTCACATGCTTCAATTTAAAATGAAACATCAAGATTTGTTCAATCCAGCGATTTATCGTAGCATTAGGACCCATGCCCGGATTATTTAACATGCCCTTGATGTAGAGCGCATCCGTCTCTACTACAAGTCTCCGGCAACCTAATAACCAGTATTGCATCGCTTCTAACGCTCTTTTTAGTCCATACAACTCCCGCTTGGGCTGAGAAAATCTCGATTCCCTCCGGTTTAGAGTTATTGAAGCGAACTTCGCATAGTGTCGTTTGAACTTATCTATCAGATCCATCTGATAAATTTGAAGCCCCACAGCCATCCATGATGTGTCTACCGCTAAGACTATGTCCGTATCGATATCGTAGTTGAGGGGACGCAGTGCAGGACTTTCCGCGATTGCTTGTTTAAGCCTTTTCATCGCGTCCTCTTGCTCTTTATCCCACACAAACTCTTGATCTCCCCGAACTAGCTTCGCTATAGGCTGAGATAACTTCCCGTAGTCCTTTATAAACATACGGAGGACTCCAATTGTACCCAAGAATTGTCTAACTCCTGAGACATCTTTCAAGGCTCCCCAGCGGATTATTACACCGATCCTCCACGCTAGGCCGTCTCCCTTCATATGAACAGATATGACCCACAACGGGGAAAGTATCCCAACATATGATAGACTTCGCACCTGAAAAGGTTCCACCGCAATATTTTAAACGCTGAACTATCCTGTTCACGTTCTGGAGATGCTCCCAGACAAATCGCCGTATACCCTTGTTCTCAGGGATGGTTTCAAATGTTCCATCTTTATCCTGATACCTCGAACTAGGCCCTCGGATAGGTACGTCATCGATGTAAGGAATTGTTACATGCGGAATCTCGTCCTCCAAGATATATGTCACATCGTCGTGAAAGATAGGGACCGAGTTCGTCCATCCCTGAGGTAATTTTACTAATCTTAACGCCCCAAAAGGTGTTTGAAAGGTAGTAAAATCCCTGGAACCTTCCGCGATATCTCGATGATCATATCCTGAGTATAAATCGAGACTCCCCCCACAGGCACGCCCCACAAAATGATTTGCTAGTTCGTCTGTAGCTGGTGGTACTCCTGAATGGGCAATAGTAACCGCATTCAATGGTTCCAACGCATGTACCAAACGGATGCTTTTACCATCCTTCTTTACTACACCGAAGAATTTACTCCTATATGAGGCGTTGGAAGGTTCATATACGCCAGCATCAATCTTCTTCTTTATGATCTTGCAGAACTCTTCCAACTGCCCTCGGGGAATAGGTATACTTCTTTCTACCCAAGTCTCATGTTCCACTAAAGGAAATTCAACCGGTGGGAAGAAATCGTGTCTAAAGCTCCCTCGTTCCTCATCATTCCAGGCGAATCCTTTCTCATGAACCATCATTAACTCATGCATGAGTTTTCTCTCTTCTGGCCATAGGAAATTGCCCTTGTGTAACAAGTCAATTATCTCTTTTCGTTCCACTGTGTAGCGCCCGGTAGGAATGAAATCTCTTGGGTTCGGATTAAGCGTTGGTAAATCCGCTAATGGGTCTCCAGTGATCTTCCTTTTAATCCTATATTGTTCAGGTAGCTCCGTATACATCGGACGAACTTTAAGCGCAACGGGCTTGTATTTCTTCCCAGCGAACACCGAAAAAGGAGCATCCGCGATTGCTCTATTTTCGACTTTTGGCTCGATTGGCTCGCCAGTGACGAATCCAATCTTTTCCTGGCAACTACAAGATCCCCCTTGCGTGAACACATGCATTGTATCCGAGCTTCTCTTCCTACAGGACTCATGGACTCCCATATCTGCGCTAGCTTTCCGCGGACAATCTTCAGTCTGACCCGTTGGTCCTTCTGATTGACTCCACGTAAAGATATCACATCTCTGAGGTTTCCCATCTTCCTTGTCCTTAGGACGCTCCCTAAATTCCCTAAACAGTGTCGCCGCACTTTTATCTTTCTTCAGATCCTTCGAATTCTTAGATGCACTAAGATAGGCTTCCTGAACCTCGTTTTCAGAGAATGCCCTTTCCTTAGGCAGGTAATATCCAAGGATCTCCATTTCCTGCTTCTCATTAAATCCGAGTTTCAACGCCACTTCTCCTCGTTCTTGCAACTGTACTAATTCATCGAAGCTTGGCGAAAACCCTGATTGACCATATCTGGGTCAGCAGTCGGTCCTAAGCGTTCCTCTTCTTCCTTATCCGGGGCTTTAGACTTGCCTTCTGATTCCTTTCCTCTCGGAAAGGTGATCATTGTGCAGCGCTTGCCCGTATTAGGATCCTTCAAGGTAATTGTCTGAGATTCATCACGACTATTATTTATCTGGCACTCGGTCAAGACTTCAAAGGGTCGCCCCAATAAAACCTTATACGCTGGACCCCTTATTACATGGGCCTGCAGGTAGACAGTTATGCCTCCGAATGTGAACGGTACGTTCTTTGCCAGACCCACTGATCTTTCCAATGACCTATTCGCGCTTTGCATGTAGATTTGTATATCAGGATCCCAAGTTAATCTTGACTCCGCTGCTTGATCCAGCGAAATCGAGACTATCTGAGATCCTGAATCCATTATAGATTCTACCTTGCCTTGCGTATTGATATTTGGAAAGACCACTCGGAGATGGGCTGAATCCCTTGCTACGTATATTTGCTTTGGATCGACGAATACCTGTTTAGGTACCTCGCCAGGAGCCAAACTTTCCAAATATTGAACGTAGGGGTCCGGTATTACTACCGAACCCACAGGGATATCACCATCCGCGATTGTGGTAACAAATACTGATGAAACTATAGGCAACTCGCTTAAGTTGAGTGTGTCATACTCCAGTTTTAAGTCTTCCTCCTCATCTAGGAAAGGCAAGACGTCTTGTTCCTCTTTGAACATGACTTGTTTCACATGGTTGGGTTTTACAGGTCTTCGAGACTTCGTTAGATCCCTTCTAATCGTCTCTCGAACTTCAGGAGAAACGCTCGCCAAATCTCTGAGTTCCAAAGTTACTTCAGAACTTAGTATTTGATCGGTCAATTTTCTCCCTATCCCATCCCGTTGTACTGGAGCTCAAACCTGGTAGGCTCTTTCCTCCATTTCAGCTTCTTCTTCACCCGGTTCCTCTTACAGAGTTTCTGCAGAAGATCTATGGTACCCGCTCTCTCTGATTTAATCTCAGGATAGCTAAGATAGATTTCTTTGAGGAATTCCTCATAGGTTCCATTTTTGTAGGTAGGAAGCGCTCTCCAAGTTGCCTTCCGCTTTGTAGGAAGATAACTCGTAAAATGCAACTTCCTTTCAGCATCATCCGTAACGCTGGCGTGTTCCATTATCTGGTTCACATGATCAACAAATGTCATGAGGTCTTCATGATCATCCGTAGTGAACTTAGGAGCATTATTATCCCAAGCGTATGGAATTTTAAAGCTCGCGACTCTGGCTCCACCAACTGGTGCTGGGTTTGCTCCGCCTGCCATTTCTAACAGAGATGACTCTGAGTGTAGGGTTTGGGACGAGTTTTGGGAAGCTTGAGGTTCAATAAGACCCTCTAGTTCGACCCTTGGATCCGAACTTGATTGAATTGGTTCGGATTGAGTATCCGCAGATGCTAACTGTAGCTGTTTATATGCCGCTGCTCGAGATAAAGTTCGGTCTTTTGACTTTACTCTTGCTAGAGCTGCTGCACTGGGAGTCCTTTTTCTACTAGGTAGAGGCGGAAGGACAACTGGTGTGTTGTGCCTTTCGGATCGACGAGGTAAAGGTTTAGGAAAACCAGGTGTTTCAGGTTCAAGTTCGCCTTCTGATGATAACTCGTTTGTTTCTGCCGTAGCAGAAATCTTAGGACGAAGGGGTACTTTGTCCGAAGAGGATGAACTGACAGTTTACGTCCTTCTCAAGTCGTGAGACTCAAGGAATGGGTTCTCGATAGTTCTGAAGACTTTGAAAGTCTAGAAATGCGGGATCCAACAAATTTTCCAAGTCTTTATAGACCAATTGACAAAGTTTTACTTTGAGAAGTAAAGTCAAATGAACCCCTCGCGGTGGGCTCCAGATGAAACGCTGACTATGGGGCTGGCGGTGAAATAACCACAACACAAACCTTGTAAATGAATACGCGGTTCGATAATGCAACTACAACAACTCAAACACTATAGTCCTCGTGCGAGTTCGGGGTTCCAATCCAGTATAGATTGTGGCAATTTGAACTTTAGTTCTCTTTGAGAAGCAAGACTTTACAGGTCTACAAGTCGTATAGATAAACTTGCTCGAATCCGTTCTCTAGGCGCAATCGCGATAGACAGACGAGATTTTATGTTCAACGGTTTTGTATGATGTGGGTCTAGGTTTGGAGATACTCCGATGCGTAAAGCAAGTGATTCTTATGAATTCCGATTCCAAATAGTATCCGCGATTGCTAATCCTTGCGAGATTACAACCAATTGTCAAGTCTGATCCGTTTCCTTATATTCCACGCGTCCGTTCCGTTTATCCAATATGTTCACGCGTCGTTTATAAAGATCCAAATCCAACACAGATAATATTCAAACAGGGAAAACAAACGAAACTTGGTATAGCTTCTGGGTGTCTCCGAATGAATGACTACTCTACCGGTTAAGCGTGAAGTCTAGTAACTTCGCGTCCAACAGGTGGGGTGAGATTCACTGGTGTTCCTCCCATAACCATCCACTTAAATACGTTACAGGATTCTAAATATAAACGAGACTGATACAAACGAGCAATAGGGTTCAGGGTATATGACTAGTGGTATGGCAGCTAGCCGATGAACTCCTGTCAGATATCAAGCGATTAGTAAAATTGAGAGAGATTTATAAGAAACATCAACGAGCCGAGCTTAGCGATGAGTCAAGATCTACATCGCTTAGAACGATCGTGATGGAATATTGTTGATATGTCAACTTTTAGCCGACCTCCTCGTCAGCACTCCGCTACCCTCCTTGGTAACCGTACGCTCAAATGGTTCCGCCTTGAACCGCTTAAGTGATTTGTCTGAAAATCGTGATAGCCACCGCTTCCTAGTACCCGAGTACGGTTTCTTAGTCAATTGGTAGATCGACCAAGTCCAGTCCTCTCTTGGCAGTCCTGGAGACGTCAGATGATGCCCAACAATGATCCCTCTGGTTCAGAAGGATGTTCCCTCATAATACACCCTTAGTCAGGGAGGTGCAGTAGCCCCAATCTGTTTCCAGGATGGTAAGGCACTTTCCGCGATTGCTCCATTAGCGACTTCCCACTCCAACCCTTTACCAGGATTGTTGTCCAGCGCCCTTCTAATGGTTCGAGACACATTATATCCCTCTTAGCTAACTGCTCAGGCCAGCATTAGCCCTTGTGAGATGACGTCGTAATGTAGTGAAGTACATTATAGTATGTTGCAACTCGAGCAGATTTGAATAAATGCCCGGGTGCCCCAATACCAGGTCTGTCAGTGTGTTGTACAACCCTTTGAACCTCCTCCATCAATGATCCTTCCAATATCTCCTCTGAATCCACCGCACCAACACGTCCAACCCAAACCCAAATCCAGCCAAAACCCAATCCATACTGTCCAATGAAAACCATCCAAGAAACCAGAACAGGGTATGAGACCCTAAAGCAGGACCATTAGTCTTGCCAATGAGAACCAGGACGCTCCTGCCACGGGTCGGGCTGTGTAAGGCACGCAACGATCCATAATTGGGCAGGGTTCTGGTGCCGAGGCTTGACTTTTGACGTGTCCGCTAAAACAAAAACCAGAGAAACCGAACTAAGAGGGGGGTGAAAGGTGGGGTATATTCTTCTTTTATCGAGTTTACATCGAGCTTTTATATCTACGCTGTTTGGTCCGCACAGCCAATCACAAACAGCTATTGTTCACATAGAAACCATTGTTCATATGAAATGTGTTCCCGTTTCCTTCTAACACGTCTCCTTCTCGACACACAGACCAGTGCACGCTGTTCCCATCAACCACGTGTCTGTGAACTCCTCGGTGTTTCAACCTACTCCCGCAAATATTCAGAAAATCGCAAAATCAGCCCGTTTTTGCTGATTTCACTGCTGGACAAATTGCCGGCTCATCACCGTGACCGAGGCAATGGGCTCTCCGTTACCGTGACCGTTGCTCCCCTACATATAGACACAGTATCCTACTCAGTGCTGGAGACGTGAAAGAATCGACCCAAGTTATAGGTGTGCCTTACATTGGGTGCAGCCATTGAGAAGTGAAAGCGTCAGATTTTGTGCTGATATGCTCCTCTCATCGTCGACTTCAGGGTTAGGTTGGATCCTTGGTTCACGTGCTATTCAACCGATGGTCCGAGCCATCGAGAGGCTGATTGCGATGCACTGGCGCTCGTCCTCGGTTCGTTCTCCGAAGCGCCGAACCTCATGCTGTTTAGAGGGGGTAATGTTCCTGGGACGAAGGCCCAGCTGGGAACGGAATGAGGTGTCGAGATCAAGTGATTCAACCTGAGGACGCACAAAAGCCTGTAAAATGCCGAAGAGAGTTTCCAAGATATAGAAGTTGCGCAACAGCTTTGCGATATACATCTGGGTTCGAGTTCGTCGGGCACGCTATCTGTGTGCTGCAACTCGTGATCCACGAAGGAATGAGTGAAAAGGTATGGCGGTCAGTTGGCACTTTTAATATTCCCGGTATAATAACACGATTTCATGCTATAATTGGACATTTGGCTATGAAACTGAGTGCCCCTCAAAATCTTGACAGAATCCCGCTGGACTTTAAGAAACAAATGTTCCGATATATATTTTGGAACATTCTCTCTATAAACTTTTCACTTCTCTCTAAACCTTTTGTTCAACTCTCTCTTAAAACTTTCTGCCCTCTCAAACTTTATGCGAGCTGCTCTACAAAAAATGTTCCATCACTAGGGTTAGCGCAGCTGCCGGTGATCAAAGCGGCGGAAGGATCGTCTGATCCCATTCAAGAATGATCAAAGTGGTTTGGGACGGCACCCTTTTTGGCGGCTGGCACTGGGGCCCGGCAGTCCACCATTGATCACCGGTGGCTATGCTAACCCTAGTGATGGAACATTTTTTGTAGAGCAGCTCGCAGAAAGTTTGAGAGGGCAGAAAGTTTTAAGAGAGAGTTGAACAAAGGTTTAGAGAGGAGTGAAAAGTTTATAGAGAAATGTTCCAAAATATATATCGGAACATTTGTTTCTTAGAGTCCAGCAGGATTCCATCAAGATTTTGAGGGGCACTCAGTTTCATAGCCAAATGTCCAATTATAGTATGAAATCATGTTAATATACCGGGAATATTAAAAGTGCCAACTGACCGCCATAAAAAGGAACAGTTCCTTCACGTTACGTGTGAAATGAATGAAACCACTGCCAACGATTCCGCTCCAATTCTGCCCGGTGCTTTCCGCCTCCGTGGTGCCCAGACCAGGGGATCGATTATCTAGATCCTTAACGGCCTCCATAAAACCTGATTGACGGAGAAAAGAGCCATTGGGAAACTGCCGGTGGTGGTCGAGTGGAGGATGTACCAGATGCGGCAGTTCGACACACCTTAGATTCGACACACCTAAATCAGATCCGACACACCTCGCAAGTTCGACACACTTCCCACGGACGGCGGTGTGTCGAAGATACGCCCGCCTATCATTGATCGCAAATCCTGCTGCTGAACAATATTGACCAAACAGCCAAATATTTGTCCCGCCTCTCTTCCTCTCCCCCCATCCCCCCCGCCCGCAACTGTCCCCTGCCGCCGCGCCCTCTGCCCCAGAAACGCGCCGTAATGGCTTCGAAGCACACTCCGGACGACCAAAAACTGATTGATACCCTGCCGCTGGGAGTCGTGATGGCATTTCGAAGCTCGGTACGTGACGTCTCTCACGCGCCTGACGAATATGGCTTCTTTTGACGCGTCAATGTATCTAGATCTTTAATCCTAGCTACATCATCAACAACCCACACCGTTTCATCACCAACGACTGGATTGACGCGTCCCAACTTCGTGATTTTCTGCACCACACGTCCAATTCGACTCCCGCACGTGTCAAACTCGAGAACGATGCCGTTGACGCGTCACTGACGCGTCCTTTGGCCCCGGCGCGGGTCCCAGATGATTCCAGTGTGCTCACTGTAAAAACCCGCACTCTCAAAGAAGCAGGGCGCGAGGTTCTGGAGATTCTATCGGATTCCGAGCCGGAGACCACCCTGCCTCTCCCCTCTTCGGGACCTGGAAGCGATGACACAAGTAGTACGGTTAATGCTTGATTGTTGTCATTCTGATTGACTTTTTTTCGCAGATTTTCGTGAATCCTCGCCACTTCCGCCTTCTGATTTCCCCAGTGAGACGTCGTACACGGGTAGGCTGATTCTAGATGAATACCAAATCCACACTGATCACAGAGCCCAGAATCTGACGGCTATCTATCATCGGACGAGCACGCCAGCACGGTACCTGATCTAGAGGTATCAGATACCTTGTGGGCAGATCCAGAAATATTGTCGTTTGTGCGAATCGGGGATCTCCGCGTGACGACAGAGGTAACAGTCCAACGCATGGAATATCTCACCGAGTTTGCCTCCCTTTATCCCATCCCCGACGTCGCAACAGCATTCGTGATCTATGCCGAAGATCCCCGATTCTATACAATTGTCAATAAACATGGCCTTCTGCGGACGATGGATGCAGTCATTAAAAACAAGGTACGTGCCCTAATTACCTTTCGCCGGTTGTTTTCAATGGCCACATAGGATAACGACTCCTGGTCCGGCGGAACAGGGACCGGCGACAGCGGAGTTTGGGTCATGTTCGAGCCCGGACAACCCCCAATTTGGTGCCGACGATCACGTCTCAACTGCACGGGTGCGAGGTACACCACCATGTCGCCAGCTCCATGGACTGATCACATTTTTCAGGGAGCTATCATTGTAACCAGGTCAACTTAGGTCTGCTCAACGTGATACGCCGCGACCTTGATCCAGCTTCCCGGGAGGCTGTATTTGCTGCTCAACGACAAACACGACGCGAGGACGGATCGACCGCAGAACGCAAAGTCGCCGAGTATGTTCTTGGCCCATTCAAATTGATAGCGACATTCAACTAAATACCGTTGTGGCACCAGATTTCTCCAACTCATTCGCACTCAGAAATGTTCGGCAACTGATAGTAATGGTATCAAATGCGGGGGTGTGGCGATTTTGCGGTCCAAAAAGCAGGTTAGTGTTCTTGTATTTTTTTTTTCCACACTGATTTATTGCTGCTGTCAAGGTCTCGCGCGGTAAACGGTTTTGGGTCGGTTTGTAGCGGCTTTACCGCAACCTCCAACGGCAAACACCGCAGTTGGACCATTCCGGATGACGTTGACGAACCGATGTTCATCAAAGGCATGCACGGCGAGCCACTGGTGGGAGACAAGTCCCGAGATACTTCGCAGTGCAGCGCCATTGTGCATCCGACCACGGGGCTCAAACGAAAGCACTGCCGTGAGTACTTTTGTGTCATTCCGGTGATTCTAAATGCTAACTTTCGCTAGCGCATGCTCATATTGTGGATGGGATGGCAGTCGTTGGCCGTGTTGTTCATCGCGGATGCTTCGCGGAACGAACGATCTATGTCCCCATTGATCCTAGTGTTCGAAAGGCGCTCATCGTTCACCACGACATTCCACACAATCACCCGATGTTCTATTTGGCGGAACGTTCTCAAGAATTGATTACGTTTCGGAAGGATTCAATTCGACGGCGCCTCTCCGCCTTGTGAATACGGAAATAATTGAACAGGGCGGTAGCTTTCTTTTCCTATCATGTTTGATGCATTGAATACTGAAATCTCATTTGAAGAACCCACCGATGCACCGTCCGCAGACTCGATTCATCCCGTGGCCTCGACTTCAGCGGCCCCTCTATCCAATTATGCGACGATGGGAGATGTCTTCGACCCCGATTCGGCGGGTACATATTTCCCTGCGGTCTCGGCACCCGCGCATCATCTATTCCCCAAAATGGATGATATCTTGTACCTGCCCGCTGCCTCCAAAATCGACGACATGTTCGCTTTCAACGATTCCGCCTTTCTTCCCCCAAACGACCTTGAAGACTTTGATTGGTCTTTCCTTGACGACTTCGGGTCTGGTCCCGCGGATACGTCAATTACGTCCTCTTTTGACGGCGCTGCGAGCTTCTCAGCTCAATTTTCGGCACCAGCGTCGCCTCCCCGCCTCCCTCCTATCCCGATTTCGCCCTCTCCTCCCCCCGCACCCCTCGTTGCCCCTCCGGCTGCCAAGCCGTTATCGAGGAAGCGCAAAAACGATATTGATGGACTTGATCCTGCAAACGTGCTTGAAGGGCAGTCACGGTCCCGCAGAGTACGAAAGCGATCCTCATAATAGGTATGTTCCATCTAAATTTCTTTCTATCTTCTTTTGTCATTGACGGATTTACGCCACAGGCTGTAGTGTAATTGACTTGCAGTGCGCGAGCCCCTTAGAGTATTTAGCTTCACTGAATAAATATGTTGGCCATGTTGTGTTTATCTAGCAAGTTCGTGCTCGTAGTTGATGGCCAGGTGTGTCGAACTTAATGTGTCGAAGTTGAAGCATGATGTGTCGCATCTGGCCGAGGTGTGTCGAACATTGAGGCGGTGTGTCGCATCTGATTCAGGTGTGTCGAATCTAAGGTGTGTCGTAGTGTCGCATCTGGTCTATCCCGGGTCGAGTCCAAGGCGCGGTTGATCGTGTCATCGTGTCATCGTGAGAATACTGCATTCGGCCATCACTGAATGATCGTCCCGGCATGAAGGGAAAAGCTGGAGAAAGTTGACCTCGGTGCTTCTAGCCATGGCGCTGTGCAGGCCAAGACTTCCCGTTGAGTGATTAGCGGAGTATTATGGCTGCTGCATCGTTTCGGCTGCTGTGAAATTCAGGGTCTCGGCAGATTCGGCAAACTCGTGGAACTATTGTATCCCAATTCTACGGCGGCGTCGCAGTCTGTAGAGCAGAGTCGGATCCAGAGAGTTAGCTTACAACCGAGTTCAAAACCTCGTTATCAATTCTTGAAGAGACAGTACATTCCCAGAAAAAGAATACATCAATCATTCATTCTACGTACATTCAACTCTTATCCCATTCGAACTTCCTTTCCTCCTCCCATTCGCATCACGTCGACGACAAAGACTGGTTGGACATGATCTGCGTGAAGAACTGGAATGCTGCCTGCCCAACCGCGAGCGTCCCGTTCTTGTACGCAGGAACTTCGTGCCCCGCACCGTAGATGCGGACGTACGAGCTACGAGCGCGCCCATTATTAGATTGGTCACAGACAGGATGCTGGGAAAACTCACAATGTCCCAGCGTTCTTGAACTGTCCTGCGAGCAGCCCGTTGACTTTGTAAGGCGCGAACGCCTGCTGGTTGAACTCGGTGCTGAATTTGGTGTTGAGAGTTGCGAGCTGGTGGTATTTAGTTAAAAGTTGAAGGTTGGCCCCAAATGTGAGAATTACCATTGCCTCGATACCGTTAAAGTTGAGAATGTAGTCCTAAATACCCAATCAAGTTCAGAAAAACCATGCTCGCCACGCCACGGTGAAATGAATGCACGTACCGCATCCCCGTCATATATGAGCACACGCACGCCCGAGTTGATGACGAGCTCAAGATCCGGAAGGGAACTGCGCATCCAATCGCCTGTCAAACTCATTAGCATCGTTTCCCCGTGAAATCCATAATAGAATAATAATGTAATAGCAGACAAACATACCAGTAGCCGCAAAGTTATCATAGACGTCAATGTTCGTTTCCTGCCAGGTAACTTCGGCGCCGATCTTGGTGCGGATGGAGGCGAGGTAGGAGGAGATGTCAGGCGGGTAGGGATCGTCCGATCCCGAGGGGACGTAGTAGACCTAACGAATATTTAATCCCAGTGCCCAAGATCGTGATGCAGAGGAAGAAAGACCGACATACATCAAAGGACCCAACAAGGGGCGACAGGATATTGTTGTTGCAGAAGCTCTGGGCGGCGGAGCACACGGAGTTCGAGCCTCCGTTGTTGCATGCTGTGATCTACACGGTCGTGGTCAACTAGGATCACCGAGGTTAGGTATGTTTGAGTGACACGTACCCGAGCCTTACATCCGGTTGTAGCGGTATTCCAAGAAGTGTTTGCGCGCGCGATGACGGTCGAGGACACGAGCGGGTGATAGGGGTTCGAGCCAGCGTAGGTGATGTAGCCGGGGTATTGCGAAATGGGATCCTGCGAGTGCAAGTTGATCACAGTGAGATAACACTATCCGAATAAGAATCCCAAGAAATACCCACCGTCAATCCATCCCCGACACCCAACGTCTTCAGATTGAGGTGCAACCCGCTGACAGTGCCCGCGGTGATAGCCGTGTTCTGAGAGAGGAAGTACGCAGCAAACGTAGGTCCATAGTGTCCGCCGTACCTTCACATTTCTCATCAAACCAATGAAAGGCGAGAACCACGAGGGAAAAACTTACGATTCAGTCCAAATCGCAAGATCATTCGCCGCAAGGTTTGAGAACCGCGAATCCTTAAGGAAGACCTGCAGGAAGGTCCACACATCCGCCGCCGCTGCTTGTGAGGTTCCAACGCTTTCCGTCCCGTGAGAGAAGCCGACGCCGACGGGCTGGTCTATGAAGAGCAAGTTGGCGTTGTTGTTCCACGAGAAGGGATTGAGGGTGACTGAGGCGCTGTTGTTGGTGATACGGCACGGCCCAAGTTCTTGCAGCAAACCAATCATGCTAGAACTCCCGGGCTATGGATAGCGATTTCAATGGGAGATGGATGCGCGGGTGGAAAGCAGCGCGGGAAGAAAACACGCACACCGCCATTGAACCAGAGGGAGAGAGGGGCGGGTCGCCGGATTGTTCCGGGCAGCAAAATACCAGAAGCTGTATAACTCAAATATAGCGGGTGTGAGTAGCAAGAAGGAGAATCACGCACAAAATGCTTTTCGTAGAGGTCAGATCACCATAGCCTGATGCCTGAGATACGCCTGGGGTGGTTTCTGACGGTTCCCCGATCAGCATAGCCAGAGGAGATGTATTTCGGGACATCACAAACCGCAGATACCAGAGTTCTCCACCACACGCAGCGCGCCCGGGGTTGTGGCGAGGGGCTGCAGCGTCTCCTCCTTGACTGTTGGTGACCTGGTGGTCGTAACGCCGCCAATCACTCCTTCACGAATGGGGATTTGTCCAGCGCTCTTCGCCGCCAGGACAGACGAGACCGTCGCGAGCGACACAATCCAAGCCAAAACTCGCATGGTGGCTGGCAAGAGTATATGTGTTGTGGCTGCGGCCGCGAAGCAGAGACCCTTTATAGTTCCGTGCCCACAAGGCGACGATCACCTGGATGACTGCATCAGCCGCTATCTTGACAAGAAGAACCAAACCCACGCGAAGATCCCATCGCAGCATGTGTGGTGAGGGTTAAAATACAATCAGCATAACGCCGAAGGTATTTGAATGTGAATTCCAAGGTTGATAACGCGGTATCCCCTGACCGACATTGATCCTTTGGCCAGATGGCACTCGCAGGAGAAAATAGCTTGATGATCAAGTTGAACGAGAGCTTCGCAAGGATTGAGAACTGTCACCTCATGGGTGTAAGAGAGAAAGAAGCGGGTGGTATACGCCTATCCAACGCCAATTGAGATTTGTCGCAAAGAACGCACACACGACAGAAGAGTGCAGGCTCAGCCCGGTACTACCGGTATGCATCTTTGATCATCGAGTTGTCAGCCTGCTGACGATAATGGGAGAGAACAGACTATGGATGGAAGTGCGGTTCGCCGTGCCATGCAAGATGGTGGGGCAGGAGGCAAGGAGCGGCTGATGGGGCCGACCATTCCGACTATTCGGCTTTCCCGCTTCGGTGCGAATAAATTCGCGGCACGCCAGTACAGACACTAGTAGTGAGAAACAGTCGCTAGATATAAATACACAATCAACCATATTCCACCCCTTCCGAGAAAAGGAACCCATCTGCTTTGCGCCTTAGCCCCGCCGAATAGAAAATTCCAGCGCTACCACCTCCAGCGGGCTGACGCCCTTCCCTCCGCTCCATCGCTCCTCGTCCTCGTCGAACAAGCTCACCTCCAATTCGTCTCTCAGCCGCGCCGGGTCCGCGTCTGACTCGTACTTCGCGCGCATCTTGCTGAGCGCCGCGATTCCCACCCCCTGCACCTCGAAGAACGGGACGTGCGCAGAGAGGTCGAGCCCCATGACGTTCTTAAGAAAGAGCGGGAGTGTGGTGCCGCTGTTTGCAGGGTTGACCCCGGGTGGGGGGAGCGGGAGCGAGGACTGGAAACACGACATAGCAACGTCAGCCCCGACACAGCCAATACAATGCAAAACAGAGAGGAAAGAGATAGGGCAGAGTGTATCCAGGAGAGGTATTAGGACGTACCGACATCGCCGCCCCCGCCCCCATTCCTTTCGCTAGTTTCTTCACAGCAGCCTCAAACTGCACAAGCGCGTACGCGGTCATTCCCGCGCGCCCCCTCACGCGGCCCAGAAGCAGCCTCTCCAGCCCTTCGTGCAGCTCGTGCACCGTCCACCCGGCACGCGCGAGTGCGGCGACGCGCGAAGCGGTGAAGCCCTGCGCTGCGAGGAGGGGGAGATACGGCGTGAAATCCGCTTCTGTGGCGGTTTTGAGGAGCTCCGGGAGTGAGGGCGTGGGGGGTTCGATAGTGGTGCTAGTGCTGGTCGAGGGGTTGGGTGGGGAGACGCGGGGAAGAGGGAGAGATCGAGGGGGGAGCATCATGCCACGGAGTGGGGTGTCCTTGAGGGAAGGGAGTCGGAGTCGCGATGGGAACGAAACAAAATGATGATAAGCCTACCTGAGGATGAACCGGAAGCCGAGAGGGATCCGAATGCGGCGCGTATACCGGTGACTGTGAATGCGATGCCGCGGATAATCCCAGCCGCAAAGCCGTCGTAGAGTCCTGGCTCTACCCCGATTAATCAGCCAACTCCAGAATGGGGGACAGGCAGGACAGCACTAACCGTAGGTCGAGAAGGAGAAGTCAGTAGTTCGACGGTGCGCCGCGGTTTCTTGGCCGGAAATTGGTTACGATTCAATAGTACGTCGCTGTGGTGCGGGGTCCTGCTGGCACTCGGCGGCGGCGTCGGCGGCGCGAACGCGGATGTGTACACGGCTTCATGGATGCGCTTGTGCGGTGTGAACGCAACCGTAGGGATCTACAAAGGGTCGATTCAATCAATCAAGCTGGAACATTGGCGCGAGACACCTGCCTCGCCATCGGCATCGTCGTTATCGTACTCGGATGCAAGGTCTTTGATGCGGGTATCGCATTTTCTCTTCGCCGTGCGCTGAGGCGATGTTATGACGCTCAGACCAGTAGGATGAAAGTAGGGACTTGCGTGTGGTCGTCCGCTGGACAAATATTCGTTCTCCTGAAACTGGGTTAGTAAAAAATGTGCTCAGAGCGTATAATAGCTGGATGGGCAAAAATTACCTCCGGCGGCGCTTTTGACGAGGACTCTACGTCGGGGTGTTGGATCTGGGAGGTGCCTACCTCCAGTTGTGCGTTTAACGAAAATTCGCTCTCGGAGTGATGAAGCTGGATCCAGAAGGGATGTGGTCAAATGGCATTCAAGCCGGATGGAAGGCAGTACTTGCCTCCGGTCGCGCATTTGAGGAGGATCCCTCCTCCGGATATCGAAGCTAGGTGGGAAAATTACCTCTGGAAGGTTGATTAAATCAATCTGGACGCACCTCCTCCTCTTCGTCCGATGCGTCTGGGTGGATGATCGCATTGGGCTTCAACCCGAGTCAGCAAGTAAGCGATAGAGAGGGCGTTTCGCACCTGCTGCAGCGACGCCAGCGCACCACCAGCCTTTGCTTTAAGCACCTTCGGCCGACCGTCCTCAATCGGAGGTGGTAGTTCTCCTCTCCACTCAGGCCCCGCGCGTTCCAAATCCTCCTCTATTCTATCCACGGGTGGTCTGTAAAATTTATTCTCGACCGCTCGCTGCACAGACGCCTCTGAGATGCGGAAGATGTACGCGATCGCTTTGTAAGACCAGCCATGGGCAACATGATTCGGCAGATCGCGCGTCCCCTTCTGTTCATGACTTTCGCCTTTTTGTTCAGCGGCTTTCCGCTGGTTGAATGGTCATGCCTTAGCTTTGGCACAAGCGACCGGAGGCACTCACAGGACTACTGTGACTGGCGTACGGGTTTTGAAGTCCATGAGAGTGGGAGTATCGCGTTCGCCTGTGTCGCTCTCATAGCCAGGGTCAGCGATAGGATACAGCAGGGAGGGATGGTCCATCGTGCAGAAGCAAACGGAGGATGGTGCCACGTGCTGATGCCGTTAGACTGATGGGCGCGCCGGACCGGAGACAGGCTTGCTCCGAGACCATCATGTCGTTATCAGTGTTGGAGGTGATGTCCATCCTTCGGCCCATGGAACAGAATCTGGCACGGCTCGGCTTACCTGCCTACTCATGCTCCGATGACGAGACGAATGGCAAGGTGTGGCAGAAGTGGCTCGATGGCCTTGCCTCACTGCTCGTCGGATCTTCACCTACTAGTAGCAACCAGGTTTGCGCCGTATCCTTGTCTCTCCTTCAGTCAAGATGCATCGTGACCATTGCCTTTAACGTTCGCCCTACACGTTCAGGGGATGTGCCCAAGCTCGTCCACTCCATCTGGAACTGGATGAAAGATGCATCGGTTCTGCCAGAAGACGATTCAAAGAAGAATGGAGAGCTCTTCGAAATCATCTTGGAGGCATCACTGGATAGGATCAGGCGACGGCTCAAGGACAAGGGTAAATTCGTGGGTCCTCTGATTGCCAAGGTACGCCACGTTTTTATTGATCGACCTAGCGCACTAAATATCCCACAGGCCGAGGAAGCTAATCTCACAGAGCTCCAGAAGACGTTCCTCATGACAGCCCATCTTCTGCACATCGACATACTTGAGCGATTAGGTCCTGACGTCGAGAAACCTGATTTTCGCATGGCTGCAAAAGCATTCCGCTTTCGGGTTAAAGCTTACGAAGCTGCAAAGTCAAAACTGGAGGACTTCTACTGGCTTCATCCGTTTGAAAGCCAAATGGCGAAGTGTGCGTCATCCGCTCTTCAGGATCTGAAGCGGCCCTCTCACACGAAGTTCGCAGCTGGAGCCAAATCACCCTCGTTGGTGCGTTATGTGGACAAACTACAGAAGCCTTACAGTCAATATGTCCTCATCCGCAAAGCGGTTCGCAAGTCTTTCATCCGCAACGTCCTCTCTATCCCTCTCCATGTCAACGTGCTTCCCTCACCGGACCCCGCTCCGGGTTCTGCCTTCCAATCCATGGCCAATTTTGGAACTCGTGTCCGGTCGTATCTCACGGGTGCGCTGCTCTCGTATTCAACGGATGCCGCGGGCAGTTCATTCGCCGAGGGTGCCATTGATTTCTTCTGGCACCGCATTCAAAAAGTTGTGGACGCGAACCATGGCCAGCTCCCCCCTCTTCTCGCTGCCCATTGTGAATGCACCTTGTTGCGCCACCACCTCGATCTCCATCTTCGCGATATCGCGACATCGACTCCGGAAGGACGGACCCCCTATCCATACTTCGGTGTCTCTAAGCTCTCGTGCTTCCAGTGCGCTCTTTACTTCCAGGCGTACAGGGCATGCGAGCTCGGGCCTTCTTTCCAGACACGCGGCTCTCATGCGGAGGTCTTTGCATGCGCCCTTCCTGCTTGTGATCGCGGCCACGACAAAGCAGATGAAGCCATTGGAGATGAGATGGGCGCTCAACTAGAGAACATCATTGGACAGCTCCTGGCAGTAGAGATAAACGGGCGACGCAAGATATCATTGAGCTCTATCGATTCGACGGGTTCTTCGCCTCCATCAGACAAGGAATATGTGGACGTGCTTAAGAGTATGTTTGTCCAATTGTCACTTCGCACTATTCTCTGACGGTAGCTTGCAGATACAATGTACTAACCCTGGTCAATTTGTGACGCACCTCCGATCCAAGCAATTCGTATTTCGCCCCCGCCGTGGATTTTCCCATAGTCGGTCATCGGGGAGCACACTCGCCATCGCGTCATTCAACGCCAACAGCGGACTTTTGCATCCCTGAGTGCTGCGTAGCCGTAGTGTCTATCAGTTTTGTTATTTTTTATTTTTTATTTTTCATTTTTCCATGACATTCCCTACTTCGCGATTTGTCTTCCTCGGAGCAGGATGGGGCCCATGTCCAAGACCAATATACGGTGAGCTGAGTTCCGTCTTGACAAAAGTAAGTGTGTTGCGAATAGCGCAACACCTCCACCTCGGCGTGAGTGGTTTTCGGGGGAGAGAAACCAGCGTGACCCAGTCGGTACATCGACAACTTCGTCCTCGCCAGGTGGCATGTCGGTCTCTGCGAAGAACATAACGTCATATTCGGAGGGATGAACTATGTTTATCACATCACTGGGTTCGTGAATACGGTTCTGGGTAGTTCGAGCATCCCCGTACCTACTGGGATCGGGTAACGCACTCTCTCAGGTTCAGGCCTTCGCTGGAGGTCCTGTCGCCATTTCGCCCAAACCTTCATCTATCACATTCCCCAGCGTCGACCCGTGTGAACGGATGGAGGCCAGTGAAACTGACCTCGTCGTCTGAAGTCCATACATTTAATTCCTTGTCGTCGACGTTGTCCTTTTCAGAATCGGGGGCAGAATCTGAGCCGCCTTCTTAGACCGTTTCTTCAGGGAGACGTACTGTATTTTTTCGTTCGGTCGTCGGGAAGGATTGTAACAGCGTCCCCTACACTCATGCACCACTACTGGCTTCGGACGCTTCTTGGGGTGTTTATGGAGCGCGGAGAGTCCCAGCCAGAACGAGAATGGAAGGCAGGATGCATATTCGAAGAATTATACATAGCTAAATGGTATCCAAAAAACCTCAATACCTAGCGAGTCAGTTATACTCTGGTGGGGGATCGGTGCTCGGTCCCGTGTCCGCACGCTCAGCGAGCGCGAGCCAACGCACCTGTCGCATTTCGTCGCGCAGATTCTCGAGCGTAAGCAGTATGTTCGGATCTGCATCTGCTGGTTGTTGAGCACCCGGTAACGGCGGCAAGGATGAGGGCGCTTCATGAGACTGAGCGCTGGAAGCATGGCTGGGGGGTCCGATTTCTATGCCGGGTAGGGATACATGTTCATGGCCTCCCTTGGTAGACGTCATAGCCAGCGAGCGCTGTTGAAATCAAGGTAACCGCGGCCTTGACTCGGGAGATAGCAGTTGACCCTCGCAAACGCGCAGGGGATTCATTCGCAAACTACACAGTAGTTATACTACAATCCGCCAGGAACTACTTAAACTAAGGTAGGTAAATTAAACTAACTGGAGAGTATTTTACCAAAGGGAGAGAGAAACAACACAGAATAAGGTAAATGAAGGGGATAGGGAAAGGTACAGTATCTGTTGCCTTAATACGCCAGTCAACGGCGTAACAACGGCATCGGAGATAGCGAGCGATGGACTCGGAATTCCAACAAGCGCATGCTCGAAGGAGCAGCTTCGGTGAATTCTGCGAGTACTGTAACGTGCCTCGGTGTGTAGAATTCGTCTGCTGGGACGAGTTTGGAATGAGCCCGACGCCTTTTGTAGAGTAAGACGCCGACAAGAAGCAGAAGTATGGCGATACCGCAAGTGATCCCGCCAGCAATCGCACCTGCATAAGCATTTGCCAGCTTTTTTGGAGGCTTGTCACCATCGGTTGGAGCTTGCGTTGGGGAAGCAGTGATCGAGGCCGTTGATGCGCCAGACATAGTGGAGATTGCAATGGATGAGTTCGGAGTTCCTAGAACATAACGAGACGGTGAGACAGCGGCACCTTGCAAACACATCGCGTGGTTATGAATACAACATACCGATACCCCCCGCCACTGTGGATAACTCTGCAAACCCGATGGACAGTGGCGTTTGTCGAAATACGGAATAAACGTTCCTCTGAAAAATGTCGACGTTACTTCAGCAACGAGCAATAAACAATCTATCGGCGCACCAGAAAAGGCACCCCGAATATCCACGTCCCATCTGGATCGTCTACCGGGTCTAAGACGCGATCGGAGATAAGAACACCTTTGCACTCTGAGCTGCCCACAGCTACTGGGCCGCTACTCATATCCGTATCGTTGATCAGCCACGTCCGGCCCCCGAACGAGACGGTAAAGTTCAGGACTGTACTGCACGCTACCAACCAAGCGCTCCATAAGCAGACTGCGATATTCATAAGTTGTCACACGTACGAAATGAGTGTAGTGCAGGTTCCGTGTCCGTCAGGTTGGCCGCGCCAGGTACGGCCGCCCAGAGGGCAGCGATGTCTGCAGCTGGACCCACGATGTATTCGAATGTTGGATCAAACACTACTCGCCGTGTCACCAAACTGGTACCTATCGACTTCCCTCGTACGCTTATATCTGCACCTGGTCAAGCATCCCGAAAATTATGCGATCTCGGCGCATACCTGAAATATCGAGTTCCCAAACCGCCGCCTGTGGCTCCATACTCGAAAAATCGATGCTCCCGGTGAAGAGCGATGCATTGATGCCCCCAAGGGTGAGAACCCCGTCGGGAATCAAGTCATTTGGATCATCATCCTCGGTGGTAGGCCCCAGCCAGAGTCCAACTCTAGGGCGGCGCCCTGCGCAGCCACTACGGATTGCCAGAACGGCGTGCGGGTGGCTGATGTATGCGCGCTCCCTGCGGGGCCCAACCCCAGCGCCGCAGGGTGTGGTATGAACGCGCCCGGGCCCAGCGCCACTGTATGCAGACATGTTCAGCATCGCAGAGTGAACGTACTGCAGGTTGAGCTGAGTCGACGCACAAAAGGTGGCGCTGGATATTGTATGCGCCCCGAGGAGGATCGTGTCGTTGAAGACGTAGCCATCGACTTTTTCGGGGTTAACTGTCAGCTTGCCGTCATCCGATATCGACCCGTTGGAGGACAGGATTGTTAGGAATGTTGATGTGTTGACCGATGTGGACGATTTGGTGGGGTCATATATAAATGCGCAGTCGGCACACAGGTTGGAGAAGACGACAATGTCGCCAAGCCCAGTATTAAGCGATGCCAGTAACGTTTGTGGTCTGGAAGAAAGACGATCTGTGCTCCGTTTATTTTACGAATATTGAGGGGCACGCACGGTGACCAAACCCAATGTTGATGTAGTAGCTCCCATCCGAAGTCACGATCTCCACGTCCTGTGGCCCTTCAGAAGATAACCGCTGGGCAAGTACATCCCTATCTCGTCGATGCATCAGTGAGTTTTGAGGCTTGAGGGAGCTTTCATCCCCCGCTTCTGGGAAATAATCATGAAGCGGGTACACCGCTCCATCGGAGGCGAGGACAAGAGCGAGGATGACCATAATGATCCTGAAAGCTCTTGTAATCCGAGCAGGACAAGGGAATCCCATGATGTGATGCCCTTTGGATGCCCTTCGTGGCTATTAGCGAGTTGCAACTGGAGCGTAGAAACAAACTGACGAGCTGTGCAGAGCAGAATGAAGGAGTGAAGGAGTGAAGTTAAAGCGCAGAAGGATAAGGCTTTTGGGGGATTAGGGGAGATCAGATATGACCTGACGATGTGAGCAATCATATCACGAAGAACGAATCGAGTATGGAACAGCACGAAAAAATTGGTAACACGCACGAGCCGCCGGTAGTTCCCTTGACGCCGTTGACTGATAATTGAATGGTATTGTTGTCCATAAGAGCGCAAAATCTTTTTCCAACATCATCGCATGAGTCTGGTAAAAGGCCCCAAACCTCGCAGTTTGAGCACCTGCATGTGTTGATTGATCGGTCACGGTGCTCTTGAGCGGGAGGGACGCCGTGTGCTAGGACTCCTTGACAACTAGAAGCAAAACATGGCACACGCTTTGCCTGCTCCCTGCCTGCTCCCTTGCCTGCTTCTGTCTAATCTCACCCACTGTTCCGTCTGAGAATCCTGGGCGTGTGCGCCTTAAATGCGAGGGTTTCTGACAAGTTGTCAGACACTCTTCAGCCCGGCTGCGAGCTCGCATGCGTGCGAGTGAAGGCATCATAGTCCGCGGATGCAGATTGGACGCAGAAGATCAGCGGAAGGGCATCTCTGATGGGAAGTCTCCCTACAGTATTTGAAAGAACGGGAAAGCAACTTCATCAGCGGCAACTGCAAGATGCATACTTAATCATCCTTTCTCCCAACGTGATACCTCATCGCCAATCTAAGTATATCTGATTTTCTCATGGAATTTCCCGTCAATTGATTAATCGAAGCAAGATTTTGGTGAGTGCAGGCGGTCGGATGCCGTTTCGAGGTTTTCTGCCTGGTCCCCTTCTGCTTTACCCCACGCCTCAAACTAATTAACCACTCACACTCCTTTCATCTCTTTTTCCTTTATCTGCCCACTGCTCCGTTACTGACATTCACTCGCTGATCGTATATCTTGCACCTATTTCCCTCTATGTTTCTCACCCCTACTACCCGGACGCTCATCGCGTTTCTACCTCAAATTCTGTCCCTCGCTCACGCCTTCGATGGTGCCTCGAACGCACACCGCTTTCCTCGAGGTGAATCGCGTTCTACGGGTCTCAATGAGTCGCGATCCATCAGCAAGATGCGGCGTCAGATGTCCGCTGAGGACTTGGACCTCTTAACTGCGCACGAGATATATTATCTAAATATGAGCTTTGGTTCACCATGAGTGCTATTGTGCAGCGGAAGGGAACTATAACTCATTGGCGTGTGCTATGCAGGGAGCAGACGTTCCGCATGCAGATCGATACCGGCTCTGGGGACACGTTTATCTCAGTCTTTTGTCCGGATTGCGATGGCCCAGGTTTCGCATCAATTTACGAGCCCAACAAGTCGACAACAGCAGTCAACAAATCAGGCGGGTAGAGCCGACAAGCGGCAGAGCCCGCTACCATCACAGCGCCGGGCCCTCAATTTCGGGGGTATTTAAGTTAGGACCGCTTCTTCAAGTATTGTAAAACAAATGATGCGGCCCGAAACTGAATTTTATATTTCTGATTTGTGACTTAGCACAATCTAATCGGTAATCTAATCTATCAGAGTCCAAATAAAGATGCACAAAACTTCAAGTATCGCAGCGCCTTTGGCCAGCGATAAAATGCAATCTAAGAGATTACGGATAAAGAGTCTTGAAATGGGTTACAAAACCTGAGATATTAAGCCTGTCGATATCCTTGTCGAAACTTCAGATTTTGGATTGCATTTAGAGGGCGCTGAAATAAATAAAATCAATTCACGTTTAAAGGTGCTCGAAACTAGGTGCGAAACTCCAGGGTTCGGGCACGATTAAACCCATCCGCAGATCATCGGCGGACGGTCCGCCGATGATCTGCAGACCATCTGCAGACTTATGCAGATCACATATTTTCCTCCACCCGCACGGCGCCGCTATTTTATAGCTGCGCGGTATAACAATACGGACCGAATGGACCGATTTCCCTCTGCAATCCTTACCTTCTCCGCAGCTCCGTGCGCTCAAGGCGCCCCTTTCATGATCGCCATTCAGGTAACGGTAACGATGTGACGCAAATATATTTCAATAGACTTGTACTAGCTTCTAGAAAGGTTAACGACTACGGCGCGCTCGTCCGAGTACTCAAATCGTGCACAGTGTGATAGTATAAGAGATGGGTCGACTGTATCAGTGGTGTTTTGCATTTTGGAAGAGTAGGTTTGAGCAGGGAAGTAGGGGAAATAGCGACAAAAATGGGTCCAACTTGCCAGGAGGTAAAGGAGCCTGGCGGCGAATGATAAATGAGGTCTCCTCTCCCTTGGAGAGGATTTGTTCAATACTGCCAGCCATCGGCGTGCTCGCCGAGGCTGAAGGATAATATAACACGAGGCTGTTGCCGAGGTGCGTCGATGCTCGGGAGAAGCTGATTCCATTGAACATGTACTGCGCACACTCCCCATCCTTCATAAGAGGAGGAGAAGTACCCACTGCCTCGCTTCGCGGCGTGAAAGCCCGGTCGAAGATTGCTTTGAATTGTTTGATGATTTCGGGACAATCCGGGCGTCGAAGCCAGCGCCGCAAGGTCGCACCTCGCAGGAAAGATGTAGTCAAGATGCCCTCGAGTTCTCCTCCAATACGGTTGGTGGTGTTGATCTTTTGAAGGTAGCCGATGACTCGCTCAAGGGGAAACACCACCACGATATCACAGGGCCAAAAAGTAGAAGAAAATCGTAGATGTGGAAGGCAACGTGGACATTAGGCCGTTTTGCATGATGTTGTGTATGAGGGTGATGGACAGTCAGTCCTTCGACCCATGTTTTGAGAAGAGCGCGGTATGTTGGTCGCACGCACGGCCGTCATAGTGTAGCGGCAGGCAAGAATTACACTCTGGAATAAGGCCATGCTGTGGTCAAGCATCCCAAGAAGGCGTGCTGAATGCTCGTCCTCGGGACGATCTAACCATAGCAGAACAAGCGCGATGGGTTTGATATAGAGTGCAGAGAATTCGCCACTCATCCGCTTTGATAGTGCCCGCGTTGCTCTCCCCATAGTTATGAGGCACGGTACTAATCCAAGACGGTGTGGTGGTTTGTGCGATTACACGTTGGATGAACTTGATTTGAGCCAAGTTGATGGCTTTTGGAACGAACTCGGCGCTGGTGAGGGGTTTAGTTCGGCGCTGGAGAATATATAATATATCAGTATCGGCGCCCCGAACATGAAGGAGAAGTACTGACCCAGGCCATAAGTCTATCACAGTAGTGTGCCCTAGTTATCGCACTGTCTAGGTCAAGACCAAGAGAAAACGCGACGAAACGAAGAGCAGGAAGCTTGTTGCGGTGCAGGTGGTTCCACATAGTTTCCTCACTAATCGCGGGTACAAAATTGCCGGCAGGTACGTCGGGCATCTCCACGTCGCTGTCGTCGTCGTCATCATCGTCGTGAAGGGACTGGACAAGTTTAGCTTGGATTCGATGAACGTGGGGTAGGTCCTTATCCGGGTTAGGAAGCAGATACTCGGCGGGACACTCGTGAGGATCATAGTCGACCCAGTCCTGGTCAAACGCGATCCCATTTTTCTCCTTCTTTTTAGCAACTGCGGCATCGATTCGGAGGACTTTCCGACAGTGGTAGTGTACTAGGCCCTCTAGAATACAGTGCATCGAGTCGACGACACCCATCCGAGTTGGGTCCCAGTACGGTAAGCGCCAGAGCTCGGACCAGCGCACACCATGATCTGCCAAGATCGTGTCACGCTCACCCTGTGTCTTGGCATCCCTCCAAGCATACGCCCAACGCCGCAGCTCCCTAACGTCCCCTTCGAGCCCACGCAGGGTCATTCAGGTCAGTGCGATGGGTCATGGCCACGCCCTTGCAATTGCAGACTGTGCAGATGTGATGGGAGCCGACGCCTGCAAGACTGAGCATCTTACGAGTAGCCGGAAGGTCGTTCACGTTTATTGCAATGGTGATGTCGACCAGGCATCCGGTCTCAGATAGCCCGGTGCGGGAGAGACGAATTCCAGGTTTCCACCCGGCTACGAACTGGTCGATGAGGGGACGAAGGTAGTGTCCAATCTGGTCATGATCAGGTTCGTGTGGACCGAGGATGATGCTCAGCCACATGTACTCGGGCTTGTAGCGAATATCCTCCGAGAGATTGAGGTTCACGACGGCCAAAATTCCAACGGAGTCATGATTGCCGCGCTTTCTCATGCCGTGCGGGTTAAAAAAGTCCAACAAGATTTGAAAGGCAAGTCTCATCCGACCCTGTCTGTTAATGAAGAGCTGGTCCGGGACGGGCCCGTTGAAGGTGCGAAGGAACTCGGCCTCGAAGACGTTGTTAATTTCTTCAGGCGATACCGGTCCATGCGGGTTCGCCGATAGCGACGCCTGTACGGCTTCGAAGGCTTTATCGCAGGCGCTGTTGCACTGTGCAGCAATCTCGGGATCGGAGAGGATGGAGGCCATGTGGTCGGTGAAGTCGGGATAAACAAAAGGCTTAATTGGTCGCAATTTGGCCTGGCGCTGTTCAAGCAAAGGTTGCAAGCACGGCGCGGCAGGGCTATGCTTGTCGCGGAAGACAAAGTTTTCACAGTGGGTGGATAGGTGGGCTCTCCCGTGAGCCGATTCACCTGAGGCTCATGCGTGTAGTGACAAGACGGGCAAGTCGCAAGGATCCTAGTTTTTGGCTCAAGCTTGAACGTTTTCAAGGCGTCCTCTAAGGTCGTTGGAAGCTGGGAGAGAACGTCGCGCTGTTTGGCAGTGTACTCTGCGCCGGGGGGGGAGGACAAGGACATGATGAGCTTGATGATCAGGGTCACTGCGTCGATGAGGAAGTTGCACGGGTTGGTGGCTAACCCGACGACAACATTGGAGATTATTGCGAATAAAATGACAATTTGGGCGACGCTGTCATGATCTCCGATAGGATCCTCAAAGTGGTGCTCTAAGTCGACATGAGGCTCGTATTGTTAGGGTGTAGGGGTGAGGGCTTACCTGTATTGTACCCCGCTTCAGCTTCATCCACCCAGGCATCTGCTCTCGGTACGATAGCCCCGACGCAGTCCACGAGCTTATCGAGCTCTACAGCTTCGGCGTAGGCTTCGTCCCACATTTTGGCTAGCTCCTCGTCGTTTTTGGAAGCTTTGATGCTCCTCAAGAGCTTGCCTGCCGCGACGACTGTTTCTGCGGCGGCAATCAAGCGCCAGGCGAGCGGAGTCGTGGTCGGAGTTCCCCGCATACAACTGATATACAATATCCAGAGACTCATGGGCAGTGCGAACACGCGCTAAAATGTCGATGAGAGTGGTTTCGCGCCGCTCTTTTCTGGTGGGACCCGTTGTGCGCATCGGGGCGGCGTTCACAAGGGATTGAATGCTCGATATGGCATCTGAGGGCGAAGTCGGTTGGAAGGCAAGTGGGACATCGGGGAGGGAGCCTTGAAAGTCATTACGGGAGCTAAAAAGTTTGGAGTGTTGCTGTTCTCGAACGTCCGGACCATCATCGGTGACGACGAGCCCGGTGAAGACATTGGCGAGATTGTCGATGTCGCTCATGTCGGCGATGTCGCTCATATCGTCGGCGACATCGAGGTTGGCAAGATTTTGGCGAAACCCGTCAATATCCAGCAGGTGCTGGGTCCGCTGAGCGAATGGGATACGGTGGCTGGGGCCGTCGTGCAGAGGACAACCCACACACTTCCACTTCCGCGGCGCCATAGTCTGTTGGCGTAGAACGACCAGCAGCGGAGCGCAGAAGTCTGAGAGACCGTATCTGCCAATGTACAACGTCAGACAGCTTCGGCAGGGAAGGTGGAGACAAGGCTAGTAGGGAGATGGCGACACTTTTTAACTGGCGCGACTTGATGATAAAAGGGGAAAGACACCGGAGATAGATGAGTTGGAACAATAGCATTGACATGGGCGCGCATGTGCATAGTCGCATTCCATCTAGAGAAAGAATACACGGATACGGAACATTAGAACAATTAGTGCACATAACAAAAAGCTACGCACAGCGCGTTGATGTGGAGAAGGGCGAGCCGCAGCCCAGCGAGCTCCAGCTGGACGGGCTCGGGGGTCTGTGAGCGTACAACGCGCCACAGCACCGTGAGCAACCACCCCTGCCGACGTACAACGTCGGCAGTGGTAGTGGTCAAGAAGAGAGCGGACTTGGTCGGATAGAATTGGCACGTGACGATGCCCACGATTATCGCATCTGCACCGATAATCGTTGCAGATAGCGATAATCGTGGGCATCGTCACATGCCAAATCTGTCAAATCCGACCAAGTCCGCTCTCTCCTCTTGACCACTACCACTGCCGACGTTGTACGTCGGCAGGGGTGGTTGCTCACGGTGCTGTGGCGCGTTGTACGCTCACAGACCCCCGAGCCCGCCTAGCTGAAGTCTGCTCTCTCCTCTTGGCCACTACCACTGCCGACGTACAATGCTCACGGTGCTTGTGGCGCGTTGTATGCTCATGGACCCCCGATCCCGTCTAGCTGGATGCTTTGTTCATGTTGTACATTGGCAGCACCATTCACAGCGCTTGAACGGCGTTCGTAGGAATTCCCAGCTCGCACACTCGTTATTCAGTTGCTACATGTACTTGTTTTACATCCGGAACTTGAACATAGCTAAATTCTGGTATACGAAGGCCCCGCCCGCCACGACGAAGAACAGCTGAAGGAAGGTCAACATACCGCCCGCAATTCCCCCCATTCTGAACTGCTGCTGGCTCTTTCTACGCCACACAAAAATTTCGTTCAACCCGACTAAGTCGCGCGATTTGGCGGCGAAAATAACGGGGCCTTCGGCATAGTCAGCACCCTGGGATTATCTGTTAGCACGACCTCCGATCGTAAAAGGAGTACACTCACTGTGACCGTCTGGGCCCACTCGTGTGCATCGACTCTCAACTTGGCGACGTTGTCCCCACTACGGCGATCGAAAACGTACACAATGCCGTTGTCGCCGCCACTGACGATGGACTGGCACTCGTCCACCAAGGCCACTTGGCGCAATCTCTTGTGTTTCTTGACGGGGACGCGAAAGGTTTTCACGAGTGTGCGTTCCTCCAAGCGATAGAGGTTTACACCCGAAGATGGCTCGTCCATGCACAAGACATTTTTGCGAGCGTCCAGAGCAATATCGCCGCTACCATGACGTTAGCTACTGCGCCGGAACGTGAAAAAGACCTACATGAATGCTCCGACGTTCCACGGCTCCCCGGTTACTGTTCCATTGCTGCCGCAAATTGTATAGCTATATATCGGTGAGTTGATGGCTAAAGTGCTTGAAACGAATACTTACATATCACCTCTGTATAGTCCAAAGACCATGACGTCCCTTTCATTTCCATGCATCGTACCGAACGCTATCGCAACCGGCACAAAGTTATCTAGCTCGATTGTGAAGACCTCGTTCAGGGACATGGTGCTGTTGAGCGTGTAAACTTGAACCACACCACCTCTATGGCAAACTGCAAGGCGATTGGAGGGGAGTCGAAGGCCAACCTGGTAATCTCAGTGGGAGCGGCGATGCGCACGCAAGAGAGCTCCTCAAATACCGCCAGACCCTGATAGGTAATTTTAGCGGCTGAAAACTCGTAGAAGAAGAATAGTACGTGCATTGTCTTTCCCTTCTTTCCAGCAGACCAGCTGACCATGCTCCGTTCCGTAGAATAACGCCTCGCTCAAATCATCCTCGCGCTTGATCCAAACAAGGGCCGTGGTGCCCCCGCGAATTGCTGGCGAGTCCGGGCTTCTTACCTCGCGCATGGTGCGGAGGTCCCAGACCTTGGCGCCGTCCGTGCCTAGATATGAAAAGTGAGGTGGGGTGGTATAAGACACTCGTTGGCTTGCCTCCGCTGGCGAGAAATCTCCCGTCCTCCGTCGCACGGAGCCTGACAATTCCACCCAGATGACCACGGAGCCTGCCTTGCAGAACGTAGTTGTGGTGCATTGAAGCTTTGCGGTGCAGCAAGAAACACATCAGGGATAGTTGGTAGGCGCGAATCGTCTCAATATTCCTCCGCAGTGTACTTAAAAACTTTTTTCGACTTCAGGCGCCAATAGTTACCCTATCTTATTCGGGGATATATCCTAATTGTTGTAGGGAGATTCCACGTCGGCAGTGGTCTTTCTCATCGGGGTCGGGCTCGCGAATCTATCACAGCGCCGCGTCAGCGCGACGTGCATTGTACTCGACTGTTCTGACTTCAATCGTCGGCAGTTACCTTGCTTACTTGGGGATATATTTCAATTGTTGTAGAGGGGAATACAACGATTTCAGGGCGACAATTGTCTTTTTCCCGGAGCGTCGGGCTCACAAATCTAGCACAAGCGCCATGCCAAGGCAATGTGCATTGTACTTGTCTCCTACGGCTTCAATTGTCGACGAATACCTTGGGGATATCTCCTAATCGTTACCGGGAGGAAACAACGATCTCCAGCCCACAATTGTCTCCTTTCGGGAGCGGCGGGGTACGTGCGCGTGCTCGTGATCATCTTGACCACGTGGATCGAGCCCGACAAGGAAACAACGATTTCCAGCCCCTCCTTTCGGGAGCGGCGGGGTATGTGCGCGTGCTCGTGATCATCTTGACCACGCGGATCGAGCCCGACAAGGCGCGGCTATTATATTCTACTCGGGGATATCGCGATGGTTCCAATTGGTGCGCTTAGCAACCCCAATCGCCTTGTGCTAGCGCTTTGCTGGATGCCTCAAAAATAATAATTTTCCTGCAGCGAGGCCATGGCTTCCTTTGCGCGCCTTGCCTCTCCTTTCGCGGGGAGAGAATCGCCTCCTCCCCCTGTTGTTCTCCTCCTTTCGCAAACCGACCTCCACATGCCCAGCTCGCCGGGTCTTCTTATTCACCAGGATCTGGGTCTCGCTCCAAGCTCCAAGCTCAAGAAGAACGTGGCATTTGCTCCAGCTCATACATATCCTCCGCCTCCGATCCTCGCGGCCACAGACCTAATCCCATGCCCTCCACAGCTATCCCGCCATCTTCTCGAGCATCATCCCGGATGGGAAGTCGATACGGCTCAGACACTCGTAATCAAGGTGCGCCTTATCTTTTCTTTTCTTTTCTTTTCACCTACTAAATATGCAGTTTCAGAAGACTATCTACAAACTGGTGGACAAGATATTGGACACGAGCCAGTCTCTCAAGTACCAGGACCCTGAGCTCGTGGCAAAGGTTTACAAGCAGGTGAGCATATCGGGCATCATAGTCTCTTGTCGTTCAATTTTCACTGTTATACAGGCTATCCAGATGCATCCAATCCTGCGCAACTACGAGGATAATTGGGCAACGAAGTGCGTTATTGGGGCACACTTGAAGACCACGGCCCAGAACGCCGTGAAGGAAGCAGAAACGGCCAAGAAAGCTCTCACCACCATGAAAGATTTCCTCGACACTGGTCGGCGCACGCGTTCCAGGCCCACGCAGCCGGAGGTACAGAAAAATTGTACCATTTGACTGATCTCATATTAACTCGTCGATTACAGTGATTGTAGTCGTAGCTCTTTGTACATTACATTGAAATTATGCCTTTTTATCTCGTTTCTGATGGACTGGCTTTAATTGTCTAAGTTGTCGCTTGAACAAATTTAATGAATGGAAAACAATCAGTCATGTGACCGCGTCTGACGGCCCATCTTCACCTGATCAGCGCCAAAATCGGCGCCAATCTGCGCGATAGTGTCGAGCGCTAATCTCCGCATCTGTCAAAATCTGTCAAAGTCGCCCGGGCCGCTCTTACTCTTGACCACCACCACTGTCTGACGTTATACGTCGGCAGGGGTAGGTCGCTCACCATGCTGCCGTGCGCTGTACGCCTGCAGCATTGGTGGATGACCTTGTTCCCAAGGTGTTGCTACCTCCGGCGGTGCTCGTTATTCATCGGCTAAGTACAATAAGGCACCGGGCGCATCGGCGCCAAATCGGCGCCAATCTGCGCGATAGTGTCGAGCGATAATCTCCGAATCTGTCAAAGTCTGTCAAAGTCGCCCGGGCCGCTCTTGCTCTTGACCACCACTGCCCGACGTTGTACGTCGGCAGGGGTAGGTCGTTCACCATGCTGCCGTGTGTTGTACGCCTGCAGCATTGGTGGATGACTTTGTTCCCAAGGTGTTGCTACCTCCGACGGTGCTCGTTATTCATCGGCTAAGTACAATAAGTTGCAGAAAACAATACCGGGCCTTGGCATTGGAAACAGCAATATGTGGAATGGTTTAAATACCAGTCAAAACAACGCATTGCAACTCTGTCGGCCCTCTATTCCTGCTTGTGCGCATCCAAACGTTGTACGTGAGGAGCGAACAGGCTGATCTAGTTCGAGAACATCGCAATGGACCTAGACTCGGACCTTGAGATGCGGGATGATATTGGCGACAGTCATCGTGCAAAGGTGCGGACACACCGTGCTTTAGTTTGAGAGTCCTTCTTAATTTTTTCGCCTTCCAAGCGTCGCCCCGAAGACCCCGACAAAGCTAAGGTTCGCCTAGTCACTGGCCCGGAGCGGGAGGACTTTGACAATGTAAGTCGTGCTTTATTTGAATAAGCCACTACTTATAAATTCATAGGCGCGCAGTAAGGAGTCGTACCATAAGGAACAGGCTTACCTCGCCAGGCAGAAGAGCCAGAAGCTTACTCTCGCAAACCAGCAGCTTGTCGCAGACCTTGCAGCTGCAGAGAAGCTGAAAGCTGAACATATCGCCTCTATGAACTCGATGCAGCAGCAACTCAACAAAATGCATCAGGAAATTCTGAACATGCAGCGGCACGAAGGCCAAATGGAGGCCCAATTTCTTGGGGACCAGGGAAAGATCCAGGCGCTGGTGAGGTTTCCACATCGTACATCTCCAAATCTCTTATTGACGGTATAAAAGTATGATCAATGCAACACGATGGTTCCCCAATTACTCGAGTCGCACAAGTTGCTTATAGAGCGCAATGAAGATGTTGATCGGCTCAACCGTCTTTTGGTCAGCAAAATTTCCATTTATGTTGACTGCATGCTGAGCGCCATCACTCAGGTTCAGACGAAAGACGAGACCATCCAGCTTCGGGCTTTTAACTACCTTCAAAGCAAGAAGACGCCGCAGAGCACTCCACCTCCTCGCCGCGGCACGCGGGCCAGTCTGGATCCGGCCCGCAACTCCAGCACCCGCACCATCAAGATCCCACTTGACCCCATTCCAGTCATTAGAGCGCCCAGCGACAAATCAGCCCCAAAGCCCAAAGCAAAATTGACTGCCACTCCAGGGTTGGCCGACCTGCTGGGCACGGACGTCGCTACATTGTCCGGCTTGGTTGGCAAGCTCGAACGGCTCCTCGTCAGCGACGATGTCACAGTGAACGTTGAGAAAACAACGTCGAAGAAAACAACGCCGAAGAAGGTCCGGCCGGACACGGAGACCATGCATTATATTCATGTCAGTTTTATTCATCTCATATATTATGAACCTGAACGAAGCTGGCCTGCAGCGAGTTCTCTGCAAGGTCACGTACGACAAGTTTAACATAGAGCAAGCGGCCGACTTCCAAATTTACAACCCAGCCGATGAATCCAAGGTTACTGCCTGCGACGATGGCCTCGGCGATCCAGCGGACGACGTTTTCCAGTGGGATTTCAGTTCTGGATACACAGAATCTCGCTGGAACAAACTAATGACCGCGAAGATCGTCGACCAGGTGCTGGAAGATGATGGCGAGGATGGACCCCTTGCAGAGGCCGGTATTGAGCGCGGATTTTTGGAAGAGCTCATGGCGGATAAATTGGTGAGGTATCGAGGAGAGTGGAAAAGATTTCAGCCCCGCTACACTGAAAGTCTGGGCCGCGTGGAGACGACACAAGAGGCGAGGGCTCGTGGAGCGCAGGCTTTCCAGCAGCACCAGCTTGCCTACCCGAAGCACTTCTTCCAAAACACCGTGTAAGTCTTGCTCGGTAACGCCCAGAAAGAGTGCTGAAGCATAAACTAGAATATGAAGACCGCGTTCAAACCATCACCGCCACCGTTGAGATCAAGAGAGAGAGCGGAATCACACTGGACGTTGAGACTTGGGAGAGGCTGCTGGAGATAGTTGAGCATCTTGGAGAACAGGGATGTCATCCGAGGAGGAAGATGAGATCGAAGTGGACGATGGAAAAGTCCTCGTTTACAGAGTCAAGCTTTGCATCTGGCGCGAGCCCCGCATCGTCGAGTACTTCCGCTTTGTAGACGCGCAAACGGCCTTGTTCAAGAAGCACCAACGAGGTCCCACGGCTGCTACGAGAATCAGAAGTGGCGCCCACGGGAGCTCCAAAGCTCCTTGCGGCCTTCCCAAGAGCCTCTACAACAGCGAATGGCTCAAGAAAGCGACGCCTTCTTACCTCAAGGAGCTCAAGGTATCAAAGGAAGCATTCGAGCTGTTCGTCGCGGCGACAAACAGGATGGAGCTTTGAAGTGGATGGTTGGTATATATACGAGAAATACACGACTCGGAGAGAGTAGCTATGTCAAATTGTCATATGTACGAGAATTGTACACGAGTAGTACACGAGTCGCTTTTGTCCATTTTTGTAAACATTACATAGTCTAGCAATACACGAGCGGCTGGATTTTTTAGCAACATTGTGAGAGCATCTCTCAAGTCTTTCAGATCGACGCGCCTCTGGAGCCGATGTGCGCGGCGCAGAGGTTGACGCTGCTGATGTACAACATCAACAGGCGCACCCCACTGGACCGGTGTTAGCGTCGTCTGTGGGCGTACAACGCTCACAGCCCGCCGAGCGACCTACCTCTGCCGACGTACAACGTCGGGCAGTGGTTGGAAGCCAGAAAGAGTGACTTGGGCACATGACGATCATGCCGATTGCCACTGCCGATTGGCATCATCGGCATTGTCACGTGCCAAATCCGTCTTCTCTACCGCCCAATCTCGCGCGAACGTACAGTGCGTAGCACCGCGTTCGATCGATATTGAGTCGAACCTATAGTGCTTTGCACCGTATTTATCTTTCTCGAGCAAACGTTCAGTGCGTAGCACCGCGTTTGATCGCAGCCCTCTAGCCCTCCTAGCCCTCGTACCAACGTCCACTCGTTTCCGGTGAGTACAGTACTCTCCTCGTAAAGCCTTGCGCCCATGAAGTCCTTAGCTTCGTTTGTCTTGAGTGAACGTTCAGTGCGTAGCACCGCGTTTCATCGACTCCAAGTCTTGCACCGCAGTCCTCTCATTTCTTGTGAGTATCCTTTTCATTCAGGAAGGCTCGTGCCCATGAAATCGTTAGGTTATTGAGATATGGAATCCTCCCAATCCTCCCTTTCAGTCTCACTCACGTCCCCCGAGGTACGAATTCTTGGGTGTTTCTCTCGCCTTTTACTTAATTATGATTTAGGGCTCCCAGTGCTTTGACGGCCACATCTTGAATAAAATGGGCGTCTTTGGGGTACACTTTGGTGACCCCAGCTTCCTGCGTGCCATCCCCCTTCCAGAGGAAGCAGCGCCCCCGACGGGTACACTTTCCGCATGGGTGACTTCCGGCGTCCGCTATGGATCAACCCTAACTTCCCCTACCTCGTTCTCCTGCCGCGCTTCAACCCCTTCTACGGGCCCATCTTCTCCTGCCTCAACGTTACCAACAAGAACGTCCCCATAGAGGAAGTCGTATCCTTCGCGCTGGGCGAGAAAGAGCCCCGATATCGATGGGGCCTTGCACAGTCGCTCGTCGACCGTTGGCTACATCTGGAGAGCGTCCTCTGGCTGACGCTGCGGACCATGATAATCCTTTATGGTGGTCCAGCTGCCGAGGGGGTGTACCCGTTTCTGGCGCCCATCTGCTACCGCTACACCGAGAGAAACGCGTCCTCGTTCTCCAACGCCGTGGACATCGCTCTGCGCTCACGCGATGCGTTTCTCCCCCTCATGGCAGAAATCACCCTCATGTTCATTCTTCTTGACGCGAAGGACCACAATGACTGGAGGGGTCGCCTGCAGACGAGCACCAAACTCCATTGGCAGTGGATAGCCGACTTGGAGTGTTCTGCGGTGGGAGATTTTAGCATCGACCGCCTGGGAGGCATCATCGACCTGACCTTGACCAAATCGCATCCTGATCATCGTCTCCCTCGACACAGTCGCTGGCTCTTGCCCCATCTCTCGGCAAACACCGGTCCCCCTTTATTTTTTCTACGGCCGACAGTTTCCTCTGCAAGAGCCCATCCCCGATGCCCTCACTAGCGTCGGTTTCGTGCCCACCGCAGACGAACTTGAATATATGTATGGCCTTGTCGGCGACGTGGTTTTCAGTCGATGGTCGGTCTATAAATCAACTTGGAAAAGGATCGATCCCTCAGTAGCATCCTTTGTGCCGTACACCCCCCTTTCCCCACGACCGCCGCCGACCGGTCAATATTTC